>CAVLGL010000098.1:1495000-2095000 GCA_963668995.1 Parnassius mnemosyne | reverse complement strand
CAAAGCATCCTGTGAATTCTCCCATGCATTAAAGATATATTTAATCAGCTCAACACCGGCATCAGTTGTCGAGCGACCCCTTGTGAAACCAAATTGATTTTTATGAAGTAAATTATTTATATTAAAAAAATTTTACATTTGATCAAGAACATTTTTTTCAAAAATCTTACTAAGTGTTGGTAGTAGAGAAATAGGTCTAAAATTGGCGGGGTCTAATGTACTACCAGATTTAAATAAGGGTATTACTTTACTATGATTCATTAAATCAGGAAACACACCAGATTCGATACTAGTATTAAAAATAATAGCTAAATGAGGCGCGATTGTATCTATTATAGACGCAATAACTTTAACGGAAATCCCCCACAAATCCGCAGTTTTCTTAACATCAATAGTTTTAAAATATTTTACAACATCTTTTGATGACACTTTATGAAATGTAAAATTCTTTGTACACACATTTACATTTTGTTTAAGTAATGATTCGGTGACGGCAGGAGAAGAATTCAGTGACTTAGTGGTCAAGATCGGAATATCAGTAAAATATTTCTCAAAAACCATTGCTACGTCCTGATCTGATACAGTTAATTTGTTGTTAACACTTAACTGGTAATTTGAATTGCGAGAGTTGATCTTACCAGTTTCGCTATTAATTATACTCCATGTCATTTTAATTTTATTGGAAGCCGTCTTAATTTTGTTGCTCAAATGCAAAGACTTGGCTATGGAGCAGACTCTTTTAAATATATTTGAATATTTTTTACATATTCCCTAAATTCGACGCTATGATTATATGACCTTTCATGGTAAAGATCATATAACCTATGCCTGCTCTTATGGACTCCTACTGTCGCCCATTCATTGAATGACTTCCGACTGTTCAAGGAGAATGTTTTAGAAGTAAAAGTATCATTAAATTCATTGCAAATAAGCTTAAATAATGTTCCATACAAAAAATTTGGATCATTTTGGTATGAAAGTGATGGAAGTTTTTTCACTATGTTACTTCTAAATTTCTCCAAGTGACGTGCATTTACTGGAACAGACACAACTTTCTCATCTACTTGCTTTTTGTGAACATAAGGTAACGAAACTACTTGTCCACAGTGATCAGAACTTAATTTTTGAATTATACATTTATGCAACGGCTTCACATTTGTTAAAATGTTATCTATACATGTTGCACTAGATTGAGAAATACGCGTTGGCTCTATAAATAAATTAAAAAGACCATATGATTTAAACAGTGATCTAAATTTAATATTGATGGAGGAAGCTTCTAGGAGATTGATATTAAAATCTCCACATATTACAACAGATTTATTCTGTTTATTAAGCTTAGCAAAAACTTCCTCCATAATGTTTTCAAAAGTATCATATGTACAACATGGGGGTCTGTAGACGCTCACAACAATGAGGTGCTCAAACTCAACACATGCCATTTCTACAGTTCGCTCAACAGAGAGGCTCACAATGTCTTTACGTTCTTTACATGACTACTAATAATTTTACTAGCTAATATTAAGGAGCCACCTCTTAAAACCGTATCTCTATTGAAAGAACTGACCACCTGGTGATTACTGAAGTTAAACATTAAATTATAAGCTTTTAACCAATGTTCAGTAATACATAAGATATGAATATTGTTGCTATTTAAGAACAACTCAATTTCTAGCTCTTTGCCTATCATGCCTTGTATATTTTGATGCACCAGGTGTAAACAATTTTCATTATCTTTCTGTGTAGTCATACAATTAAAGATTTGTAAGCCTAGTGTAAGTGTTGTTATTATAACTGCTAGAGATTACCTCTATTGTCTCATTTTCTAATTTAAATTACTTGAAACTGATTCCAAATTGCATATTAAGTCATTACACTGCTCAAAAGAAGCAGATGTCTGTGTAGCCAAGTCCTTGGCTGTGTTAATATATAAATAATAAGATAGCACATTTGCTATCTGTCTTAAATTATATTTTGATAGGTAATACCTATCTCTAGTCAAAAATTTCTTAATTAAATTATTTATATCTATTAAATTAATTCTATCATTATAATTGTAACAATTAAATGTCAAGTTTAAATTATTATTACATGAAAAGTTATTCATTAATAAATTTAAATCATATCTTATTTTATTTTCCTGCGGCCAACCCTGTATGTAAGGCAATGTAAACAAGATAATTTTATGTACATTTAAAGTATTTAGATTATCAATATATTTTAATAATTGATTTTTGTTTACATTGCCTCTTCTCCCAACAAGAATAATTAATGTGCTATTAGGACAAAATTTACTAGCTAAAACTTTATTCATTATATGACTTAAGGATGCTCCAGGCATGCAATAATTAGTGATCATATGTCCTTTTAAACAGTTATTTAACATCATGCCCAAATTTTTGCCTATGTCATCACAATACATAATAACTTTATTTTTTTTTATATTTACATTGCTTTTTAAGTTTATATCCTTTGTCATGGCACTGTCATAGAGTGTAGGTGAAAATAATGAGGTCTTACTGTTCACTTTGTTATTTACACATATTGTCCCCAATGAACCTGGTATGGAGCGCTGATACTCACTCTGATTTTTTATTAAGGAGTCAAAGCGCTCCTCATTATATTTACATGATTTTACCAGATCATTCATGGCCAATATGTGTTCTTTTATCTCATCTTGAGCCGATGCATATTTATTTGATACAATTTCTAGAGAGCTTTTAAGTGATAAAATTGTTGAAATTAGACACTCTATATCAGTCTCATAACAGTGATTCATATTTTCCACCTCAATTGAATATATTTTAAGTTTATTAATTAGTTCTTGCTTTTCTTTGCATACATTTATATAATTTTTAACATTAATTTTAGTTTTAATTAATTTTTGTAGTTTTCTAATATATTTATTAATTTTTATATATTTCTTTAATTTTCTTCTACTGCAGGTAGTCCTTGCTGCTGTTCTTGACATGACATAATCATCACCAGTCAAATCGATTGTTGTGGAGGGTTGCAATGCTTTAGATTTAGTAGATTCACACTCTATGAGCTTGTTGAACAGACTTTGAGTTTGGGACGCTTTCATGTTATCTATGTAATGTTTTAATTGCACAATCTGCTCATTAGCCTCACTTAACTATAACTGCAATGCAGCAATTAATTTGAGGGATTCCTCATATTCTTTGCTGCATTGGTCAAACTCATCGACTGTTCTCTGAAGTTGATCCCTTTCTTTCGTAACAAATGTATATTCTTTATGCAACTTAACCATTTCACTTTTTAGTTTAGTATTTTTAGCAATTATATTTATTACTTCCTTTTCATTGTCATCCCTTTCTTTAATTAACAGCTCACACTGCTCCTTTGACGCCTTAAGTTCTTGAAGCGCCATTTGAAGTTGGTTCTCCAATTGGCGCGTTTTGGCGTTGCGTGTATTCATTTTACTATTAAATGTAAATAGCAAAAGAAAACAAAGAAAGAAAACCAAAGAAGCAGAGTAAGCAAATGTCGAGATGTATGGGCTTATTTACAGATCTCAAATTAAATTATCATGTAAATAATTCAAAATGAAATCCACAACAACACTTAATAGGTAAATCTTAAAATGTTAAAGGGATAACAAGAATTACACTTACAATACGTTTAAAAGATGTTCGTTACAGCTGTTACTTTTGGTTGGAACAGTAAACACAATGTATGTAATTAAAATAGGTACTTCTGACTTTTACTTATATCACAAACACAAATAAGTCGTATTTAACAACTGTAACTCAAAATTGAGGTGGATATTATTAATTTACAATATTTAATTTTTAAATAGTTGGGAGAAATTATTTTACAACTTGTCAACGGGGTTGCCACAGAAAGAAAAAAAAAGTTCTTCAATAAGATCTTCTTCTTTAAAAAATTAAATGAAATAATTCACCTTTTCTTTTTGTTATTTATTTAAGTTATACGATATATTGCACTCAGAATCTTATTTTCACAATTACACTAGTAGGGATAAAGGATATTTATGCAAATAATCTAATGAACCAGCAACAGCAAACTCTTAAAGCAAATTGAGACACACGTTTTATTGTTTGCGATTACTCCCGTGCGTGTGTTTATATTTACACTAAACATTTACTTTATGGGACTCTGGTATTAAGTAGCTGTTACAACACAGATAAAACGTATTTACGCAAGTTATTATATATCTTAATACTGCAAATGCAATAATAATACAAAGGTATATATTATATGCAAATATAGGTAATTTTTCACCAATTTAATTTGTACATAAATATAAATTCCCTTCTCAACTCTCCGTAATTCTGTTTCCAGTAAGGTCATAGTATCACTACAGCGCTGGTTAAATTTACTAACTATATTTTACGAGCTCTGAATAATAAATAATAATATACTTTTAGAATATAATTTACTTACCCGCACGACTATTTAGAGGAATCGTTTATTACCGGTTATTTTTTTTGGGACCGCAACGACTCAATGACCTTCAAGTGTGAGTACAACAAACTTCATTAAGACATTTAATATAAATACAAAAAGCGAGGCGAGTCATAGTGTTTCACCAACACTAGTCGAAGATTATATGTGAGCGATAATATGAAATTATTCCACTTCTGATGTTAAAAACTTTTCTCAAAATTATTTAATTATAAGTTTATTACTCGTGTTAGAAATTACTCTGAAGTTTAATTGTTAAAAATAATAAAAGTTTGAGAGCCAATGTTCAACTTACGAAATTAATCATAACGAACTCTTGCTTACGAAATTAATCATTATCGTGAAAACGATTTTGCAACTCGAGATGAAAGGTGTCGGGACTTTGGATTAGAGCACGAGGGGGACGGAGCATTGAGTTTATTAGACGACAACTCTCCAACATCACTGATACAGTTGTCGTCTGGTCGTCATAGTGAAGTTAATTTCATTTTTTGTCGAACCGTCGGGACGTGACCAAGTCCACTTTCTGTGGGACCGCTTCTGGGAGAAAGAGTTCATCATATAGAGTCCCTCTTTCACCATGAAGTCGGCCAGCTGCTGGGCCCTTGGGTTCCGTTACCCTATTCCAAATTTCCCTACTTTTAGCTCACCGTTCTTTATTGTACCTAGTTTTGCCTTAAAGTCTCCTATTAACACCGTAAAGTGGGTTTTGGAGTTTTTTTAATATTTTATCATCGGGATGTCCTGAGGTTAGTGCGTAAAACTGTTTGACTCCAGCGAATAACATTTGGTGATTCTAAGTATTAGGTACGCAACTCTCGTCGACTGACTCTCAATCTTTACAACGTTGTTAACGAGAGATTTGTGGACGATAAATTCAATAACTCCTTGGGACAGATTGTCGCCCTCCCGGTAATGGAACAAGTTGCCGGATTCGAGGATTACCGTTTCCCCTCTGTACGAACCTTGAAAAATCCTATAATATTCCCGAGTAAATTTTCTATCTCTTCTTCTAGCTCCAGGATCTTCTCTCCTCAGTTCTCAGGGTGCGTGCGTTATATGTTGCCAGGTCAAGTCGTCATAAGTGGCAACCGAAACTCCATCGGAGATTCTTTGCACCCTGCTCCGCCGTTACAATGGTCGTCACCGTAGCCAGGAATAGCGGGGCCGCCGTAGTCTGTGGGCCTTTTATTAGTGTCGTTACTCATGGTGGGTATACATATATCCATAGTTGCCACGCCTGGCGAGCGGGTTGAAAACCGCAGTTTTTTAATAGTAATTTGAATTAATTATTAAGAAATTTGAAATTTAAAATAAATAGAAAAATGCTGCAGCCCATTTTTTGCCTCAGTTTCCCTCTGTCACCACTTACGACACCAACGGGAAGGTATAGGGTAGGGGTATTCTTACCCGCTACTACGTGGGTTTATGGGATGTATACTTGAATTTAATTGCTCGTGCCCGTTTCCGAATAGTGGGGTAAACGTATTCGTTCGTCGACGGTATTGTATTTTTGAACGTATCACAACAATTTTGCAAAAAAGAATAATTTTCTAGAAAATAACGATTCGTAGTAGTTATATTTCCGTGAAAGTTCAACCGTCAATACGTCATCATTTTGACTAGGAGTGTCTTTATGGAGTATTCTGAAGGTGTACTTCGGTATCTGCTACTGGAACTCCTCGAAGAGTAGAATTAGGTGTGTCGAGATTGTACTCATTATGTTAGTAATGACGAGAACTTACCCCCGGACTTGATGGAGTGACCTGAAGGTGTTCTTTGGTAAATGCTACTGGAACTACTCGAAGAGTAGAATTAGCTCAAAGTGTTAGAACTAAGTGCGCTGAATTTGGCCTCGTTTTGTTAGTTATGATGAGATCTTACCTCCGAACTTAATAGAGTGACCTGCAAGTGTACTTCGGTGACTGCTACTGGAACTCTTTTACGAATAGAATTATAATTTACAATTTTTTAAAATTTTTTTTACGATCTTATGAGTCATGCAATTTTAAATCATCTAAGCTTTTTTTTTAATTTAAATTAGACATAAAATTATCGGAAAATTGGAAGTATACGAATAATTATAGGGTTTTTAGTGAAAACTTGTGTGTTATTAAACTACTTTAAAAATTTACGTATAATTATTTTATACGTAATTTATTTAATGCGTTTGAGGCACGCTTAATTGGATTTACCAATAGTTATTTTTTAATTCTTATTAATTCTATGTTTGCTATATTTTTACTTTTTATTCAATAAAAGGTTTTAACATTACCTCTTTGTGCCTTCTATGTAGATTTAGAAATATCAACACCTCGATTTCATTTTCATAGTTACAGTAAAAAACTTTATTCCATTTTTTTATACGTGAAAGGGCAAACGAGCGTGTCTCATTCCTAATGGTAAGTGACAACCGCCGCCTGTGAACAACTGCAATATCAGGAGAACTTCAGGTGCATTTTTGGCCTTTCAAAAAATAGTAGGCTCTTTTCTTGAAGGTGTCTAAGTAGTACTGGTCCGGAAAAATCACCGGTGGAAGTAGATTCTACGAGAAAGCTGTGCGAAGTAATAAACTTCTTGTAAATTTCACAGTGATTGACCGCCAATCATTCAAATAGTATGGATGATATCTCGAGTTTTGTCGCGATGTGCGATGGTGAAATTGAGCGGCTGGATTTAGTCTAAACAATTACTCTGATTTTCCTACGTAAAAAATACGCGTCAGTCTTTTCGCAGCGCCATTATGAAGGCCAATATATAAGCCAATTAGAAAGGGCTCGTTTGCCGACGATTCCAACCGCTCTGCGCTGGATGCGAACAAGTGGAAGGAGCAGTTACTGGGGTGCCCCGGCCCAGAGATGAGAACAGTATTCCATGTGAGGCTGAAATTACGCCTTATAAAGCTGCAAGTTTCTATTTGTTGCCTCTTACGATACCTACAGGACGATATGAGATAGTGGATTCTGTTTTGCCAATACACGACAAATCCTTTCAAACTGTTACTCAAATCATTTAATACTCCAAATTACTTCTTAGCTATGATACTGATACGGTTGTTAGGTGATATGATTGTAGTTACTCTAGCTCGGAGATCCCTTTATGTAATTTTAGCATTAATTTCTGCATCGCTTACGCTATCGGAAGTTTGTGAGCATTTCAAAGTATAAAAAAAACTATACAACCAGCTATATTATGGTTGTAGCACGAATGGATCGGCTCGACTGGGGAAGACTTAATTTCTACAGAATTCCGGCGTAAATTGGTAGCTGCTGTTTTTGGTATGGTTAGTGTAGATAATCTTTTTACTGGAAACGAGGCACTCCATCTTAGTCGGCATGGATGCATGGCCAATGACTTACCATCACGTGAACTAAGCGCTTGTTTGTCACCCCTACTACTACACAAAAATATTCAACGATAAATGGAATATAAGTTGTTCAGTAATCTAGAATAAATTTTCCAATTCCAGGAAACAGCCGAGAATATTCAAAACTTTTAATTAAAGTTAGCAAGGCTCTCTCTCAGTTTCAAATACCGTATTTATTATGGAAGTGGATAGTATTCAGAAGCGCATAACGCAATTAGTATCGCATAAAGTAACAAATATCTAGTTTACCGTATCAATGAATAGGAATTGAATGAAACTGTCTTCGCCATTAACTCTATTTCCTGCGTTCACTCTTTGTTCTATATCCTCATCATATCTACCATCCCTGCTAAATACACATCCCAAATACACAAACTCATCTACTAACTCGACTAACTCCCCTTATTTTCTTATTTCACATATCGCTTTACTTTCTTCTCTTTCAAAAACCATAACTTTCGTCTTACTTGAGTTCACTTTCAATCTGCTTTCTTTTAATGACTTATTTATTATTGTAACCATCAAGCAACTCGGCCGACGACGACACAAATATGACTTGATCGTCGACATACAAAAGGCATTTGACGGATAAGTCCCCCATTCTTAACACGCATACATAACTTTCAAAATTTCCAAACAACTGTCCATGAATAGGTTGAACAGCCACGGGGAAGCCAGTACACAGGGCAGCCCTGTCTGGCATCTTTATTGATGCTAAACCTGTCTGATTAGGCCCCGTTGATCCTGACACAAGCACTTAAGTCCCTATAAAAAGACTTTAATGCTTGTAATCAACCCAGCGCTAAACCCAAATGGGTTCAGTAATTGCCATAATGAAGACAATAGAATAAAAAAGTGCTCTCTATCAAAAGCTTTTTCCAAGTCCATGTACACAAAAAATAACTTTTTGGTTTTTGTGCCAATAACTGCTCCGCGATCATGCGCATCGAAAAGACTTAATCCGTATACCCCATTCCCATTCTAAATACAGCTTGCACATCCCAAATTTTCTCATCTGTTTTTTTTTTCTCATGACTCTTATAATATTGATATTTAATTTAGTATCATGTCACCGAATGATAACTCAATTAATTTTAGTTTTACATTTCTGGTTTAGTAATATACCAAGAAAATAATAATCCCACCAAAAACATTCTGTAAAAAAACTAGCCAAGTCTCGATGGAGCTGCTTGTTTATCTCTAAAAAGTAATGAAATCTAGACAAAGTCGTGCCAAGTCTAAGGTTCCTTACTGCGATTTCTTTATTATTATAGTTAATGTTGTGTGACTTGGCCGTTGAAGGGTACACAGGGTACAAAACCAGGCGCTACATGACACCATTGCACCAATCTGTCGCCAGAACCGCTACCCATTGACGATGGAAAAGTGCTTCTTGGAAAACGTTGATTGAATAACCAGTCAATTGTAAGCTTGATAAAGTTGCGTTTACACGTAATGTTGCACGTAATTGTGTTTACACGTAATGTTATATCTGTTGTAACTACTTATGTTTGTTAAGCGAGATAATAGCCCATAGTGGTATTGGTAATTGGACGCTAGTGTCTCATTTTCGGCGGTTGTTGATTGTGCAACACATGCATTCAGCATTCACAATGCTGACTTCTGCTCTCTTCTTTTTGGAGCGTCAAATCGACCACCGATCTAACATAAAATAGACGTACAGACGGACTTCTATCAATGATTAGAAGTCCGCCTGTACTGGAAATAATTTTTTATACTGTTTGTTTCAGGCTCGCCTATACAAAAGTATTATTGAAATACGCAGCTTTATCAAGCCTACAATTGACTGGTTATTCAATCAACGTTTTCCAAGTGGCAATTTTCCATCGTCAATGGGTAGTGGTTCTGGCGACAGATTGGTGCAATGGTGTGTATGCAATATAGCACCTGGTTTTGTACCGTTGTGTTCCCTACAACGGCCAAGTCACACAACAATAACTATAATAATAAAGAAATCGCAGTAAGGAACCTTAGACTTGGCACGACTTTGTCTAGATTTCATTACTTTTTAGAGATAAACAAGCAGCTCCATCGAGACTTGGCTAGTTTTTTTACAGAATGTTTTTGGTGGGATTTCACTGCTTTTTGTAGAAACGTGGGCATATTATGATTTATTTTATTAGATTTTCTTATTTGACACATTTTTTTAGGAGTAGTTTTTTTTATTATTACAAATCTTTCTTTTCTTTTTTTCCGGTTCTGATTCTTGTACAGTAGCAACAGTTTTTCGTATTGCCCGTTCGCGTTCATTATTTATTCTTTTAGACGGTTTATACGGTTTAATTTCTGAAAGATCGGCGCGGTATTTACGCCTAAGCCGGTTGTATTCGGTGATCGCTGAAGCTTGAGCTTTTATACTCTTGAAGTCAACATTTATGAGGTGCACCCCATGAAGATTGGTTACTCGTGAAAGCGCCACGTAGGCTTGGCCACAAGAGAATATGGAGGTGCCAATGTCCATGAGGGCATTTTTAGACTTAGACCTTGGCTCTTATGAATTATTAGGGCATACGCCACACAGATTGGGAATTGTTCTCTGTACACGTATTTTTTTTATGTACCAATAGTAGAAGGAGGCATTACCATATCTCTAATACATCTGAGATCTGCTGAGGATACTTCAGAACTTCGATTTTTGACATCAAATGAAGCGGCCCACCAAGTTGAATATTTTTTGTAAAGACGGTATGTCGATCTCTTCTAATAGTTTGGTTGGGCTCTTGTGTTTCCCAATCAGGGTCCCCAGGTACTCCAGATCTTCGATTATCCTAGTTTTTATAGTTTTTCCTTTATGTGGCCATTAAACCCTAACTCTGTACCAAATTTCAGCTCTCTGAGTTTATGGGAAGTACTAGTTCTATTCTGATGATCATGAGTGAGTGAGTGTCATAAATGCGAAACTTTGCTTTCGCTTAACTTCGGAACTAAATGACCTATAGACTTGAAATTTTAAATTTTAAGTATGTGATTATAGCTTACTGGATGACGAAAATTTCTGCGTTCTGGTCTTATCCGGAGGTTCTCAAATAGAGGCCTGAAAATGCGGCGAAACGGTTCCAGTAAAGGATGGTACGGCAGTGTTTGCTTCGCGCTCGACTTGGCGGGGGCACTGCCGTGCCCCCCGATTTATTTAAATAATTTGGAAAATCCGAAAGTGCACGCCTCATGAGTGTTTTTAGTTATTTTTTATCAAAATTTAATTAAATTTTTTGAATAAAGTTTATAAATAAAGAACTTTTATACGGTTTCGTGTTCAGTAACAAATATCAATAGGGATTTTCTTTAGAATCTATGAAATCTTATTTAATACTCTAGAGAAGACTCACCGCACAGACCAACGGACGGCATTCCATATATTTTTTAATAACTTTTTTTTGTTATGTAATCTAAAGTGAATCTATTAGAAAATAAACTAATCTTATAACTCATTGTCTGTAGTTATTGCAACGTTAATAATAATATGGATTTAATGTGTAGCTAAAAGTATAAGAACGATTTCATATAGTGAAACTGAGTTACATCGAGAGTAGACCTCTCTCTCACGTTGTGATGCGAGCAATAATCATTCATTGTTAAATCAAGTCATTATATTGGTTATGGATGCGTCACTTTAATATTCATTATTGAATAGAAGTATTTTGCCTATTTTGCCACCAAGCAGCAGTGCGTTAAGGGTATAGAGCCAGTGTAGTTACCATCGTAGTCCTTAGTAAATTCATCACATCTAGACCCTTGTTTAAAGTTGTTTGCATGCAAGATGGTATCCATGGTCTGCAGTAGCCATCTGATCATTCTACTATCAGGTGGATTGAAATTTCGTTTTTCACTATGGTTTTATAAAAAAAGAAAACTGTGGAAATGGTGGGAAATTGCAAAATTATATTCTACACAAATTCTCAACAAAATTGATTTACAAGATTGCAGAGAAGTTGCTTCGCTTAATTGAAACATAATGTCTTGAGAAAGTTGGAAGGGTTAATTCAATTTGTGACGTCTACTGCAGTTACCATGTAGTTTTGCTTCGCCGGATCTTTTTGCCGGTTTTGCTTTTTTTTCTTAGCCGGATTTAAGCTAAAGTACCCGCAGTTTTAAATTAATCTTATTTTTTATCTTAATTTATTTTTTGATATCAGGTAGTTTCAACTTAAAAGATATTGATGAAAATAGATTCTAGATGTAACATTCACGTATTTTATTAAATAATTTTACCCCCCACACTATGCATTTCTTCTGCATTATAGAGGCAGTTTACCTTCATAAACTGCACGAGGACAATGTTATGGCCCTCAGTTACCCCGACAGAAGTCGACTGGACTAGGGCCCATGAGTAGCCCACTCAACGAGCAACCAGAGTTTTTAGTGTTTTGTTCAGAGTTTCTAGTTTTTGTTGGTTTTTTTTTGTTTAGTTCAGTTTTAAGTGTTAAGATTTGGCCTAAACAGACAAATATCTAGACCCGGAACGATTATTTGTACATTTAGTTCTAAGCCACTGCCCGATAGAGCCGTGAAATAGCGACGTATAATCGTAACATTGACATCCTGGGGTTTAAATTTTACATATTATATTTTGACATATTATATGTTATAAAATTGTTGAATTTATTTATCGGACGCAGTTTAAAAGTGAGTTTAAAATTGAAGTTAAAAGTGAAGGTAGGCTAGCGTGGTATTATGCGAAGGGAAGTAAACCATGTAACAAAAATAATGTTGGCTATGAAAATGGATGGAAGTAGGAGTAGAGGGAGGCCTAAGAAAAGCGGACCGGACTGTATTAGGGACGATATGCATAAGAAAGTAGTGATAAGGTAATAAGGATCTTGTAAACAAAAGTTTAATTCATTACACACTCATTTTGTATTCACCGTTTAGTGCCGACTAAGACTAAGAATATGCACTACCTCGAATATTCCCGTGGGTGTCGTAAGAGGCAACAGACGGACAAACAAAAAAGGCTGGATGGATTATACATTATTCTCTTATTATTAGTTTTCGTACTAAAATTTACTATCTTCGTTCAGACTTGCTTTTGTATGTTGGTTCGCTTCACTTTAAGAGGCAGCTATTAAAACGAATGTCCCTTTGGTTGCGACTAGTGAAAATGTGGTGATTAAATAATTTTGCCTTGCCCTAAAAAAGTTCACTTTGAATTAAACACCATATATTTTTGAAATATTTATGTATTTTTTTAAGATTTTAAAAAAGAGTCTTTTATAAGTATTTTTTAAAAGGCTGGCAAAGCATCTGCAATTGCACTGGTGTTGCAGTTGTTCATAGGCGGTAGTAGTCACAATCAGGTGAGCCGCATTCTCGTTTGCCCCCTTTCCTATAAAAATATATTTATAATTATTTTTTTACTTAATTGTCAAATTTATGTACACCTTCCCAATAATATATTGTTAAATTATTTTTATATATAAAATTAAAGTGTCAAGCATGAAAATCGTAATCGCCACTTTATTGTTTAAAATACTGTTTTTGTTTCATTATGTTATAAATTTGTAAACATTTAATTGCGTTATTGTAAGATGGGAAATTCATTACCCTATGGGATGAAATAGGGTAATGAATTTTTTTAGGTTTAGGCTTATTATATATAAGTATAAAATCTTTATGTTTTCAAAGATGTTAAAATATAACTAGCTATGATCCGCAAAAAACAAAAATTTAAAAACTGTCCCAGTTCGTGTCGGGCCACTCACAATATAGAGGTAGGTTTCCGTGGTTAACCGTGACAATATATGGATTTTCTTTATAATGAGCATAATAAGTGAGTTTGCAGTTTTACTGCTGTAACGACTAAAAATAGGTCCTGCAATGTCTGCTATCTTCTCTAATCACTGTAGTGTAACACAGGCTCGGCACGCACTTTAACTAAACACGTCCACTCTCGCCCGAGGCTCTCGTGTACCTGACGCGGTGCGCTCGAGACAGTGACTTATATATAAATGTATGTTTGTGTATTTGTGCATGGTAAATTATTAGTAAAACAAATAACAATATTTACTGTATACTACATATATGGAAAACACTACAGGCCCAAATATGAAGATCGTAACTGATAATACAATTCACATTAAATCATTCAACTCGTACAAAGATGATCATAGTTGACGATCTATCTATATATTCCCGGCAGTGCAACCCTAAGATATACATATATGACCTTAACGAACTTTCACGTAAACCACCTCTGCCTTAAATTATCCTGAGGTCACCCGCGTAAACCAAGAGTGTGACGAATGAAACTGTATAAGGATATATATATATATGATTGTGTGAATACATTGAATGAGTAAGTAAGAAAGATCCCTCCCTGCCTATACGACAAATGAAAAATTAAAGCTATAATAGTAATGCATGTTAGTCGTTTTCTTCATATAAATTGTTTACTACTCGTTAACTTCTTAATTTTACTTAGCTGTAATAGTTTTCCTTTTAACCTCATTATTTATACTACGATTTTGTATACTTTTCACATTTCCAAAAACAGTGGTTTAGTTGGTAGAGTGGGAAGGGGGGACACATGACTCTAATAAAATATATCATTCAAAACTAAATATATCGCAAACGGACGCCTGAAAAAAAGGTGGTGGTGTACACCCCTAGTGTTTTTGAAAGACCTATCCAACGATAGCCCACATGGTAAAAAGTAAAGTTGCAGCATATATACGTCCCACTGCTGGGCACAAGTCTCCTCTCATTTCTGAGAGGATTTTAGGGCAAGGAAATGTCTGCCGCGTTGCCCCAATGTGTGTATGGCGAACTTCACATGTCTTCGAGATATATTTTTTTTATTTCTCAGATATGCAGGTTTCCTCACGATGTTTTCCTTCACCGCCGAGCACATGGTAAATCTCAGCTTAGATGGTTAGCGCTCGCTGTAAGTTTCACAGTACGCGAGCAACCCGGGTTCGATCCCCGCCGGCACCAATGAAATAGTTAAAAACATGGTAGAAACGGGTAAAAAAAATCATCCTCAATTTACTTGTATGGGAAGCACCTAAAATAAAACTATTTTAAGATTTTATTTAACAGTTTTCTAGGTGTGATTAATATCCATAACTATGCCAAAATACAGATCTGTTGCACCTAGGGTTTCTGAGCAAAACCGCGGACAGACGGACGGATGGACCTGGCGAAACTATAGGGATTCCTTGTTGTGTAATTACGGAACCCTGAAAAGGATGTCTTACCTAGTTTGAAAAGCATCTTTCGCCCTCCTTTAATCCACCAATACCACAAACCCCACACCAGTCATCACATAATTATAATTTTTGTATGCGAATTAATTTTTAACATTTATACATTCTATACTGCAATACATATAAATAAAACTGAAGTGTCTTTCTGTAATATCTAAATAACAGGCTAAAAGGCTGGGGGTAATTTGCATACTATCAAAAATGAAATAACCATTGTTTTTAAATAAAATTAATTTAAACGGATTTTATCGCGTATATTATCTAATTTTATATTTCCGACGTTTCGAACACATTACAGCATCCATGGTCACGGGGGGGGGGGGGGGGGGACTGAGGTGTTTGATTTCGCAATGTCATACTTAACCGCGGCTAATTTTAAAAATTAAGTAATTTAAAAAAATATCTGTCTGTCTGTACGTTTGTCCGGACTAATCTTTAGAATGGCTGAACCGAATGAAATTAAACTTCACGAACAAATATACAGTAATGCCTGAAGGTACCTAGGCTATGCCGAGAATGGAGATTTATTTTTAAGGAACTTTAGTTAAAAAAAAGTTTTTTGAAATACCTATATAATAAATAATAAGGGTGGATAGTGTTTAATTAAATGTATTTCCGCAAAGTAATACCTGATTGTATTTTTTATTGTACCGTTAATAGCCTGGTTTAATGATATGATGTTGGAGTGACCAATTTATGGCTTATTTCAAAAGACTTCAAACGGCTTGATGTTATTGTGGCTATTTTTTTTTAGTTTTCATAATCCTATTTTTTTTTGTATGAAATAACAGAAAATAACTTTAATATTTGATTTAAAATTACGATTTTCTATAAAAAGGAGTTCCACATATGGTCGCGATTCACAGCTCGATAAACTAGGTCACTCGTAAATTCCCCAGAGACAGTGGAATTTATTACTTCGTTGGAATTTACCTAATGCTTTATGCACTTCTTGCTGGTCAAGCTGCACTTGTACCGTAAATTTTTAAAATTTTGATTCAAAAAGAATATTAGATGTCTATCTTTTAAAATACGGAGTGGAATTTGAAGGGGAAATTCGAATCTAACCTTCTTTGTATGAAGTTAGCTGCAGTTGTTTATGTACTGCAGTACCTACTTACTGTCAAGTAGAATGTAAGTTCTTTTGTTAATTAGTTTTATTAAGAAATAAACCCTTAAAATTCCACCTTTGAAGACGAGCCTCTCATGATGTAGGGAATATTTGCTTATGCAGATCGACGATCGCATTACCAGATGTCTCGCACCTTTGACACTGCTGAAATAGTGGCGTTACGTACACAATAATGATATGAGTCAAGGAAAATCGGATTTAACAAAATATATTTTTATAAATAAAAATATCGATATATTTCTTTAAGAAGTTCTATTATTTGTACCTGGTTGGTTTTAAAATTACTAAAATTAGATATGCCAAAAACTTTATTTTCGGTACACTTATGCCCAAATACTCAAACGTTGCTCAATTTTAACCTTTGACTAAACGGGCGGTGTCTAAGTAGACCCCACGAGACATTTTTTCGTTTTATTGTTGGCGTATGTTGGCGAACTACAAACTCGCTGTTTCAGGTATTCTCAGTGTGCCGTGGTAGCTGCCGACGGGTAAATGAGTGTCGTGCTCTCGCAACGGTAAGTACCTGTTTTACATCAATGGGGTGCCTATAGAAGAATACAAAATAGAAAACAAAAGAATTTTTATTTCGGGGTGTTTATAACAATAAGTCGCTATATCCGTGATGATGATATTTCACGTCTTATACAAGGTAGCACTGACTAAGAAAGTGAAGACGTAGAAAGAAATAGTCCAGAAGAAGAAGTTTGTGACATCAGCAATCAAACATAGATACACAGTGAACATCTTTCTGGTTCGAAGTTCGAGCAAAGCTCAAACTCTTCTACTTGAGAAGAGGAAGAATAAGAAAGACCGGGGGAAATTATGTAAAACTCTCAAAATTATTTTTGAGTAATCCTACGTCAATAAATTATTGTTTGTACTGTGAGCCCAAAAAAAAAACGCATAATTTTAAAGGCATATATTATTTGCAGTCCTTGAATAAAACTACTTTTACGAATTATATCGAGTTTAATCATACGTATTTTTTTATTATTATTATAATTTATAATTTAATTTATATATTATGATAGAAATTTTAATCATACATATTTTTAAATATAAATTAGAATAATAATTAAAAATAATTATAATTAAATTATACTTATTTTTAATTATTATTCACGATAGAATCCGTAAAAATAGTTTTATTGAATGTGTAGTGTTCGCTTATATATACGAAATCATTATGTGCAGACATTTTTTTATTGTTATTAGTTCTTATTGTTTCATAATTTTTGTTATGTTTTATATTCCTATTCTGTTAAAAAAGACGAAGATTTTAGTTGAAAGTTATTTTAATATTTCGCTTGTTTGCGAGAAGCTTGACATAATTCAAAAATCAGCAGTTTTGAGTTAAGTATACAGGTGAACGCAGAAAATTTTGTTCTATTTGCTGCAAAAACGACATTACGCTAAGTACAAAAATGAGAGAGCGAGAGAGGTTGTGCCCTTATGTTCCGTCGCAATCTTACTGCTGCTTTGTTTCGAGACCGTAGCATCTCAGTTAGCGTGGAAACGTTTTAGATTGTGCACGTGCTTGATTTCAGCGACGACGACAAATTTTGTGTTACGACGTTCTTTTTACAAGGTAAGTCAATAATATCACGTAACCCTTTAATAGAAAGATGTCATTACTATACTTATGACGACCTTTTATTTGAAATACGTTTAAAAATCACCGTCATATTTTCCGTTAAGTCGTTCTTTCTGGAAATACAAACAGATACCGACAGTCATAATTCGTTATTGTACATTTTTGATAGCAAAAATAAATCAATAGACTATTTCAATAATGTCATATTATAAGTTACATTGTTATTGTTGTTAAAGTCACAGAATATTTCTTGATGTTATTTGCACTATTTTATATTAAGTCATTATTGATAATAACAATTTTATGTTTAAGGTACTTCTTTGATAGTCATGGATTCCAGTTTAAGAAATAGCAGAGGGAGAAGAATATTGGCTTTAATTAATCACCGTGTAGATGGACCTCCGAAAACAGTGTCAGATGAAAAAGGTTAATTATAGTTACTTATTTATAACCTATTTTTCCTCATTCACTTTGTTTGTTTTAATTTACTTGTTTACTTGATTTTTAGAAAACGATGATACCAATGAAATTGAGGGCAATGTTTCTTCAAAGGAACATAGCAGTGGAAATACTCAACGCAGTCGCTCCAACAGCTCCTCTTCCTCGAGCTCTTCCAATAGCAGTACAAGTTCTTCATCATCTACTTCATTCATTGAAGGTCATTTTTCAGTTTTATACCAATTTACGAATTTATATTTTCAAATATGTTTCTATTTATTCAAGGCCTGCTTAGCAGAGATAAGTTGGTAGTAGTTAAATAATATTACTATTAGACCGTTAACGTTTCTTTTCTTTTACAGATAGTGATGATTCCGTCAAGGATCCTCCCTACCAACCACCTGACAGTCAAGCCCCCGTGTCTCCAATAATGTTTGACTACTTTAGTGAAAATGATAATGAACAATTTAGACAGTTGCCGGTACAATCAGATTTAGTCATAAGCAGTGATGCTAATCATGTTCCAGATCAAGAAAATACAGAAAATGCAATAAAGAAGAGAGGAAAACGTAAAAGAGATGAAAATAACTGGCAAAAGAATGTTATGAAAAAACTAAGAAATGAAGGAAAATCCTATGTGAGTACTTCTAAAAAAATTGTACCAGCGCGTAAAATTAAAAATGCCTGTTTTGAAAAATGCAAATTGAAGTGCAGCACAATGTTTACTGAAGCTGAAAGAATGTCTATATTCGATGATTATTGGTCGCTAGGCAGTATTTTAAAACAGTGGAATTATATTTCTAATTGTATAGAGGATATAAAACCTAAGTATCGCTATGTACGTGAAGGTGGCACCAGAGAAAAGCGCCGGTACAATAGTGCATTTTATTTTAATTTGCATGAAGAAAAAATAAGAGTGTGCAAATTGTTTTTTAAAAATACGCTTGGAATCACAGATCGACCTATCCGAACAGTCTTAGATAAAAAAAATAAATTTGCAGGGAATCTTTTAGCAGACGATAATAGAGGGAAACACAAAAATCACGCAAAAGTGGATGATACTATCCGTAAAGCAATAAAGGAACACATTGATTCTATTCCCAGAATGGATTTCCATTATTGTAGAGCCACCTCTTCCAAAGAATATATAGATGGTGGTAGATCAATTGTCGATATCCATAAAGATTACATAGAAATCTGTAAGTCTAAAAACATTCCATATGGGAATTATACTCTGTTCTACAGAATTTTTACGGAAGAATATAATATTTCACTATTCCAACCAAAAAAAGATCGTTGTGATTGTTGTGTTGCTTATGATAACTGTGAAGGCGAAGAAAAAGAAAAGAAGAAGCAAGAATATGATACGCATTTAAAAGAGAAAGACTTATGCCGAGCAGAAAAAGTCAAGGATAAGGAAAATAAAGATGCAGTTGTCGCTGTTTATGACATGCAAGCTGTGTTCCAATGCCCCAAAGGGGATATCTCATTATTTTATTATGTAAGCAAGTTAAATGTCTTTAACTTCACTATATACGATCTTCATTCTAAAGATGTAGAATGTTATGTTTGGGATGAAGCTACAGCCAACAGGGACGTTAATGATCTGGGCACCTGCCTATTTAAATATTTACAAAATCTGGCCCAAAACAACAGCACAGTGGATGTAATATTTTATACCGATAACTGTGTGGGCCAGCAAAAAAATAAAATTATGTTGTCTATGTACATGTTTGCTGTGCAACATTACCCAAACATAAAAACAATTACTCACAAATATTTAATTAAGGGACACACCCAAAACGAGGGTGACTCTGCGCATTCCCTCATTGAAAGACAGGTTAAAAAGCAAATCAGAAGTGGTCCAATGTACACCCCTGAGTCCTTTATTAGTGCAATCAAAGTTGCTAGATCAAACCCTACACCTTTTCGGGTAAATATAATGAACAATGATGATTTTCTCGATTGGAAAGATGTCTGTTCTCAAATGGGTGTAAACATAACAAAGGATGAAGAAGGAAACACTATCAAATTTGCAGACTTGAAAGTTGTGAAAGTAGATAAAAATCATCCTCGAGCCATATTTTTTAAAACTTCTTATGAACAGCAAGAATTTAAAAAAGCATAAGTGATAAGAAAGAAAAAATCTGTAGATGTTGAAGTGAAAAAAGCGTATGACGTAAAACCAGGATTAATTAAGAAGAAAAAAGACGGTTTGTTGGAGTTGATCAGAAAACATGCCATTCCCAGATATTACGCTCCTTTTTATAACTCTCTCTAAAGTCGTAATTTAAACATTAAGTTGATTTTTTAAATATTTTTTTAATCAGATACGCAAGTAAAAAGTTCTTCATCTCAGGATAAGTCCAAATATTTACTATAAACAATGTTACAGTGATTTAAAGTTTATTTGAAAGTTATTGTTAAATTAGATAAGACCAATGTTAAAGTGATTTAAGTTTCAGTGTAAGTTATTGTTGATTATTTTATTTCTTAAGTACCTAGTTAATTTGTAGGTACTTGTTTTCAATAATGACTTAATGTCATTAAAACCTCATCTGAATAAAATACTTATTATCAATATAGACTTATGTTTAAATAACACAAAAAAATATTATTTTTTATCCGTAATAACGTCACAAGTGATACCCTATTGTTGAAAACTTGAAATAATAACAAAAGTTCTTGCATTTTAGTCTTGTATTTTAGTTTAACATTGAGACTGATAAATCAGAAGAAGATTTAACATAGTCAATGTTTCAGTACATACTGTAATATACATTTATTTATTTTTTAAACTTTTAAATCATCATACCCAAAACTTGCACTTTTTGAATTATGTCAAGCTTCTCGCAAACAAGCGATTTCATTTTACGTCACTTATTCAGTGCTTTAAAAACAAAACCAAAACGAAATGATTTTATAAAAGTCTTAAAACTTACTTTTGTTGTGGATAGTTCTAGACCCTACGCTTGACTGTACGTTACCAAAAATTGCACGTATACTTAAAAGTTACGATGCCGTTAAGTATCGTGCTGTGTATCACTTTAAGTCAAAGTGACTGTGATACTTTGACTTGAAGTGATAGAGTAATGATATTTTGTGTACAGAATAATCATAGAAAAACAAAGTATAAATTCGACTGAACCCTAGTTCGAATAGCGTGTCTTCAGACATTATGATATTGTTAGTTAGTACGTAAAGTTCAGTGAAATTGTAGTATTCATTTGAATAAATAATAACACACGATATCTGAATAAAGAATAAGATGTGCTTTCTTAGGCTGTAATATTATAGAAGTAATACGTACGATTCGGTTATCTTATGGCAATAAATTGGTTAATTGCAGATAATATTTGATTATATTTAAGATCTAAAGTGTAGTAGCGGTGTAAGAACATCCACTTTCCCATATCACCCCATGGGTGTTATAAGGGGCAACAGAAGGAAACAAATTAGGAGAAGTGCAACAGCGTCTTCCTAATAACGACCATAAATAAAAATAAAAATAGCGGTTGCCAGCCAGCTTGTTTAATTATACTTATTTTTATTTATTTTTAATACACTTTCAAAGGATCCACTTCTAATCGTCAAATCAGAAACCCCAAGAAATTGTTTGGTACGATCAGCCTGTACGGCCTTTAGATCCCCTGACATCCAACAGCCAAATATCTAGGAGTCACATTCCACGATGGTATGACATTAGGGAATCATATTCGCAATGTTCGAATTCGAGCCAAAGTCGTCATTAGTTGCCTTCACCCGCTAGTCAACAGAAAGAGTAAACTGTCCTTAAGACACAATTTCAATCTCTAAAATGCATGCTAAAGACCTATCATGTCTTACGCAAGCATAGTTTTTGCGTATGCGGCCCATAGATATTTTTACCACCTCCAAGTCGTCCAAAATAGATTTATTCGCATTGCCACCGGAGGTCGGTGTTACTAGCGAAACACCGACTTACACAGAGTCAACTTCCGATGATCACTGAGTATTTCAAGAAAAAGTCTAAATGCTGTTTTGAGAGAGCCGAGACACATATCATCCCTCTAGTGGTTAATGCAGCCACATACACTCTAACTCCAAACGAAAGTTCGGAGTCGGATTAGGCTATCAGTAACCGGAAAGCCTTCGGAGGCCCCGTAATGTTCTAATCGAACCCTCCGCTCCGTTAGATGCCAACAACAGAAATGTTGCCAGCCATTCACACATAAACACTACAAACTCACCTACTGCCACAAACACAGCTAGGACAACAACGGATGGCAGCGAGATCGTCGATCAGGCGAGACCGCAGATGGGCGTGCCGCATACTCCACACCGCGTACACATCGTACACTCGCATTCCTGGGTGGCTCTCACTGCCCAGAATATCGAAAAATACGAGACAGCTGTCAGAGCCGGGACTGGTCACCTCGTGTTCGGACGTTAGATAACTCATTTACGTGCAGTTTAATCTATCCTAGGAGTCGTCGCTACGCAAATAACAACGCAGAATAATATAAATTCCCCGCTTTTTTAGCCTTAAAGACCGCGAGCCCTGTGTCCGATAAAGCTGTAAAATCCAAAAGGCTAACAGCACAAACATCATAGCGTTCTTGGTACTAAACTGCGGAAGTAGGAATGTATAATAATTAAAGTGTTTAGTTTTGGGTTTTCTTTTAATTATATTATAACATACTGTATATTTTTATGTAATTAAAATTAATATCTATTATACAATTTATAACTTTCTATACTAATATAATAAAGCGGAAGAGATGTTTTTTGGTTGCTTAAACACGCTAGTCTCTGGAATTACTAGACCAATTTGAAAAGTTCTTTTTATATTATAGCCCGATTTATGTCAAATAGTTATAGGTTTTCTAACATTAGGTTATACCTCCTATTATTGATTTCTGTGAAGCAAGTCGGAAGGAAAAGCACCCTCAAACTGCTTTATCCGCGTGAGCTGGCGTAGTGGTTAGTGATAGGTGAAAATAATGTTCTACAGAAGTATAGACCTTTACTGCATCTACAAAAAAGTTTGCAGCACTATATGCCTATCTCGTATACATAAGTCATAATAAGTTATTTTAGAAAATTAAAAAGTGATCAATGAGCACTATTATTAAACATGATATATAAATCCTTACAAACGAAAGTATCTAAATCATCAAGATAATTTTATGGACATAAACTTTGCTCAATATAGCATCTTATTTGGACGCGTATTTTAAAATGTAATGAAAAATTAAAATAATTAATAGAATCAGGCGTTACTTTGCGGAAATCCATTATATAAAAGCTTTTACAAAAATTTACTTCGCAAATATCCGCGTTATAAAATAAAATGATGTGTCTTACCTAGTATGAAGAAACACCTCCCGCCCTCCCTCAATTGCGTGCACTATCCCCGTCACCACTAATCCCAGCACCGCTACTCCCAACACCACTACACTAGGCAAGACACACCACTGACAATAATACGACACGTGTTTCGCCTCTACACGAGGCATCCTCAGGTGATATAGACTCTACGGTGGCTAACCGCTAAGCAATAAGGAATAAATGTAGTGGCGTCGTCCGAGATCAACGTGGCTAAAAAAGCAAAGGTGACTCATCTCAAAAAAAAATTATGGCTACAATCTTTTTCGATCCCGAAGGAATTTTACTGGTGGATTTTAAAGAACACAATACAACAGTAACAGGCAATTACTATGCTTCCTAGCTACATCAATTGCGAGATGCTATTTCAGAAAAACATCGAGAGAAATTGTCGCGAGGAAGGTTGTAGCTTCATGATAGTACTCCGGTCCGCACATCAGGGGTTTCCAAGGCTACCATTAAGGAATGAGGTTTCACTGAACTCGACCATCTACAATGTAGCCCCAACTAAGTCTCTATTATTTTATTTATTCTTTAAATTGAAATCCGACTTAAGAAGAAAAAAAATAACACTGATGATGAGGTGATTTCAGAAGATATGTCACATTTTGGGGGCAAAAATTTAGAATATTTTTTAGAGTATAGAAAAGTTTGCAAAGTGCTCTTAAAAGTGTATTGAAATAAAGGGAGATTAAACCTAAAAGTAATTATAGTAGTTTAAGATTTATCCTCCATTTTATAGTTCAGGCTAGAAAATTTTAAGCTAGTATAGGCTGTAACTTTAAATTTAAGCGAAGTGTCATGTCGCGCGTTTCAGACGTGTAATATACGCGAATGAAACCGTAGAGCATAGCTAGTAAGAAATAAATGAAAAACAATATATGAAATAGGCATGAAATAAAATCATAAATATTTTTTCATCCTTTGTGTACGTGAAATACAAAATAAACAGGATGTGACCTCATTCAGGAACAATTCAATTTTTCCCAATATTGACGAACTCTAATTGACTTTCCATAAAATACTTTTTGCAAGTTGACTTTATTACGTAGTATATCCAATTACTAATACGAAGTTGTTTTTTATTATCCTCCAGTTACTTGAAAAAATAGGTTGTAAATATCCTCTCATATCTAATATGTTTTGCTTTTATTGATTTCTGAGATGCTTCACTCCCATTCACATTTCGCAGATCGATTGTTGATGACGCTTTCCTAACGCTGCTGTCTTTAGCTGAGCAAATTATTTTACATTTATCATAGTTTCATAGGCTTAGGCCGTAACATGAATACACTAACTCACAAATATACGAGATGGATATATCAATCTATCACTGGTTTTAAAATTTTTTGTATTTTTCAAATTTTTCATCATCATCAATTACAACACCCATGGGCGTCTCAAGATTCTGATGAAGGCATACCATTTAAAAGGATAATTATGGATTTATAGACTGTGATAATAGTATGAGCGCGGTTGCCATGGCGCTCTTCAAGTGGTGCGACTTCAAAAAAGAAGCGGCTTCGCAATTTGACTGTATGTTATATTTTGTACGTATGATACGCGGTATCTTTGTCAATTAAAAACCGATGTTATAGATACTGTTTTTCTTATTATAATAACACTTCACCCATCTAAATTTATAGAAAATTTCCATCGCTAATGATCGAAAATTTAGAGATTAAATTTTTAATGTAAATGTTTAGACTACATTCTAGTAGTTAAATTGATCTTTTGATATTCCTAAGTCCACTCAAAGGGTCAAAACATAAACATTACTTAAATAATTAAAGCCAATTTCAAAAACCTAAAAACAATAAAATGATTTCCACATAATAGCTTCTGAAGTCAGGGCTTAAATTCTTTTAAACACTTAGCACCGACTACAGAATTTTAAATTATTCTATATTTTTTAGTTGAATCGGATTTTACCTTTTACTTAAAGTTTATTATTTAAATTAGATCAAAGCAGCTTTCTGCGATCGCAAACCAGAGTCAAGGTGACTTAGATGCGGGGTTGCAACGGCGTAAACTTATTTCTCTATTTTACTGCATTATATAGTATAGTGCATAACACAGTAATGAACATGATAATTTAATAAATAAATCATATCATATATTCTATATATTTTATACGTGGTAGAGCCACGCTGCAGCTATATTAATAGTATAGTTGTAGCACGAATGGGTCGGCTCGACCGGGGTAGGACCACGCGCTCACAGAATACCAGCGTATAATAGAAGCTCAACGCTGTTGTGTTTTGTATGGTGAGTGTAGAGAGTCGGAGATCCTTTTTACTGGAAATGAGGCATTTCATCTTACTCCTCACGGGTGACAACGCATCTGTATTTTGATTTGTAATAGATGATAGATGTATATGTTTATGGTTCGCAGCAACCACTTACCATCAGGTGGACTGTGTGCTCGTTTGTCACCCTTATCCTATAAAAAAATTAATAATTTATGATTGACTATATTATAATGTTACTTATAGAATTATGCCGTAAAGTAACGCTTTGTCCAAAGTGATTTATTTATAAGCTTGTCAAAGTTTTCTATTAAGATGAACGTTCATTAGACGAAGTTTTTTGACGAAATTTCCTAAAAGTAGCTCTAATCTCTTTCAGGATAAATATCTTTAAGATGTTATGTTATAACAAGTTTAATTATATTTATGGAATAAAATTAATTTCTAGGAATTTATCGCATTTAATTTTAACTTTTTCAACTCCCGACGTTTCGGGTACTTTACATGAATGTTACGTGATCGCGGGGGACTAAGGTGTTTGACATCTTGATGTCATAGTTAAGGAAGGCTATCTTTGGACTTGACACTGGCAGAATTCTATCAAGAGATGCCATAATTTAAAAAAAGAATAAGAAGAAAAAGGCTATTTTCAACTAATAATGATTAGTTTTTGGTCCGATTTACGTAGAACGAGTTTATATTATTTTAAAATTAAGATACTGTAAGCTCGTTCTGCGTAGATTGGATCCGAAACGACGGAAAATAAAAAAGTTTAAATTAAACGCAGTAAAATCCGTAAAATTAGTTTTATTGCATTAAACATCCATGTGTTCGCGTAAATAAAGAAAATCATTATGTAAATATATTTAATTATATGCCATGGTGCGCTCATGCATATTATATTTAAATTCACTCAGAACTCATTCAATAAATTTTTTATTTTATAGAATTGGCTGCATAATGTATTACAACGTTATTATCAAAGTCCGAGGGTTGAGAATTAAATGTCTGGATCTTTTTAATAGCATAATATTGTTAATTATTAATGAAACATTACTACAATGTGACATTATTGACGGAGACTTTCTAATTGCCGATATGACAATTTATGAATAACACTGCTGAAAATTTCGAATAGAATAGAATAATTTTTACTTTGGCTTTTACTGCTGATTTTGGAAAAACACTGTTTTGGTAAAAACTTTTTTACAACAGCGGGGCTTTTTAAACAAGAAAACAATATAATACGTTATACAATTAAATATGCAAGCATATTTAACTGTATAACGTAAAGTCTCCCTCATAGATTGCCTCGTAGAGGGGACATATGCCATAGTTGCCACGCTTGGTAAGCTGGCTGGCGACCGCATTTTATTATTTTTAGTCGTTATTATAAAGACGATGCTGTTTTATTTCCCTATGTTGCTTTGTATGGTACCCACGGGATGATATGGGGTAGTGGATGTTCTTACACCGCCACTACACGGTAGATCTTAAATTTAATCAAATATTATCTGCAATTAACCAATTTCTGGCTATAAGATGACCGAATCGTAAGTTTTACTCCTATAATATTACAGTTTAAGAAAGCATATCTTATTGTCTATTTAGATATCGTATGTTATTAATTATGCAAATAAATACTACAATGTCACTGAACATTACGTACTAACCAACAATATTACAATCATAATGTCTGAAGACACGCTATTCGAACTAGGGTTCAGTCGAATTTATACTTTGTTTTTCTATGATTATTCTGTGCACAAAATATCAGTACTCTATCACTTCAAGTCAAAGTATCACAGTCACTTTAACCTAAAGTGATAGACAGCACGAAATACGAGTATACCGGCATATTAAACTTGAGCAGCGTTTGAATATTTGCGCATAAGTGTACTAAAAATAAAGTTTTTGAAATGTCTACTTTAAGTTATTTTAAAGCCAGCCAGGTACAAAAAATAGAACTTCGTAAAAAATATATCGATATTTTTGTTTATAAAATTATATTCTGTTATATTCGATTTTCCTTGGCTCATATCCTTATTGTGTACGTAGCGCCCCTATTAAAGCAGCGTCAAAGGTGCGAGACATCTGGTAATGCGATCGTCAATCTGCCTACTTAAAGCAAATATTCCCTACAATATGAGAGGCCCGTCTCTAAAGATGGAATTTTAAGGGGTGATTTATTTTAAATTAAACTAAGTTGTTTACGTGGTAGAGCCATGCTGCAGCTATATTACTGGTATAGTTGTAGCACGAATGGGTCGGCTCGACCGGGGAAGGACCATGCTCTTACAGAATACCAGCATAAAATAGCAGCTTAACACTATTGTGATCCGTATGGTGAATGTAGAGAACCCGAAACCCTTTTTACTGGAAACGAGGCATTCCATCTTAGTTCTCACGGTTGACAACGCATCTGCATTTCAATTCGTCATCTAGGATAGATGTAGATGCCTATGGGCCATAGCAAACACTTACCATCAGGTGGACTGTGACTCGTTTGTCACCCTTATCCTATTTAAAAAAAATAACAAGAGAACTTACAGTCCACTTGACGGTTAGTAGTTAATGCAGTCCATAGACACCTGTAGCTAACTTCAAACAAAGAAGGTTACAGTTGCGTTGACATCTCGGAGGACTGAGATGGAATGCCCCACAACATGTTATTATACTGGTTCTCTATACAAAATGATGAAGTGCCACTATTTAATTTTTATTAACTGTGTTTAGATTATTTGAAAGGGCAATTCAAATCTACTCCGTGTTTTAAAAGATAGACATAAAATATTCTTCTTGATTCAAAATTTAACGTACAAGTGCAGCTTTACAAGCAAGAAGTGCATTAAGCATTAGGTAAATTCCAACGAAATAATAAATTCCACTGTGTCTCGGGAATTTACGAGTGACCTAGTTTATCGAGCCGTGAATCGCGACCATATGTGGAACTCCTTTTATATAAAATTGTAATTTTTCTCAAATATTAAACTTTTCTTTTGTTATTTCTAACCGCAAAAATATGGTTGTGAAAAGTAAAAAAAAAATTAGGCACAATAACAGCAAGGCATTAATTCGTCACTCCAACAGCATATCCTTTAACAGCGTTACAATAAAAAATAAAATCAGGCATTACTTTGCGAGAATACATTTAATTCAATACTTTCCATCCAGAATTTCAAAAAACTTTCTTTTAAATAAAGTTTTTTCAAAATAAATCACCGTTTTCGGCATAGCCTAGATACCTGCAGGCGTTTCTGTCTATTTTTTTCGTGAAGTTTCATTTCATTTGGTTCAGTTATTACAGATAAGCCTGGACTAACGAACAGAAAAACAGATAATTTTTAATGATTTTTTATATTTCCGCGGACACTAAATATTTAAATATAACTAGTTTTCACGGATTTTATCGCGAATATTAATTTATTTATAGTCCCGAGGTTCGAACACAGATCCTATAATTAATTAAATTAAATCCCAACCCAAGTATACAACTGCAAGACTTCAAGACACTATACATTCATATCGGTACAAAATTAATAACTTTAATCTGGAAGTAGCCGCGGTTAGCTATGACATTGGGACGTCAAACACCTCAGTCACCCCCATGACCATGCATACTGTAAAGTGTTCGAAATGTCGGGAATATAAAATTAGTTAACATACGCGATAAAATCCGTTTAAATTAGTTTTATTTCAAAACAATTAAAATGGTTATTTAATTTTTGATAGCATGCAAATTATCCCCATCCTTGTAGCCTGTTATGTGGATATTACAGAAAGACACTTCAGTTTTATTTATATGTATTGTAGTATAGAATGTATAGATATTTAAATTTAATTAGATATATCGGCATACAAAAATAAAAATTATATAATGATTTCTTATATTTACGCGAAGACTACACATTAAATGAAACTAGTTTCTTTTTTATTTCATTGCGTTTAATTTAACTTTTTAATTCCCGACGTTTCGGGTGCTTTACTCATCAAATCATTGGGGGAGGGGGGGGGGGACTGAGGTGTTTGACGTCCCGATGTCATAGTTAGCGCTACCCTCAGTATTTGAATACTAATTTTTGGTGAGATCTACGCACAGAATGAGCTTATAGTATCTTGAAGTCTTGCAGTGGTATGCTTGGGTTTGAATTTAATTTTATTAATTATAGGATCCCAAGCAGATGGCAGCACCTATCCATCTTCTCTATTGAAATTAAGATGTTTTTTCATTTCAATAGCCTCGCGAATCATCATTGGTAGGAATCGGTGTTCTATTGCGAGGATTTGTGGTTTATCAAATCAAATTATGTGGTAGAGCGATGCTGCAGCTATATTAGTAGTATAGTTTTAGCACGAATGGGTCGGCTCGAACGGGGAAGGACCACGCTCTCACAGAATACTAGTGTCAAATAGCAGTTTAACACTGCTGTGTTTCGTATAGTGAGTGTAGAGAACCGGAGACCCTTTTTACTGGAAAAGAGACATTCCATCTTAGTCCTCACGGGTGACAACGCATCTGCGTTTTGATTCGCAAACGAGGATAAATGTAGATGTCTATGGGCCACAGCAAGCACTTACCATCAGGTGGACTGTGTGCTCGTTTGTCACTCGATCATATAAAAAAATGTAAGTGTGATCGTCCCGATCTTGAACATGTTCACACACTGAATATGTTCAAGATGGTCTGCAGGGACTGGGAAGTTGGAAACTTTTTGAATACCACTCCCGGTAAGACTGGTTTTAAAATATGTGCTTCAGTTACGAACTTCCTATTTGGGCCTATTTTTAGTCGTTATAGCGGTCAAACCGCGAACTCATTTATTATGCTCATTATCAAGAAAGTCCATATATTGTCAAGGGCAACTATGGAACCCTACCTCCACATTATGCGAGGCCCGACACAAACTTGACAAGTTTTTATTGATTTCACACTAGTTATATTTTAAAATCTTTGAAAAAATAAAGGTTTTATACTTATATATAACGAGACTTAACCTAAGAGAATTCATTACCCTTTTTTGTCCTATAGGTATCTTACAATAGCGCAATTAAATGCTTACAATTTTATGACATAATGAAAGAAAAACAGTACAGTATTTTAAACAATAAACTGGCAATTAAGATTTTCATTCTTGACACTTTAATTTTTTATATAAGAGGGGGCAAACGAGCATGCGGCTCACCTGATGGTGACTACTGTCGCCCATAAACAATTGCAACACCAGGGGAACTTCAGATGCGTTGCCGGCCTTTTAAAAAATAGTAGACTCTTTTTTAAATTATTATGTAATAAAAAAAATTACATTTATTTTTCCAAAAAATATGCTATTTAATTCAAAGTGAACTTTCTTAGGGCAAGGCAAAATTATGTAATCACCACACTTTCACTAGATATTAAATTTTAGCACTAAAAACTAATAATAAGAGAACAATATATAATCTATCCAGCCATCCAAAACATCATTAAATTGCCACATAGGGAGGATTTTGCTATAATTGCCATGCTTGGCAGGCTGATTGGCTATCGCAATGTCTTTTAATTATTTTAAGTTGTTATCAGGAAACAGTTGCTGCCCACCTGCTGGTTAGTCTCTCTGTCGCCTCTTACGAAACCACGGGACTATTCGCGGTAGTGGATATACTTACACTAAACGGTGAATATTAAATGAGTGTATAATGAAACAAACTTTTTTTTTACAAGATCCTTATTATCTTATCAATCCGTTCTTACGCCTATCTTCCCTAATACAGTCTCCCCGTCTTTTCTTAGGCCTCCCTCTACTCCTACATCCATCCACTTTCATAGCCAACATTGTTTTTTTTTACATGGTTTACTTCTCTTTGCATAATACCACGCTATCCTACCTTCACTTTTAACGAGCTTAAAGCTTAAAGCTTAAAAGCGAGTTTAAAAGTGAATTAAACTCGCTTTTAAACTGCGTCCGATAAATAAATTCAACAAGTTTATAACACATAATATTTAAATATGTAATCTATACATATAATAAAACTGTAAATAGCAGATGTCTGTACATTTTATATTTTTGTAATAAAAGTGATTGAGGGGTACTAAAAATAAGTAATTAAATACATTTCTACCATTTTTAGAATTTTCTGTCTGTCTGTCTGTCTGTCTGTCTGTTTGTTTGTTAACGTATCACGTATAAAGTACTAATTTATATCATAAGAATTGTTAAGGAAATTATAAAGTGTATCTTCGGGTTACATTTAGTCTTTATTTTATTAAAATCAGTTCATTCCATCAAAAGTTATGATAAATATTCTGAAGTATGTGTAGGGAAGTATAGGTACGAATTTGCTCAACGGTGGCTTTGTTTGAGTCATCAAGTGCATTTTAAACTAATATCATATCATAAATCATAGTTAAATTATGTAAAATAATGATATAATTATGTATATCTAAAACGCAGTAAACAAAAGTATTAAAGAACGTATTAAATATATTATACAAAAATATATTAACCTTATTAACTAAATCTGAAGCACAATAGTTAACCCATTTCCTCGATAGATGGTGGTGTGGCATAAATGTGATACAAAAAGGCAGGTTAAAATTTATTCCTGTAGTTGAGTTTCATATTTGCTTCTAACCTTTATATTAATGACACGCTGCCCTACTGCGTGTTGACAATCTCATTTTTTTTTTATTTTTTTTACCGCCGAGTACTCTATGTGGTAAATCAAATTTTAAGAGCTATTAACAATTTCATTTTTCGGCGAGGATCAAACTTCTTTTTTTTGCTTACTATGCAGGCACTGATTTATAAGTTCTTTTATGTTTTTTATTGTATCAATCGTGTGAATTAATCTCTTATTTTTAGAATTGATGTTAACAGCGCCATCTCTCTTAAATCTATACATATAATAAAAATGGTAATAACATGTTATGTCTGTTCTGAATATTGTATAGTATATTAATTTGCGACTAAAATCATTATTGGGACTGTAAATCATTAAATAAGTACATTTTTATAATTTTTAGAATTGTACTATCTGACGGTCTGTCTGTTTGTTTATGGACGCATGACGTTTTGAGTAAACATCTTTTTTTTTTCAATGAAATCCTTAAGAAAATCATAAAGCGTATTATCAAGTTCATTTAATCTTTGTTTTATTGAAATTGGTTAATTCTATCGAAAGTCATGATTATTATTTTGAAATATAGGTTCGAATTTGTTTAATGGCGCTACAAAATCCCAAAAATAGAAATAAAAAGATTCGGTGTGTAAAAAAAACGTTCTATTATAATATATTTCGTATCGTTCTATTATAGTACTTAAAACACAGTAAAAATATGTTTTCCTTAAATTAAAAAAGGATGTTTTCTCACAAAGAACGTAATAGATGGCGTTGTACAAATTACAACCTTTTCTGAATTGCGGTGTTAAGATTTTTCGCAGGTGAATCGTATTGAGACTCACTGTCATAATTTATGTCCATGAGCCTGACGAAGCTGCAAGCCTATAAGGTATATATACAGAGGTATTGAAATATTTAATTATTCAACAAAACTCGACTAAAACTAAAAGTAGCAAAATTGCAATAAATGTCGTGATCGTGATGGTGATATTGTTTTATAGCCAGAATCACTCTAATACCAAATAACTTTTTTTTCAGTTTTAAGTAAAGTAAAGTTGCAGCCTATTTACGTCCCACTGCTGGGCACAGGCCTCCTCTCATTTCTGAGAGGGTTTTAGGGCAAGGAAATGTCCACCGCGCTGCCCCAATACGTGTTGGCGAACTTCACATGTCATCGAAATATTATTTTTTATTTCTCAAACATGCAGGTTTCCTCACGATTTTTTCCTTCACCGCCGAGCACGTGGTAAATCAGCACTTAAAATTGCAATTGACAATTTCATTGGTGCCGGCGGGGATCGAACCCGGGTTGCTCGAGTACTGTGAAGCTTACAGCGAGCGCTAACCATCTGAGCTACCACGGCTCAGGCTTCAGTTTTAAGATAGGGATAATAACATCGATGTTGGCATCACTAGCTCAACATCGATGTTCGATGTTTAGGCCACTCAAAACATCGATGTTGACCATTATCGATGGTTTTTGTATATGTGTAGATAGTTACACATTGTTTTAAAATTATGTGGGTATACACAGCAAGGGAAAAGTAACAATTAACTTGAATATCAATTTACGTAGAATAGTTATTATGCGACAACCAACAACGACACTACAAAATAAAGCGAAAGCAGTGACCATTGTGACATTACAGGAGACACTTGACAATTAAGTTTGACTCACCATACTGACATTTTTTTAGATTAACAATGCGTTCAGAAATTCTGAATTATTCAAAATTTTTAATCTTCAGAGCAGATGCAAGATTTAGTTGATATTGATTTCGCGAGTTCGCATTGTTTGCAAGTTCCCAATTATCGATTATGGGTTCATTGACGTCGATGTTTCGATGTTTGACATATGTCAACATCGATGTTAAAACATCGAAGTTTTAATTTTTAACATCGATGATCATCTAACATCCCTATTTTAAGTGTGTTTCCCACTCAGCGTGTGTTATGCGACGATCGTAAATAAAGCGCAAGGTCAAACTTTACGCGTCAGTACTGATTGTTTTGCACATGGCCAGCTCTATATTGCTTTTTCTCGCGTTAGTAGTCCCCGTAACCTTTTTCTGTACGCCCCGGCCATAGGCTAAGTCTACTTCTATCGTCGTTTACACAGAAGCTCTATCATAAACGACTTAGAACTTTGAGAATATCGATTTATTTTGTTACCACTTATTCATAGAGTAATGATATAAATCGGTTAATATTCTCTTACCCTAAACGTCAAATTCTTTAAGTAAAACCTATATTCGCGAGCTACGCCGCGGGCACAGCTAGTATGTAATATTTAAACTTCCAGGATGTCTCTGTTACGATTATACGTCGCTATTACACGGCTCTATTGGGCAGTGGCTTCAAATTAAGTTGAGGTGCTAAAGGTTCCTAGTTCAAATTCCACTCCAATCAAGTGTTTGTATGTAGTATGTACAAATAATCTTTTCGGATCTAGATGTTTGTCCTTGTGCAATTTATGAATGTAAACGTCCTCTATAACACAGGAGAAAGTCCTAGTGTGGAGAGTAAAATTATTTAATAAAATATGTGAATATTACACCTACAAACTCTCCCCCACTTCTCGTGAGCGCGGGGAAAGCGCATAAAACGTGAGCTAAGATATAAGTTATTAAATGTTACAAAATACCTAGAATCAGTTTTCATAAATATCTTTTAAGTTAAAACTATCTGATATCAAAAACTAACAAAAGATAATAATTAAGATTAATTTAAATTTGCGAGGACGATAGATCCGGCTAAGAAAAAAAAACTAAGCAAGACATTTTATCCACTACATGGTAACTGCAGTAGACGTCACAAAGTGAATTAACCCTTCCAACTTTCTCAAGACATTATGTTTCAATTAAGCGAAGCAACTTCTCTGCAATCTTGTAACTCAGTTTTGTTTAGAATTTGTGTAGAATTTAATTTTGCAATTTCTCAGCATTTCTACATTTTTTTTTTTATAAAATAATAGTGAAAAACATAATTTCAGTGCACCTTATAGTAAGATGATGAGATGGCTAGGGCAGATCATGGATACCAGCTTGCATGCAAACAAGGGTCTAGATGCGATGATTTATATCGTCAGTAGCCTAATGGCAGGGCGCGGACCGCGAACTCGAAAGTCGTGGGTTGCAATCCGCCATTCCACTACTGTCATGAACCACTTCTAACACAAGCATTAAGCAGATGCGATGAATTTTCTATGATTTATAAAGTATCTAATAAATCCAAACTACTATAGTGGTAACGACTGGGGTGTCCAATTTAAATATAGTATTAAAATGTATTTATATTTACAAAGTACGTACAAGCGTACAACTGAGACTAAAGCTACAGATCCCTTTTCTGGAGATAGACCTCCTCTATGCCCGAGACGAGAAGCAGAGAACCACCGCGTCGTTCCAATGAGTGTTGGTAGATATGACATTCCCTACAATTTAATTTCTCAGATTGCATGTAGCCGAACGATGTTTTCCTTCTTCGCCAACCATTTGGTAAATCAGCGCTTAAAATTACATTAAAAATTGTAATGATGCCGGCGGGAATCAAATGCGGTTTGCTTGCGTACTTTAAAATAAAGGCCGTTTAGTAGTATGATGTGTAGGTAAGGACTTGTAGGTAATGCAGTGTCGGGGCACGTTTCAATGGTGTATCAATACCCGTAATTGTCGGAAGAAAAAAACAATGTTGATAATGTCGATTAATTTAATAATTTTAACATTAATAAATATCTCAACATTAATTATTTTATGATAAATAAATAAATTATTGTTTTAAAGTATCATAATTTTTTTGTATTATAAGGGTTGTACACCTCTGAGGACTAAGATGGAATACCTCGATTCCAGTAATAAGGGTTTCCGGTTCTCTACACTCACCATACAAAACACAGCAGCATTAAACTGCTATTTTAAGATGGTATTTTACTGCTATTTTAGATGGTACAGCATGGCACTACCACGTAATATCATAATAATAATGGTTAATGCGAAGAGAATTTTGAAACAAACAACTTATGTCCAGCCTCAAAGATGTTATTTGTCGAGGTGTTTTTTTTTTCATTATTTTTTATTTCAAATAAAAACGAATTTATAAAACATGTTTGCAACAAGACCTCAAAAATACTAAGCTTTTAATTTTATATGACTTTTATGATTTTTCAATATAGAATATCTGCATACTACACATAATATAAGCGTGGTCCTTTCCCGGTCGAGCCGACCCATTCGTGCTACAACTATACTACTAATATAGCTGCAGCATGGCTATAAAATTTATTATTAATAATTTATTTTGTTTATTGTCCCTATCGGGCTTCGCCTCTTGAAAAGTGATGTAGGTATCGTTAGCAAAAATTAGTTAAGCGAAATTATTTATCTGTGGCTAAACTACTGAATCATTTATAATTTTTAACGTAGCTCCAGCTTTTCTTTTTATTTCAAATAAACCGGACTAGTGTATATGGGTTAATCTTTGTTAAAACGTTGCAGTAGTGTGGTGTAAATTTTATTTCGCCCGAAATAAGGTCCGAGCAATAAAGTTTATACGGGCATTATGTGGTGGCTGCATGAGGGAAAAATCACCCAATTAATCCAATAGAGGTCATAAAATAATAATAAAATAAATCTTTATACCTATATTATAACCGTTGTTACGCCTGTTAGTGACCGAGTGAGTTCACTTTCACACAATATATTATTTTTTATATCGAAACGATAATACATTAAAAAAAAGTTACCCCCACACTAGGATTTTCTCCTGTATCGTGGAGGCAGTTTACATAAAAAAAATTGCGCAAGGACATCAACTAGACACGGAACAATTATTAATAAGCCATACAAATACTTATTCCGTGCGGGATTCGAACACGCGGTCTTCGTCTCTGTAACTCTTTACTAAGTGACTGAGGCGTCAATCCAACTTAATCTGGTAGGATCCGAGGTGGCGCTATAGTCAAGTTAATGTCAGGAAGATGTCCCTGCTCATCTTCTGTTTCAGTTCTTATTGTCGCCTTTTACGAAATCCCCGGGTTATTATGATGTAGTGTACTCTTATGCCTCCTTTACGCGGCTAAAATTATAACTACTGTGATACCAGTACAGGCTATCATAATTGGACATATGAAAGACTGTACTGTTAGCCATACTATACATACCGTTAGGCATAGTATACACCTACACTTGCCAGTAAGAGGCTTCTAATCTAAAACCGAAAACGATAAGAAATGTCCATCGTTTGTCAGTTTGTCAAGCTATATCGCTGGCCCTTACACTTTTTGCTTGTAGATCTGCCCAATATAATAAGTATTTCTAAAATGAGTTTTCGAAAATTGAACATCATTTTTGTATGATTTTTTGGCTCAGACGTTTTGCTTGTTTGTCCGACTGGCTAGAAGAAAATTTCTTATAGCAAAAACGAAAAAGAAATTACACATACTGACATGAAAAGCGGCGCTGTGGTAGAGTTATTTTTTCACCCTTCTTCTCTAAAAATAATGATTAATATTTTTTATAATTACACTATAAAAAATCTGGAGTGAATTCTGTCTTTTAAATCCTATGTTAAAAATTAAATCTAATATATAAAAATGTATGTTTGTTTGTTTGTACATTATTTTATGCGCTGCCGTACCGTTAATCGGATTGCGGTAAAACTTTGTCAACTTAAGGACGCGTTTGCAAAATTGATAGGTATAGAATCGAACTATTTCATTGACACGGGTCACACACACAAGTGTGCGCACGGTTAGCTGGAATATCATCAATACAAAAATACGATACACATTTGGAGTGATCACCAAATATATGGTAGGGACCATTCACTATGTCATTCTTAATGTTTCTTACTTTATTATCGAAAGTAACATCCTTACTGTTCCAATATTTTACACTGCTTTCAATGCCCCAACGTATTCGTAAATAATTTTCTTTTAGGATTTTTCTGCCCCTTATGTGGTATGTGGTATTGTTAGAAATTGAAAGGAGTCTCTTGCAGTAATTTCGTAATAGATATAGAGTTTTTGTATTCAATTTTACCAACTGTTACGTTATCATATGGTTTTGCATTTCGGATACTAGCATATGTGCTTGAGTCACCATCTGCGACGTAATGGTTGTAAATAAGTCCATGCATTTCTACAGATTTTTTAAATCCCTCCGCTATTATGACTGCTTCCATTGCTGTAAAAGGACCTTAAAATTTTGTAAAACAAGTGTGTTTTGGTGTGTGTGCTCCTTTTGTTTGTACTCGTGAACAGATATTACAAATCTTATTTTTCACTCCGTAATACAGAACTTTCTTTGAGTGCATTCCTGCAAGTGCATCAACTCCAGAAGAGGCACTATAATTAGTTCCATACGAATGCTTGGACCAAAATGCATCACCTGATACAGTTATCATCGCTATTCCATCATCATTTGTGCTCCCAATAGATAAAACATGATCTTTTTTTTCCTTACAAGCCTCGATCATATAGTGCTGCGCAGTTGTTTTCCACCATCGACAAATTATGTCGTGTTTAGATTGGTATAATCGTACCGACATTGGTGGCATATTTGCATGACACAGAACAGTATTTAGCTGCGTAACCCCAGGACCAATAGTCATTATACCGGCCACGACTTCCTCGTTCACATCCATTTTATTTTCCGAATTGTTGGAAGATTTAAAAATGAATTTAGCACCACAAATTTGACACTTCATATAAAAAGTAGAGTTAACTTCAATCCTTTTTTTCATTTAACATTTCGACAGTTCTCAAATTGCAATTGAACATCCAACTATGGTTCCCCATTTCACAAAGTTGTTTCACAAAATAATCTATTTCTATGATTCCTCTTCCTGAAATCTTGAACAGTTCTACTTCTTTATATAGGTACTTTTAAAAAGAAAAAAAAAACATTGCTAGACTTGTTACTTCTTGTGCAAAATAAAGTAAAAAAATGATCATAGCACAACAGTGATTTTAAATGTGTTACGCAAAATAACTTATAACTTTTGATAGAGCCATGCTGCAGCTATATTGTATAGTTGTAGCACGAATGGGTCGGCTCGACCGGGGAAGGGCCACGCTCTCACAGAATACCACCGTTAAATATCAGCTTAATGCAGCTATGTTTCGTATAGTGAGTGTAGAGAACCAGGAGGAACCAATCAGGTGGACTGTGTGCTCGCTTGTCACCCTCTTCCTATAAAAAATAAACTTACGTCAGCCGTCTCCAGATTGTTTTAATTGGAAGTATGACAACCCATTAGATCACATTCTTTTGGATTCACTTTAGATGTATAACGAGTTTTGCGACTACCTTCAAGAATTCTGTAAAAAATAACCTATGAAACTAATGGTTCCCAATTAAAATTTTGAAGTTTCAATAAAGCAGGGTTTGTTACCGAGTAGTGTGCCTTTATTAAAACAATTTTGAAAATATTTTTATAGGATAAGGGCGACAAACGAGCACACAATCCACCTGATCGTAAGTGGTTGCTGTGGCCCATAGATATTTACATTTATCCTCAATTACGAATCAAAATGCAGATGCGTTCTCACCCGTGAGGACTAAGATGGAATGCCTCGTTTCCAGTAAAAAGGGTCTCCGTTTCTCTACACTCACTATACAAAACACAGTAGCATTAAGCTGTTATTTTACGCTGGTATACTGTGAAACCGTGATCCTTCCCCGGTCGAGCCGAACCACTCGGTTTCTAACATCAGAAGTGGATTCGTTTCTTACAGTATGTATAACACTGTGTGTTTTAAATAGAATAGGATAGTCAGTTATTTAGCAGTAGATTTGTGATGATGATGTAAAAAATACAAAATATCCTACACTTAATCGCTTTGTGATTAGGGTCGCAAGTAAATGTAGTACAAAAATATACATACATAAATACTCACGCCAGTCACCCAGAGGGGTAGGCAGGACTATAGACTTCCATTTGGCACGATCCTGATACACCTCTCTCGCTTCCTCCGCATCCGTATACCTACGCATATTATATTAAAAATATACATTTTATAGAATACTAGCTGACCAGGCACACGTTGTTCTACCTTGTTCGACGTCTTTAGATCCTATAAAAATTGCAATAAAAAATATTAAGGGTCAATTACCGGGACAAAAACTATCTTATCTCTCAAGTTCGAGCCAACAATACAAATTTACAGAATTGCATTAAAATCAGATCAGCATTTTCGGTGGTTAACGTGAACAAACATTGTGACGCTGGATTTTTATATATTATGATAGAAAATCTCTATCATGGACATAGCACTTATCTCTTTTAGCTTTAAAAGCGGACTGGAATCGCTTAAGGTCATTCGAGCATCAGCAGTGTTTAATGGTCCGAGGCTAAGGAGCTCACGCGACTGATATTCGCTTCAACACGAGTTTGTGGAAGTAAAATACATTTCTATATATATATATAGCATGTTGCTACGTCCGTTATATTTTTGGGCTGTAATGATGATTATGATGAATAAATAAGGCAATTAAAGCTGGTCGACTGGGTAAGGACAAGGATATTAATAAGAATTTACCAGTGGAAATAGCGCCACAATACTGTTCTGTTTTATATAGTGAATGAAAAGAACCAACGTTCATGACAACTTTTTGAATTTTTTTTATGAAAAACAAATAATAAACATGTCGTAAAGCCTCGAATTCAAAAGTTATTATTTAAAATTGTCGAAGATGTCTCGCAACAAACATACAAAGAATACAATCTAATGCCCGATGCCTATATACTCGTATAAGAAACGTTTCGTTCTCCGTAATGATCTTCTTCTGAAAACGGCTAAAGTGACTGACGATATAATATTACATTAAAAATTTTAAAGTAATATAAAATAAGCCACAGTTGTAATTAACCAATAATTAAATAATTTATCAAAGACCAGCCAAATTTAATAATTCATTTTAAAATATGAATGAATACCATTGTAAAATAGCAGCTTAACGTTGCTATGTTTCGTATGTTGAGTGTAGAGAAACGGAGACCCTTTTTACTGGAAACGAGGCATTAAATCGTATTCCTCACGGGTGACAACGCATCTTAATTTTGATTCGTAATCGAGAATAAATGTAGATGACTATGTGCCGCAGCAACCACTTACCATCAGGTGGACTGTGTGGTCGTTTGTCACCCTTATCTTACAAAAAAATATAAATACAGATAATATACACGTTTTGCAATTGTTAAATATACGCGTAAATAAGGTTTCTAGACTTATTTCAAAATATCTCAAATTGAATGTGATATATGAGCAACAACGATGCGTACTCGTGTGTGTACGGAGCTTTTGCCTACTATTTACTTCCTTAATGATATGGTCGCTACTAAGTTGATAACTACGACGCAAATTATGATACCAATTTTCCCTCCATACTTTAAACGGACTTAGGACCGTCATTATAAAAAAAAATACATTTCTACTATGACAGGGATAGTTGTTATGAAAATAAAAAGCTCTGCAGACCTCGAAATAAATAATATTTTACTCCCCCGCAAAATACAGTTCCAAATACAAGTACAACTAACAACAAAAAGTAACAAACTTTACAGCACCCATGGTCAAGGGGGGGCCTGAGATGTATGATGTCCCAATGTCATAGTTAACCACGGCTACCTCCAGATTAAAAATTTTGTTCCAATCTACGCAGTATGAACTTACAGTATCATGAAGTCTTGCAGTTGTATGATTGGGTTGGAATTTAATTTTATTAACTATGGGATCCCAAACAGATGGTAGCACCCAGCCATCTTCTTTATTGAAATTAGGATATTTTTTGATTTCTATAGCCTCGCGAATCAGCCTTGGACGGAATTGGTGTTCTTTAGCGAGAATTTGTGGTCTATTAAATCTAATGTAGTGATTGGGGCGATCATGTACGTGTTCACAGACTGCAGAAATCCTGGAGAGTTGTCATACTCCTCAGCACCCTCCCCCCTTCCCCGTGACCATGGGTGCTGTAAGTGCTCGAAATAAAATAAGTTAACATACGCGTAAAATTAGTTTTATTTCAATACTTTAGTATTTATAATTAATAGTTCGTCAGAAACATTATATTTGCTAAGATCTTATTTTATATTAAACAAGTAGGTAATTATAATTTTTAAGAGTTGTAACCGTATCAATTCCAGGCCTAAGCACCCGCTTCCAAAAGTCACAAAATGGCAGATGAAACGGATTTAATAAACAAGCGAGCTAGTTTTAAAGGTCGAATCACTGCATTCACTAATTATTTGAATGAATTGAATGATATTTTGAGTTTTTCTCCTCAATTGGTAAGATTGAACATTTTACATAATCAATACGATGAGGTACAGTTACGGTTAGAATGTGCTGTCGAGGACATCAGCGCGCTGTTTTCCGAAAGAAATAAATTTGAAACAAATTTTTTTAGGGTTCTCGCTAAAGCTCATAAACGTAACTCTGAAACATTTAATGAAAAATCAGATGATTGTTCTTTGAAAAATCAGAAGCCTGTTAAGTTGCTAAGTATTTAAATGCATAAATTTAGTGGCTCATACGAAAAGTGGGTTGAGTTTCGCGACGCATTTTCGAGTTTTATACACTCAAATGATGATATCGATATTATAAATAAATTTCATTATTTAAAGGTTTCTCAAGAGGATCCAGCTACAACTGTTGTTCAATCAATGGAATTATCCACTTTAAATTATCCCGTAGCGTGGAAGCTCTCAGGTGAGCGATTTGCTAACAAAATATTGTTAATACAAAATCATGTAACTGCATTATTTAATATTGAGTTGATCACTAAGGAATCATCCAAGAGCTTAAAGACCATAATTGATCAGCTGAATAAAAACCCGCTTGCATTAGAGTCTTTAGGGCAACCTACGCAACGTTCGGATACCTTACTCATTCAAATTATTACACAGAAACTCGATGGCAAAACTATTCGTGAATGGGCTTAAAGGTTCTTATCGTTTACTTGAGAAATCGTGCGGCAATGTTTGAAACAGTGGAAACGTCTCGTAATAATCAGTTAAAGCACCTAAATTCGTCATTTAGCGCTAAACATAAAGGTTTAGTGATAATAAACACACACTTGGAGCCGAGTGAGGATAACTTTCACTTACTGAATGTCATGGTGATTACGGCCTTCAAGACTGTACCGAATTTCTTAATCTTAGCAAAGAACAAAGGCTTAAAATATAGCCCCAATTTAAAAGTTGCTTCAATTGCTTTCACGCCGGGCACTATGCTAATAATTGTAAGAAAAAGGGATGTAAGATATGCAAGCGTCGTCACAACACACTAATTCATCTTTCCGGTTTCAAAACTAAGGCAAATGTTAACAGTTCAGTGCTTACAGAAGGAAGTTAATGCAGTCAAGCATCTAATTGTTCCTCTAGTAATCAATTTCAGGAAGACTCAAAATTATTAAAATTAGCGTCGAGTAATGATAGCAACCGTTTACCGTGTAGTGGCGGTGTAAGATTATCCACTGTTCCATATCATCCCGTGGGTGTCGTAAGAGGCGACAGAGCGAAACAAATCAGGAGATGGGCAACAGCGTCTTCCTAATAACGATTTAATAATAAAAAACTGCCGTTGCCAACCCGCTTGTCAAGCGTGGCACCTATGGCACCTATCGAGCTTTACTAAATTCAGGTAATAGAAGTTGTTATATGACGGAATATGTGTTCAGAAAATCAGTATTCCCTTTATAAATGTAAATTAATTAATATTTGGCAACAACCACCATCCGACGTAGTCGTCGAGATAACGCCGTGTAATTAATTAAAATTAAATTAATAAATGAAAACTTTTCTGTAACACTTCTTTGCTACGTATTACCGTTAATTATTGTTAAGGTGCCATGCAACTTAATAGATGTATCGAGATTAAACATTCTAAAGAATAAATTAAGCAGAACCTTCTTTTTAGTCTTTTTTAGTCTTCTGATAGGGAGCTTGTATTTAGGATGCAAAAAAGATGTGTAAGATCAATGTGTGGTCTCAACGTAACAGATAGCTGTTTTCCTTATTTTAAATACTTAAAAATCCTAACACTGCCGTCATTGTATATACTGGAAACAGCTATTTTTGTAAAAAAGCATCCATTTCTTTTCCAAATAATATCTGATATTAGAAATAATCCAATACGTACCCACTACATAAATAGGTTATGTTACATAAAATGTAAAACATCATTAATGAAAAAAAGCTTCTTTGGTATTGCCCCACAAATTTATAATAAACTACCTGATTCAATAAAAAATATGACCTTATTTAAATTTAAAAAGGTGCTGAATGACTTATTAATAAACAAATGTTACTATAAAATTGATGAGTTCTTGAATGACAATTTTGACTAGTAATTTTTATTGAATATTATCATTTTTTGTTATTGTAATCAATTTAATTTTATAAATGTAGAATTTTCATTAGTATGCCAATTTCAATTATTTCTATTCTATTTTATCTTATGGCATGATTTTTCAAAAGAACACTCAATTATATTTGTATGTCTTTAAGACAAAACATTTATTGTATTTGCACACCTCATAAGGTAATAATACAATGTACATACTATAATTTTCTGTAACACCTTTTATACCTGTATTATGCAAATAAATGAATTTGAATTTGAATTTGAAATTTACATACCAGCAAGTGTGAATATTACTATTTGTTCAGATATATTTTGGGACTAAACTACTAGTTTTATTTAAATGTGTAGTGTTTGCGTAATTATAAGAAATCATTAACTACTAGGAACTCAAACCAAAGATTTAGGGCTAGACAACCCAGTGCTTTGGGAATCCATGCTGGGTTGGTTAGTCGGGGGCTATCTCAAAATAAAGGATGGACTACCTAATTTGCGTTTACAACGTCAGTTGGGGAAGGTCGATGCTTCTATGATGATACTTCTGATTGTGACCTCTTTAATTTATTGACACGGTTCTGGCAAACGGGAAGACTTTAAAACGTAACTCTTAAATTTTAAATTAAATTTAAATTCCTCTTGCATGTTGTAAATAGGTTGATAACAGTTTCATGAATTTTGATCGGTTTTGTAATTTACAAAATATTAAGTAAATAGTAGGATACGTGTAAAAATTTATCAAGATTTGTGAAATAAAGTTATAAATAATAAATTTCTTGGCAGTAATGAGTTGAATCATGACTTAAATGTACTTATAAGAATATCTCAATCACTATAATTTCTGAAATGTAATATTTACTTAATGCAAAACTAAAAATTGTCTCCCAAAAGTTAATTAAAAGCTAATGAAAATAATAAAAAAGTAAATTAAAATGAAATTAAACTAAATTTAACGTAGTATTAGATAACCTCAATATAATGCATATTGGAAGCCGTTTAAGAAACTTTTTTTTTCCAATGAGACAAAACATTATAATATTTTACTACAGTCCACTCATCCTTTCAGCTTTTATATAATTTCGAACACAGCACGCAATCCAACAGTTATTATAAAGTACAATCCAGAAAGCGTACTGGCCTATCGGTGGTCGTAGCTTAGCTAAGACTTGTTGTCGACAATGCCTACCCTGTAAATACCTAAAAGGAAAAATAATAACCCCTTTGATGGATAACTTACCTCGAGCATGACTTGTGGTGGTTTTCCATTTGAAAAAATAGGAGTCGACCATGCTGGCCCAATTTAATATTTCAGTCAACAGGGCCGCGGATATCGTATTGTTAAAGTGTATATTGCAGTTTGCGCATGTTTCACGACACAGGCAGTACATATCGAACTAGTGGTTGACTTAACAACTTATAAATTTTATATCAGCTTTACATCGGTTTATGTCTCGTAGAGAAAAACTGACAGATATTTATTCTGATAACGGTACCTCATTTGCTGGAGCATATAATGAAATTTCGTAATTGTTTCAAAAGTAATAGCTCCTCGTTGTCTGAGAATATCGCGAATGAGGATGTAAACTTTCACTTTATTCCTCCGTACACTCCGCATTTTGGGGGACATTGGGAGGCGGGTGCGAAATCTATTAAGTTTCATTTTCAACGAGTAATGGGAAATTGTCAATTAACATATGAGCAGCTCAATACTGCGTTAATCCAAATGGAGGCGGTTTTAAATTCAAGACCTTTATGGCCACTGTCACCGGATCCCGATGACTTTCTCCCGCTCGGCACCTGGACACTTCATCATTGGACGGCCATTAACTGTACTAACATTGCCTGATTCTGAAACGCATTAACAAAAGTATCTCAACCGACTCCAGCGCATACAACAATTTCGTCATCACTTTTGTACTCCAACACTTGGTAAATCTGAACATAGGCCTCTTCCAAAGAGGATCACAAAGCACGGTCCTGATCCACTTGCATCCATTGAGTTCCTGAATCTTTTACCAGGTCGTCACTACAACTAGTGAGGAGCCGCCCTACATTTTACTTACCAGTGTAAGGCTGTCAATTGAGAAACCTTCAAATTGCTCCTATCTTTTTTGTTCATTTTGTAACCTTAATGTAAAAAATTGAATATCCTCCTACTTAAAATATGTCACTTAATTAGTCATATTATAATTGTGACTAACCGTAGCGTAGCACTCTAATATCTGACTCCGATGCAATTTTTATATCTAATTCCTCTGATACTATTTCTCCAACTTAGATTAAACTGGGCACAGATAAATAGAAAAAAAAGTGTTTACGAAGTATTACTATTTAATAATAATAATTTTACGAACAAAATTAAATTATGTAGGCAACTATAAAATGTTTATGTTATGTTACTGGCGTGCAAGCAACAGCTCAAAATCAGTTGTTGTATTTTTCTGTCAAGAAATTATCAGTAGCAGCCCGTGCTCAAGCTGTTGGCTTTATTCTACCTTGTGCCTTGAAAAGCACATAAAGCTGATATCTTTCCGGTCGTTTCGGATAACCGTCCCATAGCAAATTGAAATTAAGAGGATATATTTTTTTTTTGTAATGAAATTTGTTATAATATACAACATAATATGTTGAATATTATTTGAAATATGATTTCAAATATTTCAAAAAATATTCAAAGAGAATTCCAGTGCCACCAAATATACCAGATTCCGATTAATTTTTTTCGCTTGACTAAATCTTCCATTAATACAGAACTGCCAAATATTGGCCGGTGAGTCTTAAAAGTGTTGCAGTGTGTTTCAAAGCAGCTGATAATTATCGATGTCAACTTTTATTTAAATTTACTCGATAGCTTTGTATAACATTAAGATTCAGTAGTTTGAAATATTTACACTTCATTACTATGGTTATATTTAAAATGGACCCGTTCGGTTCTTTAAAACCATAGGTATTTCATATTTAAAATGAATCCGTGAGGTTATTTAAAACTATAGGTATTTCATGACGATTCTTTAACCTTGACTTGTGTTATTAACAATCCTTATTTCATATTGTGTTTTTTTTTTTTTTTTTTTATAGGATAAGGGTGACAAACGAGCACACAGTCCACCTGATGGTAAGTGGTTGCTGCGGCCCATAGACATCTACATCAGTCTATCCTCGTTTGCGAATCAAGATGCAGATGCGTTGTCACCCGTGAGGACTAAGATGGAATGCCTCATTTCCAGTAAAAAGGGCCTCCGGCCACCTGCACTCACCAAGCGAAACGCAGAGGTAAACCTCTACTTCACGCTGGTATTCTGTGAGGTCGTGGTACCACCCCGGTTCGAGCCGGCCCATCCGTGCGACAGCAGAAGCTGCCGCGTGGCTCTACCACTGTTAAGAATGTGTCCAAGAAAATATGTGAAACTATGTGAATGCACTAATCGTTTACGTCATGGTATGCCTCTTTGGACTGTCATCGGTCACCGCACTTTAATAATTTGTAATATATAATATTGTTTTTTGCCGCTATTTGTTTAATAAAATAATTAACTTAAAATGTAAGTTCTTATTTAAAATATAGGCATATGAACATAGTAAATTTTTGCAACTGTTAATAATTTAAAATTAAAAGTTTTCCGACGTAAAATCGACTTCAATATAAATTATTAAGAATAACTCAAAAACTGTTGGTCAGACAGCGATCAAATTTATAGGAGACTACAAGTGAAGCACCAGCTTTCAAATAGAAAAAGAATCATCGAAACAGTTTCACCCAGTAAAAAGTTATGAGGTAACAAACATAAAAAAATAACAGTCGAATTGAGTACCGGCTTCTTTTTGAAGTCGGTAGAAAAGTAAAAGCCGACTTCAAGAAAATCAGAAGAATATGTATATATTCTTTACTACGTGGTAAATAATAATTCGCTCATAAGTAGCGCATCCTTTGCAATTTGAAGGTTGCTTTTCTCATTAATTTCAGCATAAAATTTGGACCAAATTCTTCCATACAAAACATTGATCACTCCTGAAAAATATTTCTTTTAAAAAAGAAGAACAATCGTGGTAAAGTAGTATCGGTGACCATACATAAAAAAGTCAAATACATAAAAAAGTTATTAGTAAGGCTGTGCTGCTGATTTTCGTTCACTCTGACAATATGAAGTGATGAATTCTTTTAAGTTTGCAATATGTGCCATCACACAAGCATATTATATCTACGTATATATAAATTTTTGCATGTTTATTTAACTCAATAATATATGAGGTAATGATGAAAAATATTGTGTGGTGGTAATAAATTTTAAAGAGCAAACTCCACAACAAATCCAAGTATGTAAGGTATTATGACAAATAAAGCTCGTGGGCAAGTATCAACTTAGCTTTTTACAACAAAACTGCGAAGTTTTTTCTTGGATTATAATATGAGTTATTGCTGCACTTACCTTAAAACACCTTGTGTTGTATTGCGTGACAAAGCTGGCCTTATATTTTACTTAGACTATGTAAAAAATAATGTAGAGCCGAACCAGAATATGGTTAAAGAGAACAGGGTACTGTTCTCTTTTACTATATATATTCATTAAAAATGAGATAAATTAAAATGTCTATTGTAATTTTACAGAATAAATAATCACGCTTAACTATATACTTATATATATAATTATGATTATATTTAAGTATATTAGTATATAATATATATTATATACTAATATACTTAAATATAATCATAATTACAGCAATAAATAATTGATTTCTGTACAAGGAAACGAAACAAAATTGTTAGAAACATTAAGAAATCGACATGAACTAAAGAAGTTATCATGATAGGACTTTTTTTAAATTTGAATCTTTACCAATAAAATGACGATAAAAGGATCTGTATTATTTACTTACTTACTTATCTTCACGCACAATCCTTGACGGGGTAGCCAGAGAGAACAGATCGCCAAGTGTGACGATCCTCTTTCGCTTCTTTCAGATTCATTATCTTCTTCATACATCCACGTCTAGGTATCCGAGTACTCTTGACCCTCCCATCTTCGAGCAATTTGCTCACATGGTCTTCGAAAGTTAGTCTCGGTCTACCTCGACACCTTTTAATATTAACTTTCGCACTATATATTTTCTTCACCATTCGGTCTTCACTCATTCGCTCAACGTGCCCAAACCATCGAAGCACGCCCTTATCAATTTTTGTGATAAGGTCATCTTTCAAACCTGCCATATTGCGAATCTCTTCGTTTCGCTTTCGGTCGGCCATGGTAACGCCGCACATTTTACGAAGAGATCGCATCTCCACTTACATACACTTACATAAGAGGCGTAAATTTTGGTGTGGCGCTGCCGTCACGTACATACAAGTCTCCGTGGTTCTGTTTTATAAATAATAGCTAAAGTCTAATTTTCCTACTTTTTATTTCTTTAATTTATTTTTTGTAATATTAACTTTATGTGAAAACTTTATCTAAAAAAATTAAGAACATTTTATCAAGTTATTTGAACATTGGTGAAAAAGTGTGAACTTCTACGTAAAAAGTGTTGTTGTTAGACGTATAATATGAATTTCCAACTTATTAAAACCTTTGACGTAAAACAGTGCCCGTTTAATAAAAATAAACTGTGCTTTTATCAATAAATTTGGAAATCATCGAGTGCTTAACAGTGAAAAAGTGCCAACATTCCTGCGCAAATTCCATTATCATTAGTCATAATAACGAACTTTTACAATAACTGCTGCCTTATGTACGACTATTTCGCCCATAGTAGTGCAGAACGAATGGCCTCGCGGTTATTAAAGTGCATACCACGCAAATGAGCACCGACTTCAAATCTCACCTTGCCGCTTCTTTTTGTACGTTATTTCTTAGAGAAAAATATTTCTAAGATACAAAAATGAATTTTCTGGAGAACATAACATTTCGACGCAGTTGTACACAATCTGACTCAAAGGACAAATCTTGCACTGTTTCAACACTAGATGACACTGTTAGTAGCCTACCGGATTTATCTACAGAAGACGGAGATGACATCTTAAGTAAATATAAAGAACAGATAGTTACACTCACTATACAATTGAACAGTGCACAAACAGAAATCGAATCTCTCACATTAGAAAATAATAAACTAAGAGAATCAAACAATAAACTAACTAACACAAACGACCACCACAACAAAAGGATTGATAGTTCGAATAAAATACATAAATCAAATACGCCTAAGGAACAGACTTCAATTACAAATACATCTATTAATAAAATACAAACAGATGAAGTAACGGAAATATGTAGTATATCTAATGGAAGGAAATACAATAATGAAATTGACCCTCATAAACAGAATTTGGATATTGACAAGTATTTAAATAGAGTGGTAGAGCTAAGCGGTAGCTTTTGCTGTCGCACGGATGGGCCAACTCGAACCGGGGTGGTACCACGACCTCACAGAATACCAGCGTGAAGTAGAGGTTTACCTCTGCGTTGCGCTTGGTGAGTGCAGGTGGCCGGAGGCCCAATCCCCCCCCCCCATCAACATGGTAGTGGATTTAAATACAAGACTACCCCAGGAGGGTACCAGCACCCCTGGAGAATCCCTCGCTGAGCATCCACGACCAAACTACTTCACTCCTGAGCGTGGGTGCTCAGGCTGCCCCGCGTATTCTGGGGGGGGGGGGCAAAATTCCGCTCGTGAATAATGCTGCTCGGGGCAAGCGGAGCAATACAACCAAGGCGACCCCTGTCACGCTATCCGTGAATTTTTGCAACATCAGGGGACTTCATTCCAACCTTAACACTGTCCATTACCATCTAGAGACGGCGAAGCCGGCCTTGCTCTTTTTAACCGAGACTCAGGTGTCCTCTCCGGCTGATACTTCATATCTCTCCTACCCGGGATACAAATTGGAACACTCCTTTGTGCCCCGGGCTGGAGTTTGTGTATACGTCAGAGAGGACATCTGTTTTCGACGCCTCGGCAGCCTTGAAGGTACGGACCTGTCCATCCTATGGCTGCGCGTAGACAGCGACGACCATCCCCGCGTATACGGGTGCCTCTATAGGTCCCATAGCGGTAATGCCGACACAGACCGACTCATCGACCACGTCCAAATGGCTGCAGACTCCGTGCTACAACAGGTCCCATCCGCAGAGATCGTGATACTCGGTGATTTCAACGCCCACCACGCTGAATGGCTTGGTTCTCGTTTAACCGATCATGCGGGTAGATCTGTGTACGACTTTGCTTTGGCATATGGTCTAACACAACTGGTTACTTCGCCTACGCGGATCCCAGATGTGGAAGACCATGTACCTTCCCTGTTGGACCTTCTGCTGACCTCTCATCCGGACGGATATCAGGTCTCCGTCGATGCCCCTCTGGGCTCTCCGGACCATTGTCTGATCCGGAGCATGGTGCCACTCACGCTCCAATCGCAGTTGCGATCTGCAGCTTGCCGCCGTGTTTGGCACTATAGGTCAGCTGATTGGGACGGGATGCGGTCTTTTTTTGCATCCTACCCTTTGGGGCGGGTTTGCTTCTCGCCGGAAGATCCCAGCGTTGTTGCCGATTCTGTTGCTGATGTGGTACTTCAGGGTATGGAACGTTTTATTCCATCCTCTGTGGTGCCCATCGGTGGTAGATCCCAGCCATGGTTTGGTCGCTCCTGTAAAATAGCATCACGCTATAAGCAGGAGTGCTACCGGGCCTGGGCTGATGCATCAACGTCTCGGGATTTAAACACCAGCGCACTTAAAAAGAAGTATAATTCCGCCTCCAGGTCCTTCAAAAGCATCATTGCCAAGGCAAGGTCTGAGCACATCGGCAGAATTGGCGAGAAGCTAGTTCGCCTTCCTTCGGGAACCCGTGCATTCTGGTCTCTCGCCAAGGCTGTCCAAGGGAACTTCTGTCAGCCATCCCTTCCATCTCTGCACAGAGAGGACGACTCACTGGCCCATGCCGCAAAAGAGAAAGCCGATCTGTTGTGCTCTCTTTTTGCGTCTAACTCGACTCTAGATGACGGGGGGAACACACCGCCGACCATCCCGCGATGTGAGTGCTCCATGCCGGATGTGCAATTTATACAGCGCTCGGTTCGCAAAGCACTCTTCTCCCTGGACGTCAGCAAGTCAAGTGGGCCCGATGGAATCCCTCCCATTGTGCTGAAAACGTGTGCTCTGGAGTTGGCACCGGTTTTAACGCGTCTTTTCCGGTACTCCTACTCCCAAGGCGTAGTCCCGAATTCATGGAAGACAGCTTTGGTCCACCCGATCCCTAAAAAAGGCGACCGCTCAGACCCGTCCAACTACAGGCCTATCGCTATCACCTCCTTGTTCTCCAAAATAATGGAATCCATTATAAACTGCCAGCTCATGAGGTACCTTGAAGATCACCAGCTGATCAGTGACCGTCAGTACGATTTTCGTCGGGGTCGATCAGCGGGTGATCTTCTAGTTTACTTAACTCATAGATGGGCGGAGGCATTAGAGTCCAAGAGGGAGGCATTGGTCGTTAGTTTGGACATAGCGAAGGCCTTCGATCGGGTCTGGCACAAAGCGCTTCTTTCGAAGCTTCCTTCCTATGGGCTTTCCGAGAAATTGTGCAAATGGATCACCAAATTCCTTGCTGATCGGAGCATCAAGGTCGTAGTAGACGGTGCATGCTCTGATTACAAGCCTATCAACGCTGGTGTTCCACAAGGCTGCGTGCTATCACCAACGCTGTTTCTCCTGCATATCAATGATATGTTGCTAACTGGTAGCATTCATTGCTATGCGGACGACAGCACTGGGGATGCCTTATATACCGGCCGTGCCAATATTTCTCGGGAAAACTTCGCCAAGTACCGGGACAAACTTGTGTCTGAAGTTGAGTCTTTGCTTAACAAAGTCTCGGATTGGGGCCGACTAAATCTAGTCCAGTTCAATCACCAGAAGACACAAGTTTGCGCGTTTACCGCTAAAAAGAACCCCTTTGTCGTATCTCCTCAGTTTCAAGGCACTCCCCTTGCTGCCTCAGCCAGTATCGAAATCCTTGGCGTCGACATATCGAATAGCGTGCAGTTTCGTGGTCACTTGGAAGGGAAGGCCAAATTGGTCTATAAAAGCTTGGCGTGTTCAGCAGAGCGAGACAGTATTTCATGCCGGCACATCGCTTGCAACTTTACAAAGCGCAAGTTCGGCCCCACATGGAATACTGTTCTCATCTCTGGTCCGGGGCACCCCAGTGCCAGCTCCTTCCACTTGACCGCATCCAGCGCAGAGCGATTCGAATCGTCGACGACCGAGTTCTTTCCGATCAGCTCGATACACCGGCACTGCGTAGAGATGTTGCATCCCTTTGCGTATTTTATCGCATCTATCACGGGGAGTGCTCTGAGGAATTGTTCGGACTAATTCCAGCCGCTCAATTTCACCATCGCACGTCGCGACAAAACTCGCGTTACCATCCGTACCATCTGGATGATTGGCGGTCCACCACTGTGCGATTTAGAAGAAGTTTTCTCCCTCGCACAACTTCTTTGTGGAATCAATTACCACCAGCGAATTTTCCGAACCGATACGACTTAGGAACCTTCAAGAAAAGAGCTTACACCTTTCTAAAAGGCCGGCAACGCATCTGCAATTCCCCTGGTGTTGCGGTTGTTCATGGGCGGCGGTAGTCACTTACCATCAGGTGAGCCGCAAGCTCGTTTGCCCCCTATTCTATAAAAAAAACAAAAAAAAACTGCAAACAAATCAAGCGACCAAAAAAGATTTCCATACTAAGTACAAATAAAAACAATAAAATACTTAAAATTGCCGAGAATAATCTGCAAGGCTTCCTATTATGCCATTACCTCTACCCAAACTGTGATTTACGCCACCTATTGATCGATATTGAGCGAAAATTGGAGGGATACTCCATGGACGACTACTGCGTTATAATGATCGGAGAGGCTGATTTTAAAATAACCAAAAATTATTTCGGATTGATTTACTATATTCGTAATATCCTACAGAAGATTAAGCACACGAATGTCATAATTTGCGTTCCTAGTTATAAGTATGGATACCTGCATAACCTGTTCAATTGGAGGTTTGAAATATTCAACAACCTTTTATACCTTGATATAATGACTCAAGAACATGCATACTTATTGGACTCTAATAAAAAAATAAATTATGGCTTCGACATGTTTCACAAACATTATGGTTTTGTAAATAATAATGGAATGCATACTATATTTAATAACTTAAAAGAGTTAATTTCTGAAATACAAGACTTCCACTACACGAACGAAGAGCTTACCATTAATGACCAAGAGTATCCTAAAGAAATAGAATCTTTGTTTTTTCGAGACTAAATACTTATATATTATGCATCAAAACATAGCAAGTTTACTGAGCGAGCCGGATGCCTTGATGGTAAATTTGGAAGAACTACTTGACAGATGTATAAGTGTTGACGTTGTTTGTATTACGGAATATTTTATGAAAGCAGGATTTGAATATTTTTGAAATCTTCCAAATTATGTCCTGGCGGAGTGCTTCAGCAGAGAGAACATCAAAAGAGGTGGTGCTTGCATTTTAGTTAAGAACGGACTCAAATGGAAAGTACTTCTTGAATTTAAAAAAATATCAATAGTAAATGTATTTGAGTGCTGTGCCATTGAATTAACTGACTATAAAATTGCAATTATATGTATTTATCGCGTCCCAAATCGTAGAAACGATTTTGATGTATTCTTTAACAAGTTAGAGAAGCTTTTTGTGTGGGCTTCATAATTAAAATGTAATAATGTCCTAATTGCTGGTGATTTCAACATTGACATGTTAAAAAATAATAATATAACGTCTAACCTTATAGAATGGTTTCTATCAAACTATAATTTTAAATTAGCTCTTAAACAACCCACTAGACTTACTAGTAAAACTTGTATATATAACTTTGCACATAACTGTGGAAAGGCATGTAGGGCTGAAATGTTGGAATTTGGCTTGTCTGACCATACAGCACAATTAATAAAACTCCCGGTGAAAAAAATAATTAAACTAAATCACTGGTACAAAACAATACGAGATTATAGTAAAGTCAACATACAAAAATTTAAAATGTGCATAGAAAACCTATCCTTTTCTGAAATGTATAATATTAATGACCCTAATTTGGCATATAATTATTTCTTGCAAGAATATAGATTTTTCTATAAGTTATGTTTCCCATTAAAACAAATTAAAATAAAAGTAACTTATAAACCAAAATGGATATCACACAGATTAAAAATTTGTAGCAAGAAGAAAAGAGCTTTATTGTGGAAATATAGAAAATCACCAACTAGTGTTAATAAACTTAATTACGAAAAGTATACAAAACTGTTTAAAAAAATTATATATCTGACTAAACGAGCACAAAATAATTATAAAATAAAAACAAGTGATACCAAGTCCAAATCTACATGGCAAATAATTAATAAAGCTAGATTAAATACACCCACACAGTCCATATCACAAATTAGAGTAGGCAATGAGCATATAACTAATCCTGAACAAATTGCAGAGGCATTTAATAACTACTTTATTGACAAAATTAAACCTTTGGAAGGTTACGGTAAAAGTGTTGGTAAAAACCTCAGAAGGTTGCATGCTCGGTTCTATGTTTTTGGCTCCAAGTCTACCACTACAAATATTTGACATCATCAAAAATATGCGAAACACAAGTAGCGTAGGGCATGACGGTATTGATACAAAAATAATCAAGTCCGTAAATAAAGCAATCTGCCATCACCTAAGCTATATCATCAACCTGAGCATATAAAAGGGTATTTTTCCTGATGAACTTAAAGTCACCATCGTGAAACCTGTATTCAAAAAAACTGACAAAGAATCTATGGAATGTTATAGACCTATAGCCTTAATACCAATATTCTCTAAAATATTTGAAAAATATTTTTATAATAAACTTAATGATTATTTGGAAAAAAACGACATCTTGTGTAGAGAACAAAAAGGATTTCGCAAAAATAAAACAATAGATATGGCACTGTATGATTTTTATAAAAATGTAATAACACACGTTGACAACAGAATACCGGTGTGTTCACTATACTGTGATATGACTCAGACTTTTGACTATGTTGACCATAACATTTTAGTTCACAAACTCGAGGCATATGGCATTAGAGGCAATGTATTGAGTTTGTTCCAGTCTTACTTAAATAACCGTCGTCAAAAAACGGAAATATGTAGGTTTAATCTAAGGACCAAATCGTGAGAACATAAGCTCTTCGACAGAGCGTTTGGTAAAATACGGGCAGTGTCTTAGGGCCTCTCTTATTTATAGTATATGTAAATGACCTACCAAATGCTACTAAGCAACCTATGATCTTATTTGCTGACGATAGTACTATAACTATAAACTGTGATGACATCTTATCTTATAAAAATGACATGAATGAATCATTAATATCAATAATAGCATGGCAAAATAATAATAATTTGAAAATTAACCTAAATAAGACACACATTATGCATTTTAGCCAAAGACCAATAACCCCATCTAACATTGAAGTAAATTACAATGGCACTGTTATTGTTGAAGTAGATACAACCCGATTTCTCGGCTTACAAATTGACCAAAAACTAAATTGGAAAGCCTGAACTAAATAAAAAAATAAGTAGTTCGGCCTTTGCACTGTTTAGACTTTCTTCTACAGTTAACATTGACGCACTTCTAACAGCTTATTATGGACTAGTCGAATCTGTCCTTAGATACGGAATCATTTTTTGGGGTAACTCAACAGACAGAGAAGTTGCGTTAAAAAGTCAGAAAAGATGTATCCGCGCTATGTTTGGTCTTCAGACTGCCGATAGTTGTATGCCATATTTTATTAAACATAGAATTCTTACACAGCCGTCCTCTTACATATTGAACATGGCTCACTTTTTCAGGGCCAATCCTAACCTATTTCCACGGTTGTCTGACAAAGTAAAGCGCAACCGTCGTGATGGAAGTAAATTGTGCTTGCAACAAGCAAGAACGGCTCTGCTAAGAAAGAGTGTAGTATGCATGGCTCCTAAAATCTATAATAAAATTCCTCAGATGTATAAATCACTGATCAGCAATCTCTTTAAAAATAAATTTAAAAACCTTTTAATTGAAAAGGCTACTACACTGTAACTGACTTTCTGAATGATACATTTTGACATTATATAATTGCCTTATACATACATCTACTTTTAATTATAATTGTTGTAAGTAATAATTTCACTGACTTTGTATATTAATAGACTGCTAATGTTAAATGAAAACTAACAACCTAACACTTTTAATTTTACACACCAAATATCGGTAAGACATGTTGATACTAATAACACTAACACCAAGAATATATATCTGCCCATGCAATGTATATCTCACACATGTTTTAGTAAATAAAATATCTTATCTTATCTTATCTTAAGCCTATTTATTTATATTATATTTATATGATAAACTGTAACAATTTAATACTAATTTCTTATATATTTATGGTACATTCATCATCATCATCATTACAGCCCTTCACAAGTCCACTGCTGAACATAGGCCTCCCCCAAAGAATGCCACAAAGCACGGTCCTGAGCCACCTGCATCCATCGACTTCCTGCATGTCTTACCAGATCGTCACTCCATCTCGTGGGGGGACGCCCTACACTTCGCCTACCGGTACGAGGCTGCCACTCGAGAAACTTTCTTCCCCATCGGTTGTCGGTTCTTCGAGCTATATGGCCGGCCCATTGCCACTTCAGCTTACTAATCCGTTGGGCTATGTCGGTTACTCTAGTTCTACTGCGGATATCCTCATTCCTAAGTTTATCATGCAGAGAAACTCCGAGCATAGCCCTCTCCATAGCTCGCTGAGCGACCTTGAGCTTCCTCATCCGGCCAGCAGTGAAGGACCACGTCTCAGTTCTGTATGTCATCACTGGCAACACGCACTGGGTGTACAGTCTCGTTTTCAAGGTTTGAGGTATACCTGGCGAAAAGATGTGCCGAGTTGAATCCGTCGATTGACCTCTCGGTCGAAGTTGGACTTACATAGTCGGACTATTTGTCCCAGGTAAACATACTCGTCAACAACTTCGAGCTTAGTGTTCCCAACAACTACCGGCATAGGTGTGACATGGACATTAAACATGATCTTAGTTTTGTCCATGTTCATCTTAAGACCTATCTGTTGGGAAACACTATTGAGGTCATTGAGCATAGTGCTTAGGTCCTCCAGCGATTCTGCCATAAGTACTATATCGTCGGCAAATCGAAGGTGAGTGATGTACTCGCCATTGATGTTGATACCGTATCCTTTCCAGTCCAGAAGCTTGAAAACGTCTTCCAATGCAGCGGTGAAGAGTTTCGGGGATATGACGTCACCCTGTCTTACACCTCTCTGCAATTGGATAGGTTTCGTACTCTGGTTCTGTACTCGGATAGCCATCGTAGACCTACTGTACAAGCACTTCAACACTTCGTTATACCGACAGTCAACTTGGCACCGCTGAAGGGACTGCAGCACCGCCCAAATTTCGACGGAATCAAAGGCTTTCTCATAGTCCACATACGCCAGACATAGTGGCAAATTGTACTCCTCGGACTTCTGTACAATTTGCCGAAGGGTATGTATGTGGTCTATGGTGCTAAAGCCCTTTCGGAAACCGGCTTGTTCGGGAGGCTGGAAGTCGTCAAGTCTGCGCGCGAGACGATTCATAATGACTCTCGAAAACAGCACGTAAACGCGGCTCAGAAGGGAAATTGGTCTGTAGTTCTTCAAGAGAGCGTTGTCACCTTTCTTGAAGAACAAAACCACCGCACTTCTGCTCCATGCCTCCGGTGTAATGCCACCATGGAGGACGGAATTAAAGAGCCTCTGAAGGACTTCAAGTACCGGTTTTCCACCCGCTATCAGAAGCTCCGCTGTAATTCCATCCTCGCCTGGGGCCTTACCGTTTTTAAGGTGCTGGAGAGCCATTCTAATCTCGCTCAGTCTGACGTCCGGGATATCTTCGGAATAGTGTCGGATGAGACTCGCTCTTGGATCGTTACTCACACTTGCGTGTGGCTCCAACGATGACGTGTACAACTGCCCATAGAACCTCTCAATCTCACTCAAAATCTCAGGTGTCCCGGAAACGATGCTGCCACATTCTGTCTTCGGCTTTGACAGTTGGCTCTTTCTGGCAGACAGATCTCTGGCAAAGACTTTGGAGCCTTGGTTCCGCCCGATCGCTTCTTCAATACGAGCTGTATTGAAGTTGCGTAAGTCCCTACGCAACTTCAATACAGTACGCAACCCTTGTCGACACACTCCTGATCTTTATAACGTTGTTAACGAGAGACTTGTGGACGATAAATCCGACACCTCCTTGGGACAGATGGTCGCCCTCCCGGTGATAGAGCAAGTTGCCGTATTCGAGGATTACCGTGTCCTCCCCCTCTCTTCGGACTTCGGATAATCCTATAATTTGTCAGCGCAACTTGTCTATCTCTTCTTCCAGCTCCACGATCTTCTCGTCAGTCCTCAGGGTGCGTGCGTTGTACGTTGCCAGGTCGAGTCATCTAAGGTGGCAACCGAACCTCCACCGGAGATTCTTAGCACCCACTGCCCCACCGTTACCATGGTCGCCACCGTAGCCAGGAATAGCGGGGCCGCCGGGGACTGGGAGCCGTTTCTTTGTTACTGTCATTCATAGGGGGGTATTTGCCATAGTTGCCACGCTTGGCGAGCGGGTTGGCAACCGCAGTTTTTTTTTTATTGTTAGTTTGTTGTTATCAAGAAGATGCTGCTGCCCATCTCCTGCCTGTTTCCCTTTGTCGCCTTTTACGACACCCACGGGAGGACATGGGGTAGTGGATATTCTTGACCGCCACTACACGGAGTGGTACATTACTGTAAGTTAATTTTTGATTAATACATTTTAGACATATATTTTACTGTACAAATTTGAACCCATACGACAAAGGTTAGTCCAAGAAGACAGCAAACCATATAAACAATTTATTGTCAAGGCAATGAGAAGCAATTCACAAACTACATTCACATACACCAAATTACATAAAAACATTTCCAAAAAATCGCAATCAAAAATGTTGAACACCTCTCAGACTGCAAATTGTCAAACATTGTAAACGGTACATCTTTATATATAAGAATTACGTGTCACGTTTAAATAAAACTAATTTTACGGATTTTATCGCGTATATTAACTTATTTTACTTTCCCGACGTTTCAAGCACTTTACAGCACCCATGGTCACGGGGGGGACTGAGGTGTATGACGTCCCAATGTCATAGTTAAGTTTATTTAAATGTGTAGTGTTCGCCTAAATATGAGAAATCATTACGTGTCACGTTGTTTGTCCGCGATGAATTCCTAAAGTACAGAACTGATTTCAATGAAATTTTGCACACTCTGCGCAGTTTGGTCCAGCTTGAGAGTTGGGATAGTTTTTATCCCTATAAGTGACCCTAAATATTTTTTATAACGAATTTAAGAATTTTTATAGGACACAAGGTTATCGGAGAGAGCAGAACAACGTCAGCCTGGTCAGCTAGTAAATTATATAATAACATTTGGCGATTCTCACAAAATATTCGACATGGGCACAGGTAATCCTTGATATACGACTCTTTTAATTCAATCAAAGAATCATGTGTAAAAAAATATTGTATTTACATGTTTAAATTTTGGACATCATTTTCAAAACAATCGTAATTTATCATGACTACGTATGCAGTTATTATGTGCAGCAAATTATGCGCCCATGCTGCAAGTATCTACATGATCGCATTTATATATCTTATAAACATGCACTACTTGTATCAATTTATGACTATATCATTCCAAAGTTTAATGCTACGTACAACTGCAACAATTTAATTAATCTCCTAAACGTCAGAAATATAAATACCAAATTTTATATTCCTTCGTACTGCCAAAATTTTGTGTGAAGTGTTTTAAACGCACATATTCTCAATGCGGATATTAATTATGTGGATGCTATGGCTCATAGACATCTACGTTTATTCTCGATTAAGAATCAGAATGCGTGACAACGCGCCTGAGGACTAAGATGTAATGCCTCGTTTACAGTTAAAAGGAACTTAGGTTCTCTCCACTCATCATACGAAACAGCAGCACTGAGCTTCTATTTACGCTGGTATTCTGTAAGAGCGTGTCCTTCCTCGGTCGAGCCGACCCATTCATGCTACAAACTTAATATGGCTGCATTTTGTCACTTGTTTCATGTACTTATAATATACGAGGATTGCGGTAGGAGCCCCCGAAATAGGGGCATCTTTGGTCAATGCCACCGATGCCAACTTTATGGCCACTCGGCCAAAAAGTGTTTTGTTTGGCCTAGATGCGTTAAGCGTCTAGGCGACTACAGCACACCCGAGTGCACCCGAACACCCGAGTCGGATGGCCCTCCGAGCTTTGAGACTCAGGTATACCTGGGTCTCACCGGACTATCAAACCTCTCAGATTCTCACGGGACATGGATGCTTTAGGAAGAGACTGAGTGAAATGCGACTGTGTGAAACAAGTATGTGTGAGTGTGGTGCGATAGAGGAGGACGTTCACCATGTTATATGGGAATGTCCTCTGTATGACGACCTAAGAGCGAAAATGATGGATGGATTTGTTCGTATGGTTCAAGGACCGATGTACTACTCGGATCTTGTCAGCGATGCGGTAAATTACGGGCTGTTGCGCGAGTTTGCGCACAGGTGGCATGATCGACGAATAAGGCAAGATAGAATTCTGGCAGAAAGGCCTGACGACGTAGGCGTAATAGAACCCCAGAATGGGGAGAATGACAAACTGGGACAAGGAGTAGATTAAATAACTTGTAGAGTGTTAAGAAAGTGCTCGTGGGAAAGAGCCCTGAGCAAGTACCGCGTGCATCCCTCGAACTTATATCTTAGCTAGCTGGCCAGGGCAGACGTTGTTCTTCCCTTTCTAACGACCCTTCCTATGAAAAAATCCTTAAATTCGCAATAAAAAATATTGAAGGTCACTTATCGGGATACAATGTATCCTATCTCTCAAGCTGGACCAAACTGCACACAGTGTACAAAATTTCATTGAAATCATTTCAATAGTTTATGAGTTCATCGCGGACAAATAATGTGACACGTGCTTTTTATATATGAAGATGATATGTACTGCAGCATCAGTCGGCTGGCTCGGTTATAGGAGAACTACGCCGGCAAATAATAGCAGCTTCGGAAATAGCAGTATAATTCTACTACTTTTCCTATGGGGAGTATAGAGAACCGGACACATTTTAACTCACAACCAGTAATTCTATCTTAATCCTCAGTTGTGTTAACTAATTTTCGTTTTCATTCTTAACGGGGGATATATATGGGTGTCTATAAGTCACAGAATCCACTTACGATCAGGTAAATTGTGTGCTCGATTTTCAACATGATTCCATAAAAAAACAAGAACTGACGACTCTTTTTAACTCATACTGCATCTTTTCTTGGTCCTTAATCGAGAACATATGTTGATGTCTATAAGGCACAGCATCTACATACTATCAAATGAACTAAATGATTTTTTCACTCTAACTTATATAAAAATAGCTACGTGAATATATGTATTTTTAAATTCACGCTATCCTTTTTATTTCGCAGCAATCCAACATGTCTTCTTAAAGGCACTGATTGGAATTCGATAAAATCCCTATAATTAGTTTTATGTGCGACACGAGCAGAGGCAAAGATGTCCGACGTCTAGTGTTGCGAATCCGCTTACCAAGCGTGGCAATTACAACAAATCTTTCCTAATGTCCAATAAATGAAGTCCATGTCCAGTAGTTGACTATTACGAGCTACAAAAAAAGAAAGTAGAACAGGACTCGTTTTCTGCTAAGGATACCTACCACTTACCATTAAACGGACCATATAATTAGATTTTCAGTTCAATTTTATACCAAAAATATAAAAATTACGAAATATAGGGATTCCTTGATGTGTATTAGATAAAATTTTATCTACTTAAAAAATTTAAATGCAGCGCATTTTATTAATTATCATGTTCATAGATAATCTGCAGGTTAGTCGCGTTAACATAGTATGATCAGTTTTTACTACATTTTTTTTTATTCTTTAGCTAGATATTGAACATTGTACACCGTACAATGTTTAATTTTTACTCCTTACTTTAGGCTTTAAGAAGCCTGAATTACCTTAACGAAACGGCGACCGCAAAGATTTAAGCCGACGTCAACACCGTCTAGCGACTACGTTCTGTATTACTTAGATAAGTGCAAAGATTAATAGACCGCAGAGGTGACAAGTATATAAGTGATATACTGCCTATTATGCTTACGCATAACTGAGAGTCATATCGCGGTTCCTGATAAAAACATAAAATAATAAAAGACTCAGAATATAACCAAACTTGAAACTATACTGTCGACTTTTGATAGGCTGTAAAAGAAAGTTAAGGTAATCATTAAGCTTTGTTTTATTTCTTTCATATAAAAAATAAATACTCGAAACAATCAGCCAACATAACGAGAAGTAAGATCCTCAAATTGATTTATCCTTTCTTGCATATTAACTAAATTTTGATGTAGGTGTAACGAATTACGAAGCAGACGATTAAACCCTTTTAAGGTTTAGCGACACAGAAAAGGGGTAAAATTGAAAGCTTTTGCAAATAACCGCCAATCACTCGGTTATCTTTAGGGTAGATTATGTATAAACTAAGACACCTTATAAATAGGATGAAAAGAGAAGCGTTAATATTTTAATTAAAAACCACCTTTTTAATCTATTCTAAATTAAAAGTTTGGTACATTTAAATGAAACTTTTATTTGAATAATAAAATACCAAGAATTTTTAACAGGAGTTTTTTTTATTTCAACACACACACACACAAACACTTACGCCTGTCACCCAGAGGGGTAGGCAGAGACTACGGACTTCCATTTGGCGCGATCCTGACACACCTCTCTCGCCTCCTTTACATCCATATATCTACGCATACAGGCTCGTCGGTTAAGGGTACTCCTAATCTGGCCCATGTTTAATGTATCGCCGATTTGATCGATAAACCTTCGTAATGATTTCTTATATTTACGCGAACACTACACATTGAATAAAACTATTTTTACGGATTTTATCGCGTTTAATTTACTTATTTTATATTCCCGACGTTTCGGTTGCTTTCCAGCAACCGTCAACAGTCCCCCGTGACCACGGTTGCTGGAAAGCAACCGAAACGTCGGGAATATAAAATAAGTAAATTAAACGCGATAAAATCCGTAAAAATAGTTTTATTCAACGATAAACCTTCGTTTAGCGCGTCCTTTCCCAACCCTACCGTTCACTTCTGCAACATAAATTTGCTTTGTCACTCTTTCCTCGTACATTCTTTCTATATGACCAAACCACCGAAGCATTCCTTCCTTAATCCTTGTCACAACGTCATCTTGCAAACCACACTTTTCTCTTATCACACTATTTCTCACCCTGTCATTCAGATTCAGCCCTAGCATACTCCTTAAGGACCGGATTTCTTTCTACAGCATTTATTCTACTCTCATGCTTCTTCTGCTAGACCCAACTTTCACTACCATACATTAAAGTAGGGACTAACACAGCATTATGAATTGCCATACGTGCCTTATTTGACACATTCTGACTCCTCATAATAGCATGTAGAGCCCCTTTCACTCCATTTCCTGCGTTCACACAGCCCTGTCTGACACCTTTATGGACGCCAAACCATTCCGAGTAGGCCCCGTTCATCCTAACACAAGCACTAGAGTCCATATACAGAGACTTCCATGCCTGTATCAACCCAGCGCTCAACCCAAATGAGTTCAGTGTTTGCCATAACACATTCCTGTCCACTCTGTCATAAGTTTACAGTTTACCCACAATGCTAAGCAAGCTGATACCACGATAGTTTTTACAGTCCTGCTGCGAGCCCTTTCCCTTATATATTGGGACTATAACGGCTTTGCACCAGTCTTCCGGTACCCGCTTCAGTTCCCAACATAAATTAAACAAGGTGCACAGCAGGTCTGCAACCACACCCTCTCTAGCCCTTAGCATTTCGAGTGATATTCTATCATATGCGGCTGCCTTACCTGCTTTCATACTTTTCATTGCTTTCATTATTTCATCTACACTTATCTCCCTACCTCTCTCCACTTCTTCCGAAATTTCTATTTCACTTACTTCAGACGACTCTTCACGCTTTCAAAGTATTCCTTCCATCTCAATAAATTCGAAACTTCATCATTCAGAATGCAGCCATTCTCTTCTCGTATAGCATTCATTCTAAGCTGTTTTGAATTTCCCCTGGCAGTTCTTACGGGTTTCTAGAATATTTTAATATTTGCCTGGAAGTTATCAGATATTCTTCTATCATTCTTCTCCATCCTTTCTTGCTTTTTCCTTTCAACAACTTCTTTCACTCTCTTATTTATACGTCTAAAGTCTGCCTTTTTTCTTTCAATCTCATCATTCATACCGCTAGAATGACCAGCTTTGGTTGCTAGTAAATCTAGCCATGCTCTCCTCTTTGCTTCAACTTACATCCGTACCTCATCATCCCACCACAACTTATTACTTTTTTTACATACATACAGTCTTCAAGTCTAAATTACTCATACATAATTCATTCAAACCACTTTTTTCCCTCATCTTACATTTATAGTTCTCTTTTACACCTTCATATTGTAGCCTCTCTGTTCTTATACGCTCTAATGCAGTGGTAGAGACAAATGTCCGTTACCGCCAACACCTGAATAGACCATTAATTCGGCATAAGACCAAGTAATGATCCGTCCCTACGTTGGACCCACGGTAAACTCTTGTATCTACCAGTGCGCTACTTATTCTTTCATCCACAATTATGAAACCTATCATGTTTCTATCATCCCCTCTTTCCCATGTATACATGTGAATCCTTTTATGCCGACAGAAAGTGTTCGTCACAAAAAGATTCTTTTCCACACATACGGTGAGGAGGTCTTCACCATTCTCATTTATACTTTCATCGCCAATTCCTCATATCCTTTCATAACCAGACCTCCTCACCCCAACCCTTCCATTAAAATCTCTTAACCTAATAATATTTTCATTTTTCTTACATTTCATCAGCACCAGTCTTACTATGTCCCAAAACTGCTCTCGGATATAAATGGGCTTAGACATATCTGGGGCGTACACCCCTAGCACAAATAACTTCTTTAAGCCCACTTTCATTCGTATCCACATCAGCCTTGGGCTTACACATTCATACTCTTTCACACATTGACCCATTCTTTCTGAAAGGATGACACGAATTCCCTGGTATGCCCGCTCGGTCTCGTCTACACCAGACCAGCAAGCGGTATACATGCCATGCGCAGCGACATCTCTTCTCTTTCGTTTCGTCTCGTTTATACATAACACATCTATTCCTCTATCATTCATCATTTCGCATATTTCATCCATCTTATCATTCGTTGCTCCACATACATTCAGCGTAGCCAGACGGGCCTCAGCAATCCACTTTTCGTCCCTCCGGGAGACAGGGCGTGACGGGTGGCTAACCTCGTCGCCAGTTTTTCTCCCGGAGATTCTTCGCACCCCTGCCCCATTAAAGGGGAGCCGGGAAGTCGGGGCCATTTCATTTACTTCTTGGCATGAGCCAAGTCTGCCTTAAAATAATACGAAAACTGCGGTTGCCAGCCAAGGTGTGACACAATCTTTCGGGGTGGCCTATGTTCAGCAACGGCCTTTGAAACGTCGTGATGATAATGTTGATGACGATGTGACTTTTATAGGCTGTGAACTAGACTACGTATTTGTTTAGATCGATATATGTACAGGGTACTTAATTTGCGTACGTAAAAAGGAGGAAGTAAAAGTAATGCAATGAAGGTCTTCCCTGAAATTCGCTAATACAGAGATTAGAAAATTAATTAAAGTACATTCCGTAACGACATAAAGAACATACAATGGTGCGAACTAAGGGGTGGTAGATTTTACGCCGCTACCATACGGCGAGGAGCCGAGTCTATCCTATCGACTTTGTCTGCTTTGTCGCTCGTTTAGCACCACCCGGGGGACACGTGTAGGGTGGGCCTAGGATTAGGTGGTCGAAGCCTATAACCGCAAGCGACTCATGCCCCATTTTATTTCAACGTTTCGTTTATTCTTGGAACGAAGCGAAGCATAGCCTTTTTATCCCTGACTCCTATGCACCTTGTACTCGTATTGCTATCTCCACTAAGACTAATTGTCCTAATTAAATATAACTTAGTACAGAAAATGTACATAGAATCTATTGTGCATAGATTCACTCTCATGTTCTTAGCAATGTTATAAAAATATCGATTTTTATAAACACACAAACTGAAATTAATGTGTATAGACGATTGTGAATAGATATCTTTGAAAAATATACAGATTATAAACGTGGTTAATGAGCACACAGTCCACTTGATGGTAAGTGGATGCTTGAATGAATAAAAACGACCGAAGCTAAAGTGACGCAAAATGACGGCATAATGCTTGTTGGTAACGCGCTTAAAATATAGTTATATCATCGTATATATCATGTTTCATTTCATAAAAAATTAATAATTTCGTGTTGACAAGTTATTGCTATTAAATTATATAAGGCATTTCGAATAAGGAAACAATCTATGTTAAAAGTAAATAGATTCAATATTATGTCGAACGAAAGTTCGGGGTTTGATTCCCCGGTTAAGAGTTGATTCCATGAACGTTTGTTTATATATTAATTTAGAGCCATCGGCTATGAAATACGAATAAAAGTCTTATATTAAATTAGATAGTTATTTTATATGAAAATATATTTTGCTCATGTGATAAGAGATAAGATTCATTATGGCTGGATAAGAATAGCATATTATGTAAACAAATAATGTTTCATGACAAACAGAGATAGTTGTAATTTAGACAAAGATAGCAATAGCCTCCTACTGATATGATAGATATTCTCTCAATCTTGGCATGCCGTGATAACACGTATAAGGATTATGTCTTGTATTACACTATTATTATTGTAAGTTATAGCTTTAAGTCATGATGTAATCTGTTGTGTTGTCCAATAATAAATAAATAAATAAAATAAAAGATAGGGGTCGCGCATTCATTGGAGACTCATGTCGTGTGGGATCTGAATAGTGTCTAAATAATGTACTATAAAAATAAAAAAATAAACTTTATTAATTAGTGAAAATTCCAGTAATATATGTAGAAATAAGTAATAGATGTTTCAGGATCATTGTGTGTACTAATAAGAACAGTGTTGTGTTAAAATTGCCTAAATTTGTGCTTAAGATAGTGAAATACTCGTAATAATAGATTTATATAAGAAAGTTATAGTTAATTTAAGGTGTAAAATGTCTTTAAATTGTGAATTAAGCTATTTTGTTCGTTAAGATATTCATGTTTATTAATAAAGATTGTTATTATGACCATGTGTATTAGATATTTAAGATTTCTAAATTTGAAAGTGTACTGTGAAGTTGGTGTATTTTGTTGAATATTTTAATATGTATTTGTGTGGTAACGATGTAATGTATATCATTCTGATAAGACTTTGTATGTGTTTCTTATAAATAAAATTGTATTACCATATATTTTATAGAAATAAAGATATAGGGTAAAATACAAGGCTGCAAATCAATTTTAAAGTAATATGTTGAAATGGCGCGCAGTGCGCGGTTCTCTTTCACGCATAGCTCGCGACTAGAATAGTGAACTGGTCATTTGAAAATTTGTTCTGGACAAGCTACCAGTTTACAGTTTAAAGCAAAAAAGAAGGCAATATGGAAGTGATAGTAAAAGTAGTGAAAGTTTCAAAGTTGCACTCTTATGGGGAAATTACGAAGATAAAATTGCTGTTTCATTTCATACTGCACCTTCTAATAACAAAAGGAAAATACAGTAAACTCAAGGGACGTCAAGGCCGGGACCACTCCAAAGCGACCCGTAATCTTAGTCGTCTAACCTTTCTTTTCAGAAAGGGCAACAGACGTCCTCGTGTGATACTCCTTCTCGGGGGTCACGCCCATCTCGTTGTTCCCGAGCCCAACGTGGTGTCATTTTATCTTCAAGGTGTAGAATGTCAATGACTAATTAATCCCTGTCTGTTGGACCCTTTCAGTAGAACCTTTGCAGCCGAAGGAAGACCAGGCCAGCATAGGAGGCCTACCGGTTCTGATGCAGGACCGAGCGATTTGCTGACAACCAGGCCAGCATAGGAGGCCCGTGGAAACTGGATAGCTGCTGGAAGAAAGAAACCGCGATTGGCTAGGCGCGAGTGCATTACATAAATGCTTGTGTGGGGTTCTTACTGCAGCCAGGCGCGATTGCTTATGTAGGGCACTAAATGCAGCCAGGCGCGAGTGACTGTTTAAGATACTCATGCGGTCAAGCAAGGGGCCTGTCATTTTTCCTGTCGGACAAGTGTGCTCAGCATTCCTGTCAGGCAATTGTGCTCGGCATTCCTGCCGTCGGATAAGTGTGCTCGGAATTCCTGTGATAAGCATAGCGCTTGGCACTCATTCCCACCGGGCAAAGGTGCTCGGTGTTTATTGTTGCCAGGCGAGGATGCTCGTGGAAGGCACCTGACTGCGTTAAGACCAGAAAAGGGCACCTGGCAAAGGCGTCACCGGAGACTTGGAGGCGAGTCACCAGCATACCAAATACCGACCGCTCACGGTTTCAAAATTAGAGCTTGGGTTTAATACCTTACGAGGTGGCGTAGTTTTCCGAGCGAGACTGCATTTGCACAGCTTGACTGCTCCGTTACATTCGCCGACGGGCAGTGCCGCAATCTTTTCCCCTTTTCTATTCCTGCACGAATCCATTGGACGTTTCACTGCGCTAGGCCCCGTCCAATATTAATAGGGTTTAAGTAAAACTAATTTTACGGATTTAATCACGTATATGAACTTATTTTATATTCCCGACGGTTCGAGCATTTTCCAGCACTCATGGTCACAGGGGTACTGAGGTGCATGACGTCCCAATGTCATAGTTAACCGCGGCTACCTCCAGATTAAAAATTATTAATTTTTGTTCCGATCTACGCAGTATGAACTTACAACTAACAAACTAACAAAAATTAAAAAAATAATAATAATTTTTAATCTGGACGTAGCCGTGGTTAACTATGACATTGGGAAGTCATACACCTCAGTCCGCCCCCGTGACCATGGGTGCTGGAATGTGCTCGAAACGTCCGGAATATGAAGGCACACGCGTGTGAGGTGTTTATATACGCGATAAAATTTGTAAAATTAGTTTTATTTAAATGTGTAGTGTTCGCGTAAATATAAGAAATCATTATTGATAGGGTTGTAGGGTTAAAGGGTTGTAGGGGTTGTAGGGATGAAGGGGTTGTAGGGTTGTAGGTTTTAGGATTATATATTGTAGGTTGTAGGGACCTTAGATACCGTAGGCAAACAATTACGCTCCTGCAAGATGAAGAGGGCACAAGACCCATTGAGAGGGTCAAAGGTACCAGGACAAGGACAGGGATTTCAAGGAAGGCGAAAGAAGCCAAATCATCTGGAGCAACCACAGCTGCTACTTCGAGTGGCGCTACCACCGAGACATCCATGAACACATGGGACTCGGGAACGCAGTACGCAGTATGCAGTACGCAGACCAGCATCGCGCAGAAATACGTCGTGTACAGAAGTGAAGCGATATCCGAAAAAGTAGGTCAAGTTGTAACAGAAGAAGTGGCATTGACGAAAACAGTGATCGGATAGGCAAATGAAAATGGTAATTAATAGAATCAGGCGTTACTTTGCGGAAATCCATTATAATAGGGTTGTTATAAACTAATTTGCTTAATTCCGCGTAAATAAAGAAAATGATGTGTCCTGCCCAGTTTAAGGGGATCTTCCAGCCTCCCTCAATCGCGCGCACTATACCCGTCGCCGTCAATCCCAGCACTACCATCCCCAGCACCACCACATGAAAATGGGTCACGCAAAAGTATGTCGTCGCGATCAGCGAGGCTGAGAGCCGAATTAGAGGCATGGATTGAATTCGAACGCTCAGAGCTTGAACGAGTAGAAGCAGTTACTGTTTACTTGCAGTTGCAGCTCTTTTCCTATGGGCTTCCCGAGAAATTGTGCAATTGGATCACCAGCTTCCTTGCAGATCGGAGCATCAAGGTCGTTGTAGACGGTGCATGCTCTGACTACAAGCCTATTAACGCTGGTGTTCCACAAGGCTGCATGCTATCACCAACGCTGTTTCTTCTGCATATCAATGATATGTTGCTAACTGGTAACATTCATTGCTATGCGGATGACAGCACTGGTGATGCTCTATACACCAGCCGTGCCAATATTTCTCGGGAAAACGTCGCTGAGTAGCGGAACAAACTTGTGTCTGAAGTTGAGTCAATGCTGAGCAAAGTCTCGGATTGGGGACGACTAAATCTAGTCCAGTTTAATCCTCAGAAGACACAACTTTGCGCGTTTACCGCTAAAAAGAACCCCTTTGTCGTATCTCCTCAGTTTCAAGGCACTCCCCTTCTTGCCTCAGCCAGTATCGGTATCCTCGGAGTCGACATATCGAGTGACGTGCAGTTTCGTGGTCACTTGGCCTTCCAAGTGTAAGGATACCCAATAACTCATATAACTCCGAGGATACCAGTATCGGTATCCTCGGAGTCGACATATCGAGTGACATGCAGTTTCGTGGTCACTTGGAAGAGAAGGCCAAATTGGCCTCTAAAAAGCTTGGCGTGCTCAGCAGAGCGGGACAGTATTTCATGACGGCACACCGCCTGCAACTTTACAAGGCGCAAGTTCGGCCTCACATGGAATACTGTTCCCATTTCTGGGCAGGGGCTCACCAGTGCCAGCTCCTTCCACTTGACCGCATCCAACGCAGAGCTGCTCGAATCGTCGACGACCGAGCCCTTTCCGATCGGCTCGATTCATTGGCACTGCGAAGAGATGTTGCATCCCTTTGCATTTTCTTTCGCATCTACCATGGGGAGTGCTCTGAGGAATTGTTCGGATTAATCCCAGCCGCCAAATTTCACGAACGCACATCGTGGCAGAACTCCCGATACCATCCACACCATCTGGATGATTGGCGGTCCACCACTGTGCGATTTAGAAGATGTTTTCTTCCTCGCACGACCTCCTTGTGGAATCGATTACCATCAGCGATTTTTCCGGACCGATACGACTTAGGTACCTTCAAGAAAAGAGCGTACTCCTTTTTAAAAAGCTGGCAACGCATCTGCGATTCCCCTGGTGTTGCAGTTGTTCATGGGCGGCGGTAGTCACTTACCATCAGGTGAGCCGCATGCTCGTTTGCCCCTCTCCTATATAAAAAAAATAGTACAATTGGAGTTATCACGCCTCAACAGGGAAGAGGAAATCGACTCAAACGAGGATGATGAAGAGCGGAATACTCAGGTGGAACTTTTCGTGAGGAGTTGGGTTCGATAGACCATAATGAGTGCGCTTGTTATTTTAACGCAACCCTATACTACTAATAAGGAAGCGTCCAAGGGCTCACGCCACAAGGAGGCGGAGGTCGAGCGCAACTTAGGAAATGCATAGAAGGCACACGCTTGTGAGGTATCCGAATGGACCAACGCGATTGTGAGTGCTGTAAAGATAGTGGGCAAATATAAGACTTCCCCACCTCATTTCCTCTAGGATTTACCGGTCTTCGATGGAGACACACGTGGACATTTTTCAGGAGCGTAGAATGTAGCACGCCTTAGAAGGGCATTAAAAGGCACCGCTAAGGAAGCGGTCTAATTATTATTGTTTACTTTATCTGAACCGGACGAAATAATGAACACTATCGAAAGAAGATTCGGTAGGTGTTGAGATGCTCATTCTATCCGCCATCAAGAATGTGAAGCGTATGCCAAAACTGGCAGTCGGCAGAAACATCGGTTCTTTTTCATGTCTAATATTTGTTCCGTGCGGGTTCGAATCCCGCACGGAACAAATATTTGTATGGCCTACAAATAATTGTTCCGGGTCTGGATGTTTGTCCTTGTGCAATTTGTGTTTGTAAACTGCCTCCACGATATAGGAGAAAATCCTAGTGTGGGGGTAACGTTGTTTTTAAAATAAAAATAAAAAAAGAATATGGTGTTTGTATACATGCATTTAATCTACCACAGTATTTATACCCGCCTGAGTTGGTGAGTTGTATAGTGGAGAAGCTCGGAACTATAATTAAATTTAAATGGTTTGAGTATCGATCTCAATATCCCATGGAGCCAGACCTGCAGAAGATGGCGAAATTTTTAAACTCGTTGAGTGAACAGTTTGGAGCGTCATTCAACGCTGAAAACGTGCTTAAAAACTAATAAAGAAATTTCTACAAGTGACTTAAAGGATATAAGTGTGCAAACGATTAAGACACATAATCTCTCTCCGCAATCGCTAAGCTGAGAATTATTGCGATGGTGTCCTCATTTGACACCAATAGAAAACGAGTTCATTTATGAATGGTCCACACCTACCATATTAATTGGTTAGGATAATTCGCACCTCATAGTTAATTGTGAATTAATTTCTGTAGGTAAGTAACTACCTGTAGGATCGTTCACCAAACTTGGATGGGGTTTACACAGTCACATGATGGGTGGCATTAAACCAATCAAAATCGTTAACCACATTTCCACCAAGAAAGAAAAGTGTATGGATAGGTTAATTAAAGATTATTTTGGTTTGGTGTCTTTGGGTGTATCTGCGCGTAAGTCAGTGAACGACCCCGAAGAACGAGAATAAAACATTTTGAATAAAACTGTACGTCGTATATCTGATAACATATACGAAGCTGGTTTGTTATGGCGTACGGATGACGAACGCATGCCGTCAAATAGAGCGCAGGCTTAAAGTCGCCTAATCAACATCGAAAAGAAACTCGACAAGAATATCTAATTGAAGAAAGAATATGAGAAGCAAGTCCAAAATCTGGCTACGCAGAGAAGGTGAACCACCGTATCTTCCTCATTTAGTGGTAACGCATCCGTAAAAGAAGAAAATAAGACTTGTTTTCGACACAGCCGCAATGAGAGGCAGACGCTGTCTTAATGATGCATTATTAACCGGACCTGACTTGTCGAAGTCATTATTCGGCGTACTGCTACGATTTAGAGAAGGAAGTGTGGCAGTAATTTTATTTTTATAAGATAAAGGTGACAAACAAGCACACAGTCCACCTATTGGTGTGTTGTTGTTGTGTCCAAAAGGTTGCTGCGGCCCGTAGAAATCTTCATCTATCCTCGATTACAAATCAAAATTCAGATGCGTCATCACCCGATAGGACTAAGACGGAATGCCTCAATTCCAGTAAAAAGGGTTTTGGGTTCTCTACACTCACCATACGAAACACAGCAGCGTTAAGTTGCTATTTTACACTGGTATTCTGTGAGAGCGTGGTCCTTCCCCGGTCGAGCCGACCCATTCGTGCTACAACTATATTACTAATATAGCTACAGCATGGCTTAACACGTAATGTAATGTAAATAAAAAGTTATGAAAGATATTAAAGATTCCTGCAAGTGAAAATTCGCGAAGAGGACAGGGACAGTCTCCGATTTCTGTGGCAGCACAATCGTTACGCGCCACCAGAAGGGTATAGAATGACGTCACTTATATTTGGAGCGCCATCATCTCCGTGCACCGCTATTAATGTGAAAAATAGAAATGCGCAAGATAACGTACATCTCTATCCAGAAGCGGCTTCCACGACGGAAATAAATTTTTTTATGAATGACTTTAAAAATAAAAAAGATAGTAAACGATATGTTTGAATTACATAAACATGCTGCTTTCTAATTAAGGGGATGGGCCACTAACCAACCCGAAGTTTTATGTAAAATGGAACATAAATATAATAACGACAGTGCTTTGCTAGGCGATAGGGACTACGCGAAGGGCACGCTAGGTTTGATTTGGAATATCAAACAAGATATGTTAAGTGTCTCTATAGGTTTTCGTATTACACCTACGGAAGTGATCGACGGTTTACGACCGTTTACGAAGAGGGTGATAACGAGCGCTGTGATCTCAGTTTACGATCTATAAGGACTCGCATCACCCATATCGGTACAAGGAAATTCGCTGACTCAGCAAGAATGGAGATTAGGCTTTTCTTGGGATGATCATGTTCCACACGAACTAGAAATGTTAAACTATTAAACTTGACTAGCACATGGTTAACGGAAGTTAAGAAATTAGGTCATCTAGAATTACCCGTTGCTGAAGACATCAAAAGGGGAAGATACATACGTTCACGGACGCTAGTGAAAGAGCGTATTATGTCACCACGGACGAGCGAGAAGATAGGCAAATTACGTTAAATAATATTAAGTTATTTCAATGGTTTCATTAAAAAAACAATCGAAACATTGATATCGAAAAAACTTAAGGTACACTTTTTAAAAATATGCCCAAACATACGGCACCAATTCCACCGTCGTTATGGCACCAATTCCAAAGTGTTATACGTGCAACAAAATAATTACGAAAAAGGCGCCAGGTCTTGAGTGTAGTGTATGTAAAAAAGTGGTTCATGCTACTACACCTTGTGCAACTCTAACTACGAAATAGATAACCGCGCTACGAGCTCAAGTCAGCTTAGACTGGACATGTAAAGACTGCTTGAAAAATTGTCCAAGACACAGCTCTTTTATAGTACCAGAGGAGGATTCTGAGGAGGAGTAAGTAGTACCAGCCAGCTATTCACACCCTGTAGCTGATAATCCAGGATCCCAAAATACCTGGCATAATATTGATATTAAAAAACTACTGAAGGATATATCTAAAGAGGTTGACAAAACAGTTGCAAAGGCGCTGGAGCCTTTGACTGACAAAATGGATGAAATATACGAGAATATCGAAGCATTTCAACAAAGAATAATTGAACTAGAAAGGAAAAACGCCTCACTTACCAACGCTAACAAAAATATGGAAACAAGACTGTGTGCAGTTGAACAGCGAGTCCATGAACTTGAACAAGGTCAGTTTAGAAATCATGTGGAGATTTCAGGATTACTGGCCTTAGAAAATGAAGATCCTATTCTAGTTGTGAGAAATCTAGCATAAAAGTTAAACATAGAAGACCCAGGAGTGATAACTGCCAAACGTGTAGGAAACTACGGAGAAAAAACAGGACATATTCTAGTGGAGCTCAAGGAGAAAAAGCGTTGCTGTTGGCTGCAAAAAGCGCGAACTGTGAAACCAGTACTCGGAGATCTGATACCCAAGACTGACGAAAATGAAAGCGGAAGGAAATTATTTGTACGCGAGGCATTAACACCCTATAATAAGTCATTGTTGTGGAAAGCAAAACAACAGTTATCAGGTACCTTTAAATATGTATGGTTCAAAGATGGAAAAATAAGAGTGCGCAAAGAAGATAAAAGCAAGGTCTTCATTCTGAGGAAGGAAGCGGATATTGGGACTCTGCTCTGCTAAGGTCAACGATACTCTCCTAACGGGTGTGCCTACTGATATGTATATAAGTAGCATTAAGGAAATTAGGGACTGTTTAAACATCGAAACCTTCCTATCATGTTCAAAAATGACTTGCTTTCATATAAACATTAGATCTCTGATTAAAAACTACTCATGTCTTTTACAGTGTATTGAATCCTACAAGAATCTAATCGATATTATTATTATCACAGAAGCTAGTATATCAGATGCACTGAGTTTATTATATAATATTGACGGCTATACAATGCACACAGAGTTGAGAAGTCATAAAAAAGGAGGTGGTATCATAATTTATGTGAATAATAAACACAACTTTCATATCACCAAAACCGCTCCATTGGGTTTTGAATGTATTGTTGGAACACTTGCAACATCAAATAAATGTACCTACACTCTGTGTGCATTGTACCGACCGCCAGACAAAAGTAAAACGCTATTTCTTTCCGAGCTGAAACACTTATTAAATAAATAGATAGATAGATAGAAAATTCTTTATTGCACTCAAACAAACATTTGGTACAAAGGCGAACTTAATGCCAATAAGGCATTCTCTGCCAGCTAACCTTTGGTAGTGTGGTGAGAGTTATGGGTAGAGCCGCAACAGAGGGAAAAAAACTAACTTACTTTAAAAACTAACTTCACATATTATTCAATAATATAATATTATATAAATATGTTACTTTATATATATTGACACTTCATACACACACATATATACATATATATAAATGTATATATACATATAAACAAAAATACATACTATACCAATAAAATACATACAATCTAGTATAAGAAAATATAATATTATATAAACCAATAATATTAATCAAGTAATTTTAAATAATGTGCCTCAACCTTACGTTTAAATGTATTTATTGAGGGAGCATCTTTTATATCTCGTGGAAGGTTATTCCAAAGTGTAATTGATGATACCGTAAAGGAATCTGAGTAGTATGTAGATTTATGCAACGGGATAGTTAGAGTTTTATTGGACATCGAACGGGATAAGCTTAAGTATGAAAAACGCTCTTTCAGATAAGCTGGGGAACAAGGATTGTAAAGAATACCATACAAAGTGGTTAGAAGATGTGTGTTCCGGCGAAAACGGATGTCGAGCCACTTAAGTCTTGAGCGAGATTGTGATATATGATCAAACTTGCGCAGGCCAAAAATATAGCGTATGCACAAATTGAGCAGACGGTCGAGTTTGCTAAGCAGTTCCTCAGTTATATCTGGATAAGCAATATCAGCATAATCTAAAATAGGAAGCAACAGAGTGTTGACTAACGTAACCTTGGCCGTCTGAGGGATAAACTTTTGCCAGAGCTTTAATGAATGCATTGTGCTAAAAATTCGTTTCCGGACCTCACTAACTTGTGACACCCAGCTTAGGTCGTGAGCCAAAATTAAGCCGAGGTTTTTAACCTGCCTAGCATATTCTAAATCAACACCGGTTAGAATAACCTTAGGCAGATGTTGATAGTCGAGTCGGCATGTAATTTTTCTGCTGCCTATGATTATAACCTGTGTTTTGGCAGGATTTAATATTAGTCCATGACAGCTTGCCCACTGATGAACTGCAGCAAGATCCAAATTCATTTTGTCAACAGATGCATTTAGGTCATTTACACTAAAATGCTGATACAGCTGGACATCATCTGCGTACAGGTGATACTTGCTGAAATTTATTACGGAAACAAGTGCCCTGATAAACACAGAAAAAAGAAACGGAGATAAAACACCGCCTTGAGGAACACCAGCAACAACTTTACACCAGTCGGAGAACTTATCATCAACACGAATGCGTTGCCGGCGTCCCTGAAGATAGGAACTGAACCATTGTACAACTCGCACTGTGATAATTTTCTGATTATAGGTGATATAAATCTAAACCTTAAAGTTATAAATAACACAATATCACAATATGTAAACCTAATGAGCGAGTACGGCCTATCCTGTGGGATATCTGATTACACTAGGATCGAAAAACGTAAAAATATAGTATAGCCACGCGGCAGCTTTTGCTGTCGCACGGATGGGCCGGCTCGAACCGGGGTAGTATCACGACCTCACAGAAAACCAGCGTGAAGTAGAGGTTTACCTCTGCGTTTCGCTTGGTGAGTGCAGGTGGCCGGAGGCCCTTTTTACTGGAAATGAGGCATTCCATCTTAGTCCTCACGGGTGACAACGCATCTACATTTTGATTTGTAACAGAGGATAGATGTAGATGTCTATGGGCCGCAGCAGCCACTTACCATCAGGTGGACTGTGTGCTCGTTTGTCACCCTTATCTTATAAAAAAAAAAAAAAAAAAAAAAAAAAAACTAAGAGTTGCATAGATCATATTTTTGTGCGATCTTGTAAACAAGGACTGTACAGTGCGGCGTTGGGTACTGTACTGGCGGACCATCGAATGATTGCAATTGTATGCATCGCTCCGCCACGTATACAGGCTGATCCTATTACATTAATACGTTTCAAATAAGATCGTCTGAGTAAAGAATTACATAATATAGACTGGAGTAATGTTAATACAATAGATTGCCCAAATTTGATATACAATGATATAATAAGTAAAATTACTGAATGTTATAAAAAATCGGAATACATCATAAAAATAAAATCAACATCTAAACGAAATAATGAACCATGAATAAATAAAAGTATAAAAAAACTTTGCAATAAAAGAGATAATTTATTTTTACAATGGAAAAAAGATCCTACTAACGCAGTGTTAAGAGTAGAGTAAAATAAAATAAGAAATATAACTCACAAAACAATAGAGAAATCTAGAAACTTATTTTATAAAACAAAAATAAACAAAAATAGAAAAAATACAAAAAAACTCTGGGATATTTTTAACAAAATAACAGGGAGAATAACCCGAACTGTAGATGAAGTAATAAATAAAGCTTTTAAAACAAACAATATAAATACTCAAACGATAGCAAATAATTTCGCCTTTAAATTTAAAGAAAATGTATCTAAAATAATACCAAATTGTAAAAATAATATTTTGGATTCAAACAGTTATAAAAAACCGGCATGCTTGTCTATTTATTATAAAAAACCGTGTGTACAGCAAGTAGCAAAAATATTAAAAAATATTAACGTCAATAAAGCACCCGGTTTTGATGGCATTCGAGCTATTGACATAAAAGGCATAGGTGAAAAGATTTCTTTTGCTTTGATAAAACTTATAGACACAAGCATAAGAAAGGGTATTTATCCAGACGGATTAAAAACAAGTATTATTAGGCCAATTTATAAGAAACACTCCCAAAAAGAATATGCCAACTACAGACCGATATCAATACTTCCGATTATCGACAAAATAGCAAAAAAATATATATGTGAACAAATACAAACATTTTACACTGCAAACTCTATTCTATCTAACAATCAATTCGGATTTCAACCTGGTAAAAGCACTACACAGCTACTATCAAAATTTATAAATGATATTAATACTCACCCTGATGAGAAAAGACACATATTAGTCGCCTTTATTGACTACAATAAGGCTTTCGATACTTTACGACATGGAACTCTAATTGAAAAGCTTCAAGACACAGGTATCAGAGGACCTTTATTAGACTGGAGTAAGAACTACCTCTGTAACCGACAATATGTTGTTAGGGTGGATAATACACTTAGTGATAAAATAAACATTACAGAAGGAACAGCACAGGGATCAGTATTGGGTCCCTTGCATTACCTTGCTTATGTAAATTACCTTAATTACCTTATAACAAAGTGTAATCTATATCAATTTGCGGACGATACTTGTCTTGTATCAGCAGATCGTGACATCGCCGCCGCTCAAAAACACTTCAAGACGATATAACGCTCTTAAATCAATGGTCTCATGACATGGGACTAGTTATTATTGCAGAAAAAACTAAAGTCATGCATATTAGGTCGAGTCATAACACAGTATATAGTCCAATATCAATAACTGTGCATACACATGAATGTATGCATGGCTTTATTCAAAAATGCATATGTCCACCTATAGAACAAGTTACAAATCAAAAATACCTAGGCTTGATCATAGACAACAGATTTAACTGGGGTCCTCATATAGATATGATTTGTAATAAGCTAAGGTCATTGCTTGCAATATTCTATATTATCAAGAATAAAGTACCATATTCAGTACTACTATCAATGTACCATGCGCTAGTAGATTCCATAATATCATATGGAATAACAAGTTATGGTCGTACATTCAAAACATACATAAGAAGGATCTTTAATTTACAACTAAAATTCTTAAAGCTCATTGTAGATGACAAGGTAAAACAAAAATATAAAGAAAATAACTATATTGGTCTTTTTAAATACTGTAAGATCATACCTATAATTAAAAAACTTGAATGTCATATCATGATTGAAGATTTTAATACGATTTCTTCATTAAAAATGGTAAAATTTTCTGATAGAACGCGACAAAGTAATTAAAAATCTGTAGCAAAAATAAAAACAAATAACTTTTATAGAGACAGGAGAACTGTTAATATATTAGCTTCTATTCTAAACGATCTTCCAGAAACCTTAAGGACGAATTGACAAAAAAAAAAACTTAAAATATAAAATTAAGCATTATGTACTAGAAAACCTGAATTGTCTTCCTTAATAAATTCTCAAATGATATTAAATCTATATGTATGTATATATATATATATATATATATATAGGTATATATAAAATTATTTTATTAAATAATTATTTAAAAAAAAAATTGCTATAGAAATCAGCCTGTATATGTATGGTATGCCGTACACGCTCATCGCGGTAAACTAGCGAAACTTCTTTGTCATCATGTCACTAATACAATGAATAGGTTGTTAGTTGTTATCATGCTTAACTTTATCAATTATACGATGGTAGTTATTAAAAATAATATATTTATGCGTATAGACGTCTGCAAGCACCAATACAAATCGTTTTGCGGTTTAATGGTGCTGTATAGTAACTATGCACTATTGTAATAATAATAATAATAATAATAAACCCTCAGAGAAGAATTTAAAAAAGCTTTAACGGAGTTCCTGGGTACTGATCCCTTATTACGGCCTACTATTGCGCGCCAGAGTAATTCAAAAAAATTGGCAGTCGCGGTTACCTTTATGAACACCATCATAATTCCTGAACATCTAGTGCAAGTTGAAAATACGTTTGATGCAATTCACACAACCATCTATGCGGCAGGTGTAGCGATAGTCCGATCAATAGGCGTAAAAATTGGTGTATCTACAGTGCGAGCTTCTACTCAAAGGAAACCCCCTGCTTGGGAACGCCGTCTTACCCATGAAGTAGACACGCTTCGTCGCCAAATAGGCCGCCTAACGCAGTATATGCGTGGTAATAGAAGCAACAAAGTCGTAGCTGCAGAAGGATATTTCTAAACACACGAAATATGACCCGCCAAATAGAACAGCTGGAGACATCTTAGATACTCTTCGACAGAAACTAGCAGTCAAAGCTCACCGACTAAAACGATACCGAAAATCACGGAAGAGAAGAGAAGACAATGCTCTATTTATAAGAAACGAAAAGCTGTTCTATCGGCGACTCCAACAGGACGTTGAAGGTACGAGTGGGCCTCCCCCACGAAAGGAGGAATTGGAGAAATTCTGGCGTAGCATCTGGTCAAAAGAGGTGAGCCACGAAGAAAACGCTACATGGATTGCAAAAGAAGAACAGCGTATTCTTGAGATACCACAAATGCCACACGTGGAAATCACAGAAGAGGATGTCACTCAGGCGGTGTACAAATCCCTCAACTGGAAAGCCACTGGACCCGATAAGATCCATAACTTTTGGCTAAAGAAGCTCACTGTTTTACACAAACCATTGGCGATGTGCTTTACCTCCTTCATACGCGACCCCCAGCAAGTGCCTTCCTACCTAACCATTGGAATAACATATCTACTCCCCAAGGATGCAAATATACAGGACCCTGCGAAATACCGTCCAATCACATGCCTCAGCACTATCTATAAAACCTTGACGTCTTGTCTCTCTAACAAGATCTACCAACATCTAGACTATCACTCTCTATTAGCAACAGAGCAGCAAGGGTGCATTAAGAGATCGCAGGGATGTAAAGAACAACTCACGATAGACTCAGTAGTCACAGGACAAGCGTATAAAAAGTCGAGAAGACTCCACATGGCTTATATCGATTACAAGAAAGCTTTCGACTCGGTGCCGCATTCCTGGTTGGGGAAGGTACTCAAACTTTATAAGATTGATCCTGAGGTTGTTAGTCTGTTGGAATGTTTTATGACAAACTGGGCAACTTCTACGGCATTAACCAAAAGATAACAACAGGGTACATACCGATACGAAGAGGAATCTTCCAGGGTGACAGCCTTAGCCCATTATGGTTCTGCCTCGCGCTCAATCCCCTCTCCTCACTCCTAAATGAAACAGGACATGGGTTTCTCATAAAAGGGGCAGAAGGATATCACCGAAAGTTGACTCATCTAATGTACATGGATGATATTAAGATCTATGCGGCAAATGAACGAGAGCTCCGGACATTGCTCCATTGCACCGAACAGTTTTCCAGTGACATAAATATGTCATTTGGGCTTGAAAAGTGCAGAACCATGAACGTTTACCGCAGACGAATTGAGCCATCTACAGTTGTTGATCTTCAGACAGGTGGAACGATCGGCGTAATGACAGAAAATGACACCTATAAATATCTAGGTATTCTTCAGTCACATCGAATCCAACACGGTGAAATCCGGTCGAAGATGATTGAAGTATACAATCAAAGACTTAAAGGAATCCTCAGTTCAGGCCTTAATGGACGTAACCTCGTTAAAGCAATTAACACCTTTGCCATCCCAGTGTTAACTTACACGTTCGGCATAGTCAACTGGTCAGACACTGAATTAGAGAGAGTTGAGAGGTCTACTCGCGTCATGCTCACTAAATATCTAGTACATCATCCAAAATCAGCCGTTGAGCGGGTAACTCTACCTCGAGCCAAGGGTGGTAGAGGATTGATAGATATTCGTAGACTGTGTGCCAAACAGGTTCAGAGTCTCCGAAGTTATTTTCTTTCTCGGACGTCCTCTTCCCTGCACCACGTAGTGACAAAGGCCGACGACCGTCTGACGACGCTTGATCTCCTTCATGCCGACAATATTCAACCGTTAGAGACTGACGCTGAATACAAAGAAGCTAAACTCCGGCAATGGGCCTCAAAGCCTCTTCATGGTCGATTTGCAAATGAACTGACCCAACCATATGTCGACATTGAGGCGTCGAACAACTGGCTTAAACATGGTGAGATCTTTGCTGAAACTGAGGGATTCATGGTAGCGATTCAGGATCAGGTGATGCCTACGAAAAATTATCTCAGGTTCATTGTAAAGACAGGCATCGAAGATGACCAGTGTCGACGGTGTCATCAAAAGCCAGAGACCATCCAGCACATCACTGGCGGCTGCCAAGTTCTTGCTGGAACCGAGTACACCCAGCGCCACGACAATGTGGCAAAAATTATACATCAAAAACTGGCAGTACAACACGGTCTCTTAAAGGAGACAGAGCCTTACTGGAAGTACAACCCATCCCCGGTACTTGAGAACGATTCGGCCCAACTTTATTGGGACAGGTCGGTTTTAACTGATCGGACAGTTGAGCATAATCGGCCGGATATAATATTAGTAGAAAAAGAGGAGAAGCGGACGTGGTTGTTGGATATTGGTATTCCAAATTCGCACAATGTGCAGAAATACACCACTGAAAAGATGGTTAAATACCAGCGGCTGGCTGAAGAAATACGACAGTTAAGGCGGCAGCAGCAGGTCCATATTGTCCCGCTGATTCTCTCCACCACGGGAATTGTTCCTAAATCCCTTACTGAGAACTTAGCGAAGCTAGGTATCTCAGTGAGGGTGAGGAACAAAATACAAAAAGCCATAATCTTGGATACGACAGCGATCGTACGTCGCCACCTCTCAATTTAAGGAATAAAGGGCGGGATCTTGCGATCAGCCGATGCCGCATCTAAAACCCCGAAAAGGAGCGCTAATGAAAGTGATAATAATAATAATAATAATAATCTTTATTTCGGACCAAAATTAATCCATAGTAGTGTTAGTAACAATTGACTTATAAACTAGTGTTAGTAAACATTAATGTGTGGACAAACTTTTTCAAAATCGGAGAATTATAGTTCTCCGCTACTGTTTTCAAAATGCTATTGTGACTATCTCTCACCCTTCTAAGCAGCGAAGCTGTTTTCTTACGTATTATCGCATGAAAACCGTCCGTGCGAGCTTGCGCAAACATCTCCGACGCACTACAGTATCGAGGCAGTCCCAACAACATATATTGAATGCGTATATGTTTTATGTATCATTAAATAAATAAAAAATGTAAAGTAGAAATGTGCGAGATTGTGTTAGAACCAACTTTAGTGTGAAAAACATTTAACACGATCCGTGGCACGTGCAGGGTTCAGATTGTCTTGTGTCACGTGTGAATAAGGTACTTTTTGTTTCAATGCGTAAATTTCAAATATCAAAACAAGGCTTTTTCAGGACTTTAACATTTTGTAGGGTAACATATGGAAGTTTTTTAAAAAGACACAGTTTCAAATCAACCATAGTAATTAATGTTTGATTAAACGGAGCCATATCTGTAACATCGTAATTATAAAACTACAAATAAAACTTGTTCTGTACAAATAAGTATTAAACTACTACAACTAACTAACTAAACGTAAAGTACTAGCTAAAACATTTAATTAACATTTTATCTATTCCTTTAAATACAGAACAGAATATCACAAAGTCATCATCATCATCATTACAGCCCTTCACAAGTCCACTGCTGAACATAGGCCTCCCCCAAAGAATGCCACAAAGCACGGTCCTGAGCCACCTGCATCCATCGACTTCCTGCATGTCTTACCAGGTCGTCACTCCATCTCGTGGGGGGACGCCCTACACTTCGCCTACCGGTACGAGGCTGCCACTCGAGAACCTTTCTTCCCCATCGGTTGTCGGTTCTTCGAGCTATATCGCCGGCCCATTGCCACTTCAGCTTACTAATCCGTTGGGCTATGTCGGTTACTCTGGTTCTACTGCGGATATCCTCATTCCTAAGTTTATCACGCAGAGAAACTCCGAGCATAGCCCTCTCCATAGCTCGCTGAGCGACCTTGAGCTTCATCATCCGGCCAGCAGTGAAGGACCACGTCTCAGTTCCGTATGTCATCACTGGCAACACGCACTGGGTGTACAGTCTTGTTTTCAAGGTTTGAGGTTCACCTGACGAGAAGATGTGCCGTAATTTCCCGAACGCTGCCCAACCGAGTTGAATCCGTCGATTGACCTCTCGGTCGAAGTTGGACTTACCTAGTCGGACTATTTGTCCCAGGTAAACATACTCGTCAAAAACTTCGAGCTTAGTGTTCCCAACAAATACCGGCATAGGTGTGACATGGACATTAAACATGATCTTAGTTTTGTCCATGTTCATCTTAAGACCTATCCGTTGGGAAACACTATTGAGGTCATTGAGCATAGTGCTTAGGTCCTCCAGCGATTCTGCCATAAGGACTATATCGTCGGCAAATCGAAGGTGAGTGATGTACTCGCCATTGATGTTGATACCGTATCCTTTCCAGTCCAGAAGCTTGAAAACGTCTTCCAATGCAGCGGTGAAGAGTTTCGGGGATATGACGTCACCCTGTCTTACACCTCTCTGCAATTGGATAGGTTTTGTACTCTGGTTCTGTACTCGGATAGCCATCGTAGCCCTACTGTACAAGCACTTCAACACTTCGATATACCGACAGTCAACTTGGCACCGCTGAAGGGACTGCAGCACCGCCCAAATTTCGACGGAATCAAAGGCTTTCTCATAGTCCACATACGCCAGACATAGTGGCAAATTGTACTCTTCGGACTTCTGTACAATTTGCCGAAGGGTATGTATGTGGTCTATGGTGCTAAAGGCCTTTCGGAAACCGGCTTATTCGGGAGGCTGGAAGTCGTCAAGTCTGCGCGCGAGACGATTCGTAATGACTCTCGAAAACAGCACGTAGACGCGGCTCAGAAGGGAAATCGGTCTGTAGTTCTTCAAGAGAGCGTTGTCACCTTTCTTGAAGAAGAAGACCACCGCACTTCTGCTCCACGCCTCCGGTGTAATGCCACCATGGAGGACGGAATTAAAGAGCTTCTGAAGGACTTCAAGTACCGGTTTTCCACCCGCTTTCAGAAGCTCCGCTGTAATTCCATCCTCGCCTGGGGCCTTACCGTTTTTAAAGTGCTGGAGAGCCATTCTAATCTCGCTCAGACTGACGTCCGGGATATCTTCGGAATAGTGTCGGATGAGACTCGCTCTTGGATCGTTACTCACAATTGCGTGTGGCTCCAACGATGACGTGTACAACTGCCCATAGAACCTCTCAATCTCACTCAATATCTCAGGTGTCCCGGAAACGATGCTGCCACATTCTGTCTTCAGATTTGACAGTTGGCTTTTTCTGGCAGACAGATCTCTGGCAAAGACTTTGAAGCCTTGGTTCCACTCAATCGCTTCTTCAATACGAGCTGTATTGAAGTTGCGTAAGTCCCGCCGCATGCATTTGGAGATCTGTCTGATCAGATGCCTGTATGCTGTCAAGTCTGTTGAAGAATGTAGCTTCATCTCCCGTCTAACAGCCATGAGATTAAGAGTGTGATCGGAGAGTTTTTGTGTTCTTCTGCGGCGGGTCTTGCAGAACTTAGCTCCGACCGCATGGACAGTTTCCACGAGCTTGTCATTCATATCGTCCACTTCATTGCAGTCTTCTAGGCACTGAAAACGGTTTTGTAACTCGAGCTGAAAGGTTTCGGGACTTTGGATTAGAGCACGAGGGGGACGGAGCGTTGACTTCATTAGACGAGACCTCTCCAACTTAACGTTTAGGTTCAGTGTGCCTCTAACCATTCGGTGATCGCTACCAGTTTTCACCCTCGCGATCACGGAGACATCACTGAACAGTTGTTGTTTGGTCGTCATAATGAAGTCAATCTCATTTTTTGTGGAACCGTCGGGGCTCGACCTGGTCCACTTCCTGTGAGGCCGCTTCTGGAAGAAAGAGTTCATCATAGAGAGTCCCTCTTTCTCCATGAAGTCGGCCAGCTTCTGGCCCCTTGGGTTCCGTTGCCCTATTCCAAATTTCCCTACATTCAGCTCACCGTTCTCTCTTGTGCCTAGTTTTGCATTAAAGTCTCCCATTAACACCGTATATTGGGTTTTGGAGGAATGCATGGCTCTAGAGTTATCCTCATACATTTCCTCCACTTCCTCATCGGGGTATGCCGAGGTTGGTGCGTAAACCTGTATGACCTTCAGCGAATACCGTTTGGTGATTATGAGTATAAGGTACGCAACCCTCGTCAACACACACCCGATCTTTACAACGTTGTTAACGAGAGACTTGTGGACGATAAATCCGATACCTCCTTGGGACAGATGGTCGCCCTCCCGGTGATAGAGCAAGTTGCCGGATTCGAGGATTACCGTGTCCTCCCCCTCTCTTCGGACTTCGGATAATCCTATAATATGCCAGCGCAACTTGTCTATCTCTTCTTCCAGCTCCACGATCTTCTCGTCAGTCCTCAGGGTGCGTGCGTTGTACGTTGCCAGGTCAAGTCGTCTAAGGTGGCAACCGAACCTCCACCGGAGATTCTTAGCACCCCCTGCCCCGTCGTTACCATGGTCGCCACCGTAGCTAGGAATAGCGGGGTCGCCGGGGATTTGGGGCCGTTTCTTTGTTACTGTCATTCATAGGGGGGTATTTGCCATAGTTGCCACGCTTGGCGAGCGGGTTGGCAACCGCAGTTTTTTTTTATTGTTAGTTTGTTTTTATCAAGAAGATGCTGCTGCCCATCTCCTGCCTGTTTCCCTTTATCGCCCTTTACGACACCCACGGGAGGATATGGGGTAGTGGATATTCTTGACCGCCACTACACGGATATCACAAAGTAGTACGTCAAAATTAAACTTGTCTAAAAAATGAATCTAGTATTTATTTACGAATATATGATGCAATGAAAATTTAAAACAATATTTCATCACTTAAAAAACAAAAAATCTGGCTGTGACAAACAAACATTTTAAAGAGGCTCCCAAGAATAAAATTATAAATATATGTTTACCCATAAGTCAGTTGAAACGGGCATTTTTCCTAAACAATTGAAATTCTCTATTGCATAAAATGTTGATAGAAATAACAATATAACTATAGATAAATTACACTAATATCAATACTATCAAAGTTGTACGAGAAAGTTATAGTAAGCATGATGATTAGCAATTCCATAAGATGGGAGCGGCTGGAGGCGAGTAACTTGAGATCATTCATTTTAAATGTATAGTCACTTTTTTACCTCCTTTCCGGAGCTGAAATCACCTCTCAGAGCCCTTATGTAAGGTACTGAGAGGTTTCAGAAAGAGACAAAACCAAATTGGACTCAAACAATTGACCTGTAAGTTACTACTTCTTATCCTTATGTGGCCCTCCGCTGCCGTCATCCGCTCGCTTGTATGACATAGGATCGTACTCAACTTCCCCCTACACTGCCCGAGGAAGTCTCTAACTGTACAGTCAACCTTATACAGCTCGAGGACCCTCTTCAGCCATGTATGAGGTACCGAGTCGAATGCCTTACTATAGTCTATCCAGACAGCGAAGAAGTTCTGACGATTGCGTTTAAACACCTTGTCAATGACCACTTCAATGAAGAGTGGTTTCTTGATTTCACTACCACCGCCCCGACATCAATTTTTCCCAGCAAACGCTATCCTGACGGTGCGCACAATTCTTGGCCTGATATTGCCCGAACTGAATCTTTTCAGTCTGCCGATGAGGGCTCTTGCCTTTGCAATACGGTCTTCGATTCTTTTTTCCAGGCTGGGATGGCATTACTTAGTGTAGTAGCCATTTTGTTATTATTGTACTCGTAATTAATATGCAAAAGCTGAGCTTTGTCATGGTTAACAATGACATCATCATCTTAATAACTTTCACTTTTTTTCTATAGAAGAGGGGGCAAAAGAGCATGCGGCTCACCTGATGGTAAATGACTACCGCCGCCCATGAACAACCGCAACACCAGGAGAATTGCAGATGCGTTGCCGGCCTTTTAGAAAAGGTGTAAGCTCTTTCCTTGAAGGTTCGTAAGTCGTATCTGTCCGGAAAATTCGCTGGTGGTAATTGATTCCAAAAGGAAGTTGTGCGAGGGAGAAAACTTCTTCTAAATCGAACAGTGGTGGACCGCCAATCATCCAGATGGTATGGATGATAACGCGAGTTTTGTCGCGATGTGCGATGGTGAAATTGAGCGGCTGGAATTAGTCCGAACAATTCCTCAGAGCACTCCCAGAGATCAGAAAGAACTCGGTCGTCGACGATTCGAAGCGCTCTGCGCTAGATGCGGTCAAGTGGAAGGAGCTGGCACTAGGGTGGCCCGGCCCAGAGATGAGAACAGTATTTCATGTGGGGCTGAACTTGCGCTTTGTAAAGTTGCAAGCGATGTGCCGGCATGAAATACTGTCTCGCTCTGCTGAGCACCCAAATCTTTTTAGAGGCCAATTTGGCCTTCCCTTCCAAGTGACCACGAAATTGCACACTATTCTATATGTCGACGCCAAGGATTCCGATACTAGCTGAGGCAGCAAGGGGAGTGTCTTGAAACTGAGGAGATACGACAAAGGGGTTCTTTTTAGCGGTAAACGCGTAAACTTGTGTCTTCTGGGGATTGAACTGGACTAGATTTAGTCGGCCCCAATCCGAGATTTTGTTCAGCAAAGACTCGACTTCAGACATAAGTTTGTCCCGGTACTCAGCGACGTTTTCCCGAGAAATATTGGCACGGCCAGTATATAAGGCATCACCAGTGCTGTCGTCTGCATAGCAATGAATGCTACCAGTTAGCAACATATCATTGATATGCAGGAGAAACAGCGTTGGTGATAGCACGCAGCCTTGTGGAACACCAGCGTTGATAGGCTTGAAATCAGAGCATGCACCGTCTACTACGATCTTGATGCTCCGATCAGCAAGAAACTGGTGATTCATTTGCACAATTTCTCGGGAAGCCCATAGGAAGGAAGCTTCGAAAGAAGCGCTTTGTGCCAGACCCGATCGAAGGCCTTCGCTATGTCCTAACTAACGGCCAATGCCTCCCCCTTGAACCCTACTGCCTCCGCCCATCTATGAGGCAGACAGACTAGAAGATCACCAGCTGATCGACATCGACTAAAACCGTACTGGCGGTCACTAATCAGCTGGTGATCCTCAAGGTACCTCATGAGCTGGCAGTTTATAATGGATTCCATTATTTTGGAGAACAAGGAGGTAATGGCAATAGGCCTGTAGTTGGACGGGTCTGAGCGGTCGCCTTTTTAGGGATCGGGTGGATCAAAGCAGTCTTCCAAGAATTCGGGACTACGCCTTGGGAGTAGGAGTACCGGAAAAGATGCGTTAAAACCGGTGCCAACTCCAGAGCACACGTCTTCAGCACAATGGGAGGGACTCCATCGGGCCCACTCGACTTGCTGACGTCCGGGGAGAAGAGTGCTTTGCGAACCGAGCGCTGTGTAAACCGCACATCCGGCATGGAGCACTCACATCGCGGGATGGTCGGCGGTGTGATCCCCCCGTCATCTAGAGTCGAGTTGGACGCAAAAAGAGAGCTCCACAGATCGGCTTTCTCCTTTGCGGCATGGGCCAGTGAGTCGTCCTCTCTGTGCAGAGATGGAAGAGATTGCTGACAGAAGTTCCCTTGGACAGCCTTGGCGAGAGACCTGAATGCACAGGTTCCCGAAGGAAGGCGAACTAGCTTCTCGCCAATTCTGCCGATGTGCTCAGACCTTGCCTTGGCAAACGCTTTTGAAGGACCTGGAAGCATAGTTATACTTCTTTTTAAGTGCGCTGGTGTTTACATCCCGACACGTTGATGCGTCAGCCCAGGCCCGGTAGCACTCCTGCTTATAGCGTGATGCTTTTTTACAGAAGCTACCAAACCAAGGCTGGGATCTGCCACCGATGGGCACCATAGAGGATGGAATAAAAAGTTCAATACCCTGAAGTATCACATCAGCTACAGAATCGGCAACAACGCTGGGATCTTCCGGCGAGAAGCAAACCCGCCCCCAAAGGTAGGATGCAAAAAAAGACCGCATCCCGTCCCAATCAGCTGACCTATAGTGCCAAACACGGCGGCAAGCTGCAGATCGCAACTGCTATTGGAGCGTGAGTGGCACCGTACTCCGGATCAGACAATGGTCCGAAGAGCCCAGAGGGGCATCGACGGAGACCTGATATCCGTCCGGATGAGAGGTCAGCAGAAGGTCCAACTGGGAAGGTACATGGTCTTCCACATCTGGGATCCGCGTAGGCGAAGTAACCAGTTGTGTTAGACCATATGCCAAAGAAAAGTCATAGACAGATCTACCTGCATGATCGGTTAAACGAGAACCAAGCCATTCAACGTGGTGGGCGTTTAAATCACCGAGTATCACGATCTCTGCGGATGGGTCCTGTTGTAGCACGGAGTCTGTAGCCATTTGGACGTGGTCGATGAGTCAGTCTGTGTCGACATTACCGCTATGGGACCTATAGAGGCACCCGTAGACGCGGGGATGGTCGTCGCTGTCTACGCTCAGCCATAGGATGGACAGGTCTGTACCTTCAAGACTGCCGAGGCATCGATAACAGATGTCCTCTCTGACGTATACGCAAACTCCAGCCCGGGGCACAAAGGAGTGTTCCAATTTGTACCCCGGGTAGGAGAGATATGAAGTATCAGCCGGGGAGGACACCTGAGTCTCGGTTAAAAAGAGTAAGGCCGGCTTCGTCGTCTCTAGATGGTAATGGACAGCGCTAAGGTTGGAATAAAATCCCCTGATGTTGCAAAAATTCACGGATAGCGTGACAGGGGTCGCCTTGGTTGTATTGCTCCGTTTGCCCCGAGCACCATTAGTCGCGAGCGGAATTTCCCCCCCAGAATACGCGAGGCAGCCTGAGCACCCACGCTCAGGAGTGAAGTAGTTTGGTCGTGGATGCTCAGCGAGGGATTCTCCAGGGTTGCTGGTACCCTCCTGGGGTAGTCTTTTATTTAATTCCACTACCATGTTGATGGGCTTCCGGTCACCTGCACTCACCAAGCGCAACGCAGAGGTAAACTTCTACTTCACGCTGGTATTCTGTGAGGTCGTGGTACCACCCCGGTTCGAGCTGGCCCATCCGTGCGACAGCAAAAGCTACCGCTTAGCTGTACCACTGTTAAATCTGTCTCTGTCTTTCTCCTTACAATTATGGTCACTATTCAATCGCCTAAAGCCTGTTATCTATTTCGTGCATACCGTTACCATTACAGTCTATTAAAGTCCACTGCTGGACATAGACCTTCCCCATAGATTGCCACATAGGGGTGGGATATTTGCCATAGTCGCTACGCTTGATAAGTGGGTTCGCAATCGATTTTTTAATTTTCAGTCGCTATTGGGAAGACACTATTGCCCATCTCCTGATTTGATTCCATCTGTCGCCTCTTACGACACCCTTGGTATAATATGAGTTATTGGGTCTCCTACATCGCCACTACACGATAAGTACCGATGCATAACTTGTTATCATTTTTGTTACTATAGTGTTACCCTTTGACTGTTAACTTACCCTTTGATCTTTCTACCCCTGTTGTTTATTTCTTTTTAGGGTTGTCTGGAAGAAATTGCTGTGTAGCAAAAATGCCGACTTTTGTTTTCCGTTATTATTTTAATATTTTGTAATGTTAATATTTTCGTCGTGTATAATAAGGAAGTACATAAGATGTACTGTATTGAATTGCATTGTAATATAAAAATGTGCTAATATTTTATTTTATCTTATGAATTCTTATCTGTGGATTGAAACGGCCCTTAATTAAAAACTTTCACAGTATCAAAGCGTTTGGTTGCAACGCTACGTGTCGAGGTTTAGATAACCGCACGCAACATTTGTGTGATAAATAATTGTACCAGTTTGTACGCTTACGTCAGTTATAGCTGTTGCTAGATCTGGCATTATATTTTTTTTTTTTTTATAGGATCGGGTGACAAATGAGCACACAGTCCACCTGATGGTAAGTGGTTACTGTGACCCATAGACATCTACATCTATCCTCAATAAAGACTCAAGATGCAGATGCGTTGTCACCCGTGAGGACTAAGATGGAATGCCTCTTTGCCAGTAAAAAGGGTCTCCGGTTCTCTACACTCACCATACGAAACACAGCAGCGTTAAGCTGCTATTTTACGCTGGTTTTCTGTGAGAGCGTGGTCCTTCCCCGGTCGAACCGACCCATTCGTGCTACAACCATAATATAGCTGCAGCATGGCTCTACCACGTATAAAATAATAATAAATATAAAAAGAACTTATTTCTACAGAAGATGCAGCAAACAAGCATGCGGCTTCAAGAACTACTTTACTTTACTTACTTTCTCCTTTAAAGCGTTCTACAACTTAGCTAAAAGAGCTCATGATTCTCCGCGCGGATACAGGAATAGCTACGGTAATATTGGACACGTCAGAGTATAATTTCAAAATAGAACAACTTTTATCGGACGTAAGTACATACAAAAAGATCAAAATAGACCCTACAACTAATACACTGAAAACAACTACCGACTTAATAAAAAAATACTCCGAAAAATTAAATCTCGAGGTGAATTCGACAATACTAGCATGTGCCAAACCACCGAGGTTGTATGGGTTACCGAAAATACACAAACTAAACGCTTCACTACGTCCCATAGTAAGCCAGATCAATTCACTAACTAACAAATAAGTTGGCACAACACTTGGCAAAAAAAATTGTCAACACCGAGCGGACACACCAGAGCTCAGACAAAGGATTCCTACCATTTTATTAGTGAGATAAATGATCTACATCTCGCTGATAATGAAACTATGGTCAATTTTGATGTTCAGTCACTATTTACATGTTTACCTATTGAAGACTGCATCTCAATTGTAACTAGGAAGCTAAAAGATGACAACATGCCTACAGAATATGCAGTATTACTCAAACACTGCCTCACATCTGGCTATCTATTGTGGAAGGAAGAATTCTACAAGCAAGTAGATGGTGTGGCGATGGGCTCGCCTGTATCTCCCGTAGTTGCCGAGATATTCATGGAGGACTTCGAGGAGAAAGCCCTTCTTACTGCTCCTGTAAATCCAAGATTCTACAAGGGGTACGTAGACGATACTTTCACAATTTTACCATCTGAAAAATTTACTGCATTTTTAGACCACCTTAATTCCATAAACTCTAAAATAAAATTCACAATGGAGTTAGAGGCAAACAATTCTTTAGCTTTCCTAGATGTTTTAGTCATCCGAAATCCTGATAACACTATTGGTCACACTGTGTATATGAAAAAGACCCATACCAACCGATATTTAAATGGTAAATCGCACCATCATCATCATCATCATCAGGTGGACATATCATGGCTAAAAGTGACGATGATATTTGTAAATTAACTTAGAAAAGTCGTCCCTCCTGAGAGCTTTCACAGCACGTGCTGCATCAATAGCTAAAGTGGCATAAAATAGTTTATGGCTGAATTGTTCCTTTTTAACATTATAAAAATAATCATCTACAGCAAAGATGTATCTTCTAAGGATAATTCACCGTAACTGTTTTGATGTAAAATCTCTCGCGCGACATAATAACAACGATTGCCGTCGGCGCGTCGTCGGTATATTGGTCAATCTAGGTCAGGAAATACCAGAAGAAAAAATAATTTATTATAAAAACTAACAAAAAGGTAACAAAAATTTGGATAAAGACTTAAAATTAATTATACCTACTTAATATTTAAGATACATTTGTTCAACGCGGACAAAGCATAGTAACATAAATGTAATGTAAAGTAAGGAAAAGTTGCAGCCTATTTACCTCCCATTGCTGCGCTCAGGCCTCCTTTCATTTATGAGAGGGTTTTAGGTCAAGGAATTGTCCACCGCGCTGCCCTAATAATATAATGTAATTAATATAATTTATATTATAATAATAATAATCTTTATTAAAAATTGTTACGAACAAATTGTTGCACTGATTCCTAAACTAGGATTAATTAAGTAATTACTTCATTATTAATGGTGGTCTCTTTCATATAGAAATAGATTTAACACTGTTACTCATTTCCAAATTGAATTTCAAATTTGATTAACTTTTTGAGTACCAAAAGCTTTTAACAGAAGATTTGACAACGTTTATTAATTTATCGATGTTGAAATTCTGAGATAGATTAGTTCTCAAGTAAAGACGCTTGACATGAATTGATCTCTCAAAGCATCTTAACTTCATAGAATCATTAAAATATTTTGTTACGGTTTTATTTCAGCTGTCATTTAAAATATTTAAAATGAAATATGATAGGATAGAATAAAATATATTTTTTTTATTCAATAAAGGCTAAAGCAAGCAAGAAAGCTAGGAGTCCTTGCAAAGGTGAGGCGATACTTCACTTCGGGACAGCTGCATATATAATATAAAGCATAACTCTGGTCGTGCACGGAGTATTGCTGCCATACATGAGTTGGTGCTGCAAAATTCAACCAAGCAGCTTGAAAATCAATGGAAAGGCGTGCTAAGAGGCTTATTGTGGACCCAAATTTGGTAAAAATCAATCTTAACAGCCTCGAACACAGGTACCAAATAGCCAACCTTTTAGTTTTCTACATGTTGCATTTAGGAGAGTGTGCGCAGGAATTGCATAATTTAATATCACCCTCTCTCTTTCACAACAACCATACGTTCGGCCAGTCTCCACTTTGTTGAATTACCACGCATTCGAACCAAACGGTTTGCTACATTTTATACGTGGTAGAGCCATGCTGCAGCTATATTAGTAGTATAGTTCTAGCACGAATGGGTCAGCTCGACCGGGGAAGGACCATGCTCTCACAGAATACCAGCGTCAAATAGCAGCTTAATTCTGCTGTGTTTCGTATGGTGATTGTAGAGAACCGGATACCCTTTTTTTACTGGAAACGAGGCATTCCATCTTAGTCCTTATGGGTGGCAACGCATTTGCATTTTGATTCGCAAACGAGGATAAATGTAGATGGAGATATCTATGGGCCACAGCAACCACTTACCATCAGGTGGACTGTGTGCTCGTTTGTCAACCTATACTTTTAAAAAAATACATCGTTCCTCCATCCGATTACAATGTGGGTGTCTCAAAGGCAAGAGTTAATAAGATTTTGTTAAGTTAGTACGCTTCACCATCTTAGGCTATATCACCACTTACCATCGGTGGGATTGTAGGTAAGCGCTCTCGTAGAATAATATTTGAAAAAATATTTATTACGAGAAAACATATTGAATGTCATTAAGCTTTACCATTGAACAAAAACCCCTGCTCTGGGAAGAACCAGCAAGAAAGCCAACGGGACTTTTTTAATATTAATTAAGAACATATTATTTCATACAATTAATATGAAAGTATTTAGAAATATATTCGACTAGGTACATAAAATCTCACCGAGTCAAAGACCACCTACTTCTATATGGCACGCTGCTGATACTTCCTTCGATACTTTCACATCCATACATTGCACACATGCTCGTAGATCAAGGGAACACTTAATTTTTCTCATTAATATATCGCTAGTTTGGTCGATTAAACTATACCAGTCACAAAATTTTCTTGCTAACCACATTTTTCTCTTTTCAGACCACTTCTGACCCTATATCTTACAGAAAATTTTGATTTCCAAGCAACACTTACAGTAATACTTACCGATCATAATACTACATGCACATTATTATATAAACTATATAAATTCGATAAAACTATACCAGTCACAAAATTTTCTTGCTAACCACATTTTTCACTTTTCAAACAACTTCTGACCCTACATCTTACAGAAAATTTTGATTTCCAAGCAACACTTACAGTAATACTTACCGATCATAATACTACATGCACATTATTTTAAAAACTATATAACTATAACAAAAAAATCAACAATTATTTTAATATTTAACTTCTCCTTTTTTATTAAACGTTAAAACAATTTTCTTGCATTGTACGTAGCGAAGGAAAGCTTACAGAAATGTTTGCTTCATTATTTGTTCTTCTTAAGACAGTAGATAATAAAGGAAGAATACGAAAACATAAAGTTGGACTTAGCAAATTACAGAACCACCATTTCTTTGTACAATCTACGTTCAGTTTCTTGAATACGTTACTCTACTCGTACTGTGAAAGAAATTTTTATAATAACTAACGTTGAAATATCCGATCCGCATAAAAATTAAAATAATTTGTCTTACCTGGTTTGAAGTGCACCTCCTGCCCTTTCTTAATTACCTGTACTAGAGGAGCGCGGAAGCGAATGTGAGGAAGAGTGGATAGGTACCACACATTATTCTCATTGTTTACGCGGATCTTTATTATTTTTTTTATTAAAATATAAGTTTTCGCAAAGGCGACTGATTCTATTAATTATCGGTATAACAATATCCATTCCCCATTTTGTGGGTGTCGTAGGAGGTGATAGAGGGATATTAAAACAGAAAACAAGCAGCAACATTTTTCTGATAAGAACTCTAGTAAGGTCTTGGAAAAGCATGTGAATATGTTTTCGAGCAAATTTTGAAGATCCAATTGCTATGAGCATAAAATTGAAATGATCGATGATGAAACCATAATTACTAGATGATATCCTATTCCAAATGCATATACATCGAAAATGGAAGAATAGTTAAGAGCTTATATGTAAACAAGTAAATAATGTAGCATAAAGGCGTCTCGTGGGTGGCCCTTAGAAATAATTATTAAATTATTGGCCTGAATCCATTAAATTTATGAGTAAGACATTCGTTATAAGACAATAGAATGTTAATAATAAACAATGTTAATTTCTCTATATAGATTGTAAGATTATTTTGTAATAATTTTTATTTAATAAATATGGAGAGATGGATCAGGGTGAATGGCTTAATCACATTTATCCTATGTGTGAGTATATAAAAGGTGGCATTATTGAAATAATGTTTCAAAGATGTAAAGATAAATGAATAAAAAGAGAAGTCAACAGTTGACTGAGAACTATAGTAACAACATAATATACAATGATTTGTTCAAGTTGATAATTATGGTCTTATTACATTTTGATAGATGTGGTTGGAGAGGTGTTGGTGGTGGCCATTCCCTGAGGTAGGAGAATTTGATAACATACACTGTATTGTAAAATATTGAAAGAGTTAAGAACAGATAATATATAAACAATTATTTGAGTTTAGTGTATATGCTCTCAAAATAGTAAATTTTATATTAACGACTCCACTATGTGGGTCATTACCATAAAATTTGGGGGTTGATTGTGACGAACCATTATTATTATTATTAATAAATAATAATTAATTTCAATAAAGAGACATTTAGAAATGTCATACATATAACGTTTTGAACAATTAGTTATTGTGTATTATAATATATATCGCTCTCCAGCCACCGAAAAGGCACCAGCAAGAAAAGAAAAAGTACAAGTTCCTCCTCACCGCCGCTTGCCTCCAGTTAAAAGCAAGACCAGCGCGTTTTATTCCATTTTTCGCACGGCATTACGGCGATCCGTAATATTAATGGTATGAATATTGTGTATTTGTACAGCGATCTTTTTGAGCCGTTGCAAACAACCTAAACAATGTCCACTCACGATGGCTATTGACGCCGAACCGAACTGAGTGGACATTGTAAACTACTCTGTGACTGTAGCTCCTCATTTACAAAAATAATTTGCATACAAGGCTACCAAATTAACGAAAATTTCGCCATTTTGGAGCCGAAAATTATTTTATTAATAATTATAGCTAAACAAAACAAAATTACACTGCCATTTACATTCAGTGGGTTCCCACATGATAGATGAAGAGATTAAAAAATAGATTGAGTTAAACAATCGATACTTGTATTTTCAAAAGTTATATTGTTTACAAGCCTTGGGGACATGATAAATCCACACCATAAGCCACTAAAACCCCTTTTTTATTTAAAAATAGCAATTAATCGATTTAAAAAAAATATTATTAAGTTCAACAATCATTTATCTTTCTAACAATATGCTTTTTATATCATTTGTATGTATAATATGATTGCTAGATACGATTTTATTCGATAAAATGTTGGAATCTTAATTGCGCTTTCCCTTAAGGTATGCAATAAATAAATAAATAAAATATTTATATCAAACACCAAATACAATTGCTTCGCTCTTCCACATAAAAAAAAAACTGTGGGGGACGCCGTGTGCGGTAAGCGCCAACCAACCAACTCACTCCCCCCGAAGAGGTCGTTAAGTTGGGAACTGGACCTTAGTCCATAGTAAAATAACTGGCATACCAGTAAAACAGGGCTTGGCCCCTGGGTAGTGTGTAAGTACAAACATCGACCGAAGTCGCGCATGTCAGTGCATGTAAACGCCATACAGAATATGATCGAATCCAGCCACAGTGAATGTACGTCACACGGGTTAGGCAACAATAGGCGCACTGGCCATAAAACGCCCTCCGTGAGCGCCACTACCTGGCAGACCGCCGCATCTACAGACATGATGTAAGTGTAAGGTATCATAACCAGTTGCATAATCAGCACGGCTAATTAGCCGCAGAGTGTGTCATGAGTCTACCGCTCACCACAAGGGAATGGAGTCCCACGTTGTGCGGCTTTCGGCCGCAGCCTTGAGAGATTCCTCAGATTTTCCCTCTAGCTACCACCCGCATGAGGTCTACACATATGCCCCACCAACCAATGAAATGGCAGATATAGCGAACAGGCAGTTATTAGATAAAAGTAATAATTCGCCATCAGATAGGGTTTGTGTCTCTGACGTTAAGTATGTGCATTTTTGATCATGTTTGTCTCATCCACCAACAAGTTGTCTTCAATCATTCAAAAGTGGGAACTTTATTATCATTTTATTATATAAAACATCATGGAAGTCAGTCCACAGCCACGAAATGACGGGACCCAACTTGGACAGAACTACTTAGGTTGTGAGTCAAACCAGGACATCATCAGGAAAAATAAACATCGCAGAGACGCGATGCTGCAGAACGCAACAAGAATTAATAAGACTATTGTCGGGCTTACACTATCCCAATGTCTCCCATACAATCCCAGCAGACATCAGTACCTGCACAACTCCATCGAGCAAAACCACAAGATACGTTGAATCAGCAGCACACCCGCAGATCCATCGTAAGACGCAATACCGCAAATAGCTGTAAGCATCAATGAATCTGTCACAAGGAGGACGCTCCCTTACAACACACCCACATCCATTTTGCTAATGAAATTGGTAATGTTGTTAACAAAAATCCACGTATCATAGCGCTGTTGCAGTAAGATATGGAGTTGAGTATGCTTGCTGCACTTAAAAGTACTACCAAACACACTTAACCTAATCCGAAAGATAGCCGACGTAATAAAACGGTAATGTTGTGCGATGTCCACCGGCAGGTCGTATTGCTAGAACAAACCCGCTTACACAACACTCTTCATCTATCATGTGGGAACCCACTGAATGTAAATGGCAGTGTAATTTTGTTTTGTTTAGCTATAATTATTAATAAAATAATTTTCGGCTCCAAAATGGCGAAATTTTCGTTAATTTGGTAGCCTTGTATGCAAATTATTTTTGTAAATGAGGAGCTACAGCCACAGAGTAGTTTACAATGTCCACTCAGTTCGGTTCGGCGTCAATAGCCATCGTGAGTGGACATTGTTTAGGTTGTTTGCAACGGCTCAAAAAGATCGCTGTACAAATACACAATATTCGAATAACCAAATTTCTTAAATACTTGATTATAATAATAATAAGAGATTTTTTTTATAAAAGCTTTTACAAAAATTTACTTTGCAAATATCCGCGTTATAAAATAAAATGATGTGTCTTACCTAGTATGAAGAAGCACCTCCCGCCCTCCCTCAATTGCGTGCACTTACCCCGTCACCACTAATCCCAGCACCGCTACTCCCAACACCACTACACTAGGCAAGACACACCACTGAGGCGAAACACGTGTCGTATTATCGTCAGTGGTGATGTGATAATACGACACGTGTTTCGCCTCAGTGGTGTGTCTTGCCTAGTGTAGTGGTGTTGGGAGTAGCGGTGCTGGGATTAGTGGTGACGGGGTAAGTGCACGCAATTGAGGGAGGGCGGGAGGTGCTTCTTCATACTAGGTAAGACACATCATTTTATTTTATAACGCGGATATTTGCGAAGTAAATTTTTGTAAAAGCTTTTATATAATGGATTTCCGCAAAGTAACGCCTGATTCTATTAATTAGATTTTTTTTATTACAATATCTTAAAAGCACAGAATAAATAATAGTAGTACGTACTAAAAGTAAGTGACATTTACATGGTTTTCGAGGGTGTTGAAACCAATAGGGTTGTCGAAATGTAAATCCAAGATGGCGGCCGCAATAGCTATAAATTTTTTCATCATGGGTGTCATTTTCATGGTTTTCGAGGGTGTTGAAGCCGATAGTGCTGCCGAAATGTAAATCCAAGATGGCGGCTGAATTAGGTACCAATTTTTTCATCATGTGTGTCATTTTCATAGTTTTCGAGGGTGTTGAAACCGATAGTGCTGTCGAAACGTAAATCCAAGATGGCGGCTGCAATAAATATCAAGTTTTTCATCTTGGGTGTCATTTTCATGGTTTTCGAGGGTGTTGAAGCCGATAGTGCTGTCGAAATGTAAATCCAAGATGGCGGCTGCAATAGGTATCAATTTTTTCAACATGGGTGTCGTTTTCATGGTTTTCGAGGGTGTTGAAGCCGATAGTGCCGTCGAAATGTATTTAAACTACTTTTAAAAATTCCGTATAATCATGTTATACATAATTTTTTTAATGCGCTTAAGGTATGCCTAATTGGTTTTACCAATATTTTTTATACACTTTATTGCACACAAAATACTACACAGCACAACAAACTTAAATTTATAAATGTATGTAGGTACAATTAGGTGGCTTTTTCCAAGCGGGAAGGGATTAATAAGGAATTGACTGATGTGAACCTGCTACTAGCATACTAACTAGGAAAAGGGACTATTTAATGTTTTTGAGCCCTGTGTTCGTGAACGGGGTTCTTTAGCTTATAATGCACTATCAAGAGTTTTCGATTGCTTTCGTGAATATTCATTCTTTCAAGATTCACCTAAAATAACGAAATTACTATACAAACACAACGTAAATAAGGGTCCTAATTAAAACGATTACGCCATAAATGTATTAATCGGCCTATATTTAAACCTTTACAAAGATAAATATATGTTTAATATGCTGGTCACATAAATTCGATAAATTTTTATATATAATTTATATAAATGAAAAAATGGGGGGGGGGGGTGGAAGTGTTACAGTAAGTAGAATTGATGTATCTTAAAAAAATATTTGCTCTAGTATCATCCAGGGAAAACCAGAGGAATAAGTTTGTTGTTTGTTTTTATTCGGTTGGCAACCTGTCTAGTTTTGCCATTTGCCAAAAAGACAAAGCTAGGCTTTGCAACTATCCCCCCCCTGAACGGGTTCCCGCCCTGTTGTGGCGGGGGGGCTTAGTAGCCGTGGCTTGGTCACCCACGGTGAACAAAGAGGAACCCCTTGGCTGGCCCGTGGTGTAGGGCCGGCCCGAGGTGGCCACTCCGAGTGGGCTTGGCGAGCCCACTTCGGATGTATGTCGGGGGGCTGCGGTGAGAGGGGAGTCCGCACCCTCTACCGCTGCAGCCGACGTGGAGTCGCGGAGGAAGAGGAGTGTTGGTATGACGATGCGCCACTCGCCCTATCCTTCGCGACTCTGACGGGGCCGCACCGTTAATGATGCGGTGGTGGTGGGGCTGCGGGGGGAGAGGAGTATCGGTATTGCGAGGCGCCGCTCTCCCTACCCTCCGCAGCCGAATCTTGGTTGGCGGCGGAGCCATAGACCAGATCCGCCGCTGGGGCCGGGAAGGCCGGTGCTTCTAAGTGCTAGTTTTTCTTGGCCCCATGGCCTTCTCGCATCGGACTCGGGGGCGTCCGTTGCGCATGTTAAGTTGGAGGCCGAGGAGGAGGGCGCGCCATGTGTTCTGGTGCGCCTTACCTGAGAAGGAGATGGGGAGGAGTAGTCCTCTCCCGAGGAGGGGCCGCCATGGGGCGGCCAGCGCAGGTGGGGCCGCGGAAGTGTGCGAAAGCGTTCCCTTGGCCCTGCCAATATGCGACGAGGGTGGAACACCATGGGGTTTTAGTCGGTGCGAGTCCGACATAACCCGTCCTTGCCCCCGCGAGACGGGTATAGGCGTAGGCATTTCCCCATGTAAAAAAAAAAGGCTTTGCAACTATGGCAAAATATTCCTCCTATAATCTACAGCAGAAGCCTATGTTAGCAGTGGACTTTTAATAAGCTGTAATGATGAATGTTTCTATAAACTAAATGCCACCCGGATATCCTCTTAACAACAAAGGATAAAACAAGGCTAATTAAAGTCGGAAATTTCTGGCGTCTAATCCGGAGGCTTTAGGCATTAAACATAATGACGTTATTAAGCCTTGAAATCTCTTTGTCAGTTTCGTGCGATTTAATTGTGGAATGGTTTTACTCTGGGATAATTAGATTTTTAAAAATCCTTTGTAATTTTATGGGTTGGAGATTAATAATAATGTCCTCTAGACGAAATCTCGGTCAGTAGAATAAGTAATATAGCTATAGGTGTAATTGCATAAATCGAAATAAAGAGTGCATTAAAAAGATAATGTCCTCTAGATCGAATTTCTGTCATGGCGCTAATTCTAAACGATGACTGGACATCTGCACTGTAGAGTATTAAGTGCACGAGTGTGCGGAAGCACACATATACCCTCACTCTCATAGTCAAAACAACTTCACTAGCGACACTTCAGTATTTTAAAAAGTTTTAGTTAACGAAGCAGAAGTAATGTATATGCCATTACTTCTGTTTCGTTAAATGTAATAAGATTAAATCTTGCTGCAAAGTCGTGGCGCAGTCGAGGCGCGGTCGAGGCGAAGGCGCTGCCCAGTCGAGTACGCAGCAAAATAGCGGGCGGTTGAATTACGTAACTGCGTTTTTTTAACTTATTACTAGGCAGCATTTGCCTGCAATCCCACCTGGAAGTAAGCTGTGAGTAATTTTAAAATGGCAAATCTATTTCGTCTCGATTTTTTGAAAAACATAGAGGAGAATCTTCTCGAAAGTCTCGTTGACCGTTGTAGTGTTATACTACTTACGTATCATTTTACATTATTTTAAATTCATTTTTCCATTCTGTTTCGATTTTCTGCATTCACCTCAAAACTGGATATTTTACATCACCTTTATTTCCATAGGATCCTGTAACGATTTTAAACCATAAGAACACAATAACAAATCATTTCTACTTCGTATTTTCACATTATCAGCACTTTTAAATTGGTGTCAATGGAGTCTACCTTTTTTCGATCTTTTAGCTAGTTTTCCGTAACTCTACAATCTTGGGCTTTGTGTGGGCAGCTGCGCTACCTTTTTTCCTATATCAATAATATCTCATTTTCCACTTAAATCTTACCGTTTTCTTATTATAAACCAAAAACAAAAATTTGACATGTTTTGTCTTTCTTATTTATATCGTTTCCATGGTAATTATATTCAAATTTGCTACCGATCTGTTATTCCTATTTCGATAATTCCACATAAATCCTCTTTTCTCTTGACCATTTACAAAAAATTTGCGTATAATTTAAATAATTTTTCCGTTCTCTCTAGAAAGGTATAAAAGCCGAACAATCGGTGAAGAAAGGCAGTCTCGCTTCAGTTCGCGAATTAGAAGTATCTCCTAAAGGCCTTATCCCGGGGCCGCACTGCCCCGGGATCCTGCAAGCCTCCATTTACACGTGAAGTCTTCGGCGAAGCCTTCTTCAAACTCGGGCCGCGCCACTCCGGAATCCTACAAGCCTCCATCTACCTCAGAAGTCGCTTCGAGTCTACTATAAGCGCGGGGGCCACACTACTCCGGGCACTACTACTACTTACTCCAGGCGCCGAGTGCACCTACCGCCGGCGCTACCTTTGGGCGCTGCAACTGCTAGCTCTAAGCGTTGCGCGCCCCTTCTCCAGGCGCTACGTGCGCCGGCTCCGGACGCTGCGTGTACTGGCTCCAGGCGCTGCGCGCCGTCGCTGCTAAGAAACCTACTTCTACAAGCGCAAACGGCGTGTGCTGGCTTCAGGCGCTGCGTGCCGTCGCTGCTAAGAAACCTACTTCTACAAACGCAACGTGTGTCGCTTCGACTTTTAGGCCCCACTTCAACGCTATATTCCCCTATTCTCTCACCTTTATTTTTTTTTATAATCTAATTGTATTCTCACTTCATTTATCATCATCCTCATTTCATTTTTTTTATAAAATTGTAAATACCTTTTAAAAATTTAAATATATTGTTTTCTGGCTCTACTTTTGTTGTTTTGTTGTACTTAGGTTAGGTTCTATTTTTTTTTTTAATTGTCGCTTCACGACATTTGGCGCCCAACGTAAAAGTCCTCTTTCTCTCTTAATTCTTCACCTTTACTGCGCCTTGTCCATTCCCTTTTGATTTAATTGCTCTCCCTTTCGTTCTTAACTCATTATTCATCATTCATATATTCATCCTTTTCATACCTTCCAAATTCTAAAACAACACTTCATCTAGTGTTTCAACTTATCTGGATTATATTTAGACCTACATTTAACACTTACATTCATCACTTTAATATCTTTATTGTAGATAATCTTCCAAATTCTAAAACAACACTTCATCTAGTGTTTCAACGTATCTGGCTTATATTTAGACCTACATTTAACACTTCACTTACATTCATCACTTTAATATTTTTATTCTAGAACAAAACTTCATCTAGTTTTTCAACTTATCTAGATTATATTTAGACCTACATTTAACACTTTACTTACATCCATCACTTTAATATTTTTATTCTAGATAACTTAAAGAGGTATAATTTTTAATTAAATTTTTATTTCTTAAACTTAACTTTATACATAATTATAACAATGAAAAGGGTTATTAAGTACGAATTCCTTAACAAGGCCGAACTCGAATACGAAGTGAAGATTAGATATGAGGAACCAGCTAATACTGTTTTACTTCTAAAAAAACAGGTTTTGCGTTTAATTGCGAATTCTCACCCTGAAGATATTCTGACTTCTCCAATTCCGATTGAGGATGACTTGTCTCAAATTGATTCTACTTTGACCTACTTGGACTGTAAAATTAAAAAATTTTTACAAGGCGAAACCAAATACTTGCGACTAATAGAAACTTTTATTAATCATATCTTTTACAGATTGGAACGAATAGATACTGACTTATATCCAGACTTTAAAGCTATTTTCGATACTTTGAAGATGAAATATGACGATATTACTAAACAATTTGAATCCTTGACTCCAGCTCCAACTGAAAATGACCCTCCATCACTTGACCCTCCTGTTGACCCGACTGTCACGGTTGACCCGACTGTCACGGAACTCCCTCTTGTTTTTAAAAATTCGATTCAGGTCCATACCCCGTATCCTCCACCACCACCTCAATCTTTTTCTCCAACCAACGTCTTCAAAGATCTGAAAAGACACACCTTCAATGGTAAAAGCTGTCCAAGATCCTTTCTTCAAAAACTGGAAGAATACTGTATAGCTCGTGGCTTGTCCAAAGACTTGTTGATTTCACAAGCTTTTGAAATTTTCACTGACAATGCTCTTCATTGGTTCAGATTTAAATATAATCAGAATCCAAACTTAACGTGGAACGAACTTTCTTCGTTATTAATCAAAGACTTTGGTGGTTTTGATTATGATCACAAACTTTTAGAAGCGATTAGGAATCGAACTCAAGGTCGAGATGAACCTATTGTCATCTACATTTCCATCATGTCTGGAATGTTTTCTCGTCTTTCGAAGAAACTTTCTGAAACAGAACAATTGGAGATTATTTTAAGGAATATTCGCCCATGTTATTCAGTCTTCGTAGCTCTAAAAGACATTGAAATGAACCTATTGTCATCTACATTTCCATCATGTCTGGAATGTTTCTCGTCTTTCGAAGAAACTTTCTGAAACAGAACAATTGGAGATTATTTTAAGGAATATTCGCCCATGTTATTCAGTCTTCGTAGCTCTAAAAGACATTGACTCTATCGACTCTCTTCTGGCTACTTGCCAAAACTATGAAAAATTCCTAGACAGAGACAAACAATTTAAAGAACCAAATGTACAACAAAGTCCTCTTATTTCTGAATTCAACTACAAGCATTCCACTTCAAGTTCAGTTGACTCTCCAAATTCTTCTAATAACTCACGACCCTCTCCTCCCCTCATGAATAAATTCACTCCATCCTACAAATACCCTTCTAGACAAGTTAATAGTCTCTCTCAAACTAAAGCTCCTCAACAAACCTCCTTTTGTGTTCGCTGTCGTAAACAAGGACATTCTTTGAACACTTGTACTCAACCACGATTCGTGATTTGTTTCAAATGTGGTCTTAAGGGTTTTAAAACTGCAGATTGCCCTACTTGTTCTCCCAAACCTAATACTAGTTCAAAAAACTAACTACTGACTTGAAAAGTAACTTAAACTTTGATAACGACGATTGGACTAATTGGATTAAAACAATTCAAAACTTCTTTTCTTGTTACAGAATCTCTTCTACACTCTACTCCAAGGAACAAGATCTTAATCGTCCATTCGTTAATGTCAAAATTTATAACTTAACTTTATCTGGTTTACTAGATTCTGGCAGTTCAGTAACTATTCTGGGTAATAATTCTCATTTGGAAATTCTTAAACTGGGCTGCAAACTTTTCAAGTCAGATCTTATTACTGTCTCTACTGCTAATAATCAAAAAGTTAATTCCTTGGGTTATTTTGACTTACCTATTCATTTCAATAATCAAACTCATTTAATTAAAGCTTACGTTTTCCCTGAAATATTTCCTTCGCTAATATTAGGAATTGACTTTTGGAGAAAATTTAATCTTTTACCTAGTGTTTTATCTTCTCTTAACTTTACAGAATCTAAATGTTCTGCTATCGAAACTAAAGATACTAAAGTTTTACCTTATGAGCATTTAACTCCTAATCAAAAGAACATCGCTAATGACATCATCCAACGCTTCAAGATAATTTCTTTTGAAGAAAAAGGTATCCTGGGATGCACACACTTAATCACCCACAAGATTGACACTGGTTATTCTCTTCCAATCAAACAAAGATGTTACAGACTGTCTCCTGAAAAACAAAAGGCGTTAATTAATGAAGTTGACAAGATGCTGCGATGGAACGTCATTGAACAATGCGAAAGTCCTTGGTTATCTCCAGTTCTCATCACTCCGAAGAAGAATGGTGAATGGCGTTTCTGCGTAGACAGCAGGAAGCTTAACTCAGTTACACGTCGTGATGCTTATAGTCTGCCACTAATAAGCGAAATTTTGGACAACTTGAGGAATGCCAAATACTTAACAAGCATCTACATTGCGAAAGCATTTTGGGAGATTCCCTTGAATCCTGCTGATAAGGATAAAACTGCATTTTATGTACCTGGAAGAGGTATGTTTAGATTCAAGGTAATGCCTTTTGGTCTTTCTAACTCACCTGCAACTCTACAAAGATTAATGGATATGCTTTTTACCCATGAATTTGAGAACAAGGTATTTTGCTATCTGGACGACATCGTTATCATTAGCGAGACTTTTGATGAATACATATCACTCCTCATGAAAGTCCATGAAAAACTTTCATATGCTAATCTGATTATTAACTTTGAGAAGAGTCAATTCTTCAGGAAAGAACTGAAATACTTGGTTTTCTAGTGGACGAGTACGGTCTACGTGCTGATCCAGATAAAATAAAAGCTATATTAGAATATCCTGTACCTACTTGTAGAAAAGAAGTGCGAAGATTCATAGGCACCTGCAGCTGGTTCAGAAGATTCATTCCAAACTTTAGCACTATTGCCTCTCCACTCAATCAACTAACCTGTTCCGGGAAGAACGCTCCTAAATTTCTTTGGAATTCACAAGCTGCAGCTACTTTCCAGAAACTTAAAGAAGCTTTGGTAACTGCTCCTGTCCTTGCTTGTCCTAACTTCGAACTACCCTTCTCTGTACATTGTGATGCATCAAACTATGGCATAGGAGCAATGCTTACTCAACATCAAGATGACAAAGAAGTCGTGATTGCTTACATGAGTAAAGCACTAAACAAAAATCAACAGAACTTCTCAACTACTGAAAGAGAAACATTGGCTGTAATAACTGCGTTAGAACATTGGCGATGTTACCTAGACAATGGTAAAGAATTTACAATATATACTGACCATGCTGCACTTAAATGGTTTCAGAACTTATCGAATCCATCAGGAAGACTTGCTCGCTGGACTTTACGCTTATCTTGCTTTAACTTTGTCCTGAAACATAAAAAAGGGAAAAAAGTTGTTCCAGATTTATTATCAAGACATAAGAATCAAGAACGTCCTGATACACGAGAAATTTCACCTCAAGGCGTACATCCTATTACGATTGAAGAACCACCCGATCGTAAACTTGAGCACTACAACAAGATTTTTCTCGGATGCTCCAACAACCCAGACTCATATCCCAACTATACTATCAGGGATAACAAACTTTACCGCTGCATCCATTCTCCCGATCGTCTAAACGATGACTTTATTTGGAAAGAAGTTCCACTACCTCAAGATAGACATGCAATTATTGAAGTTAACCATGGTTCCCCTTCAGAACTCCATCTTGGTATCTTCAAGACATTCAAGAAAATATCTTTAAAATACTATTGGCCTGGTATGTTTAAGGATATTGCCAATTTAATCTCAACTTGTGAAACCTGCTTAACCTACAAACACCCTAATCATTCTCCCTATGGTCTTATGGGTAAACCTAAACTTTGCTCCAGACCTTTTCAAACTATATCCTTAGATCTTATGGGTCCATTGCCTATGACTCGAAGACGAAATCAGTATATTCTAGTAATTAACTGCAATATTACTAAATTTACTATGATTTTTCCCCTTAAACGTGCTACTTCAGCTAATATTATTAATGTTTTGGAAAATTCAGTTTTTCTAGTTCATGGCATTCCCCAAACTATTATAATGGACAATGCTGTTCAATTTCAGTCGCGAGAATTCCACTCATTCTTAAATTCTTATAACGTTCCTTTTATTTTTCACACAGCTTTATATTGTACTCAGGTTAATCCTACGGAGAAGTTTAATAGTACAATTATTACAGCTCTAGCATCTCTAGTAGGAGACGATCATAGATCATGGGACAACCATCTTACTAATATTCAGTACGCAATGAACAGCGCTACAAATGTAGCTACTGGCTTTACTCCAAACTTTTTAGTCTTTGGTAGGGAAACAATACCTTGTGGTTCCTTCTATACTCCAACTCAGAACCTCGAGGAATTAATATTTATGCCTCGTGATATTTACGCGTCTAATGCTGGTCTCCTCTCATCTATCTTTCACAAAGTTCAAACTAAACTTCACATAGCGCACGCTAAAAATAGCGCTCGCTATGATCTTCGCCGGGCTTTTAAAGAATTTAATGTGGGAGATACTGTTTGGCGTAAAAATCATGTTTTAAGCAATGCCGGCGCATACTTTAATGCTAAACTTGCCCCTAAGTTCATCAAGTGCAAAGTGATAGCTAAACTGTCACCACTAGTCTATGTACTTGAAGACCCTAATGGAGTTAGAGGCAAGTGGCACATCAAAGATGTAAAATCATAAATTTTCTTAACTTTTATTAACTATTAATTTGTATATATGTATAAATATCACCATCATTCTCACCTTATTATTTTTATTTCTTTTAATTTGTTTGTTTGTTTGATGATCCAGTGTTCTTCAACACATCTTGCTTTAGGACCTCGAACTTTCTTTGGTTAATCGTCATTTTTATTTTTATTTCAGACACATCTCGTTGGTGATGTTGCTGTTCTCTGGCTTTGAGCCCTACCGCTCTGGCCGTTCTTAATCTTTACTTAAGTCGTAGCGACTAAAGCTTACTTGAGGTATTTCTTTATCTTTATCTTCACTTGGGAGCGGCTGATTACTCCCTTAATAATTTTTTTATCTTCACGCAGGAGCGGATGACAACTCCTTAAATAAGCCTGAATGTCCTTTCGAAAACACACTTTTAAGAGTGGTGTTTCTTCGACTAATTTATTTTTTTTTCCACGCAGGAGCGGATGACTACTCCTTAAATAAGCCTTAATGTCGTTTCGAAAACACACTTTTAGAGTGGTAGTCATTGAATGTGAACTCCACCCTTACCTGAATGGCAGATGATGTATGTAAGAGATAGTATATCTGATTTTGCCTGGTGATGTCTGTTTCTGCAAAGCTGTAATTTTATGGTTTATTTTAGAATGTATATATCAAAATTTTTGCTGAGTCAAAAATTTTCCAGGGGAAAATGTAGTGTTATACTACTTACGTATCATTTTACATTATTTTAAATTCATTTTTCCATTCTGTTTCGATTTTCTGCATTCACCTCAAAACTGGATATTTTACATCACCTTTATTTCCATAGGATCCTGTAACGATTTTAAACCATAAGAACACAATAACAAATCATTTCTACTTCGTATTTTCACATTATCAGCACTTTTAAATTGGTGTCAATGGAGTCTACCTTTTTTCGATCTTTTAGCTAGTTTTCCGTAACTCTACAATCTTGGGCTTTGTGTGGGCAGCTGCGCTACCTTTTTTCCTATATCAATAATATCTCATTTTCCACTTAAATCTTACCGTTTTCTTATTATAAACCAAAAACAAAAATTTGACATGTTTTGTCTTTCTTATTTATATCGTTTCCATGGTAATTATATTCAAATTTGCTACCGATCTGTTATTCCTATTTCGATAATTCCACATAAATCCTCTTTTCTCTTGACCATTTACAAAAAATTTGCGTATAATTTAAATAATTTTTCCGTTCTCTCTAGAAAGGTATAAAAGCCGAACAATCGGTGAAGATAGGCAGTCTCGCTTCAGTTCGCGAATTAGAAGTATCTCCTAAAGGCCTTATCCCGGGGACGCACTGCCCCGGGATCCTGCAAGCCTCCATTTACACGTGAAGTCTTCGGCAAAGCCTTCTTCAAACTCGGGCCGCGCCACTCCGGAATCCTACAAGCCTCCATCTACCTCAGAAGTCGCTTCGAGTTTACTACAAGCGCGGGGGCCACACTACTCCGGACACTACTACTACTTACTCCAGGCGCCGAGTGCACCTACCGCCGGCGCTACCTTTGGGCGCTGCAACTGCTAGCTCTAAGCGTTGCGCGCCCCTTCTCCAGGCGCTACGTGCGCCGGCTCCGGACGCTGCGTGTACTGGCTCCAGGCGCTGCGCGCCGTCGCTGCTAAGAAACCTACTTCTACAAGCGCAAACGGCGTGTGCTGGCTTCAGGCGCTGCGTGCCGTCGCTGCTAAGAAACCTACTTCTACAAACGCAACGTGTGTCGCTTCGACTTTTAGGCCCCACTTCAACGCTATATTCCCCTATTCTCTCACCTTTATTTTTTTTTATAATCTAATTGTATTCTCACTTCATTCATCATCATCCTCATTTCATTTTTTTTATAAAATTGTAAATACCTTTTAAAATTTTAAATATATTGTTTTCTGGCTCTACTTTTGTTGTTTTGTTGTACTTAGGTTAGGTTCTATTTTTTTTGATATATTATTGTCGCTACACGACACCGTACAAATATATTTTTCTATGTGGGATTCAAAATAATTAGCCACTATGCTACAAAGCCTTCGCTTTCTTATATAAACATTGTAATCAATGTTTTCTGGTCGTATTTTATTTCCAACTAAAATTATTCAGTAGATTTTTAATATTTTTTAATTTACTTGTTTGCTTGTATCAAACAAAATGGAATTCAAAACTTGTAATTTCTAAAATGAAACAAAAGAAAATTCGTTTGTATTGAATCTACGTTTTGATTAAATATGTTTGTTTTCCGGTCCTATTTCCAACGTTCTCCATCTGTTATTAATGTTTTGGCTATAACCACTGGCTTGTTTAGCTGTAAGCGACTTTTTTTTGTAGGATAAGGGTGACAAACGAGCTCACAGTCCACCTGATGGTAAGTAGTTGCTGTGGCTCATAGACACATCTACATCTATCTTCGATTACGAATCAAATGCAAATGCGTTGTCTCCTGTGAGTACTGCCTCGTTTTCAGTAAAAAGTGTCTCCGGTTTTCTACACTCACCATACGAAACAGCAGCGTTAAGCTGCTATGTTACACTGGTATTCTGTGAGAGCGTTGTCTTTCCCCGGTCGAACCGACCCATTCTTTTTGCTCTATTCTCATTGCTACAATCGTAATATAGAAGCATGGCTCTACCATCTGGCCATCTGCACAGGACAGCATTATAGTGCACGAGTGTAGGCGCAAGTACAAGTGAACTCTCTATTCCCTCCCTTTACAGTTTGATGGGACGAAAATCCGACACGACCGGAGAGAAATTGGGTGCAGGATCGATGGCTTTACGTACTATTTCAGGCACGTGGGTGAAACATAACCAACTTCGAGCTCCGGGTTACTTCTGAGAATTGCTTGACAAAAAAATAATTAATAAACCTTTTCCCGACCCGGTATTCAAACCACGAGATCTTCGAATTAGGACCATAACGCTTCTGTGCTTCATATTGCGACTACCACCGGAAAGTTATCTTCTAGTATAGATGCATTTCATCTTTGTCTTCGGATGTACCTAAATCTTATCTGTATTTAAATTTTTTTGTAATAATGTTTTGAAACATTTTTAAATTAACAGAAATGCATTTTTTTATACGTGGTAGAGCCATGCTGCAGCTATATTAATTGTATAGTTGTAGCACGAATGGGTCGGCTCGACCGGGGAAGGACCACGCTCTCACAGAATACCAGCGTAAAATAGCAGCTTAATGCTGCTGTGTTTCGTATGGTGAGTGTAGAGAACCGGAGACTCCTTTTACTGGAGAAAAGGCATTCCATCTTAGCCCTTACGGGTGACAACGCATATCTGCATTTTGAATCTTTATTGAGGATAGATGTAGATGTCTATGGGTCACAGCAACCACTTACCGCCAGGTGGACTTTGTGCTCGTTTGTCACCCTATCATATAAAAAAAATCCTCACGATTCACTGCAATCAACAATTTGATTGGTGTATTAAGTTCAAGTGTATAAGATTTCTCACGTAGTATGATATTCACGACGAAAGCTAAGCCCCTCAGCTCCCATCGTACACAAGCAAAAATCGCAGTAACTTGTGCTAAATAAGACGTAAACGTTTATCTAGAAAAACGAATTTGTAGCCATTGTTTACTTTACATCCACTTTATCTCGGACCGTGTAATTATTGGACTACCATAAAATATCAGATAGATAAATTCCTTTTTATGTACATATTTAATTAAAATGAAACAGAAATAAAATATTCAATAAGCGTGTAGCATAACACTTAGCAACTTTGCAAGTTTGTAATTAAATGAGTATAATTATGAAATTACTATTTTTAGGTTTCTGTACCCAAAAGGTAACCAACGGAACTTTATTACTAAGCCTTCGCTGTCTGTCCGTCCGTCAGTCCGTCCTTCTGTCTGTCAGGGGGCTGTATCACATGATCCTTAATAGGTAGTAAAGTGAAGTAAAGTTACAGCCTATTTACGTCCCATTGCTGGGCACAGGCCTCCTCTAATTTTTGAGAGGGATTTAGGGCAAGGAAACATCCGCCGCGCTGCCCCAATGCGTATTGGCGAACTTCACGTCTTCGAATTTTTTTTCTTATTTCTCTGACATGCAGGTTTCCTCACGATATTTTCCTTCACCGCTGAGCACGTGGTAAATCAGCACTTAAAATTGCAATTAACAATTTCATTGGTGCCGGCGGGGATCGAACCCGGGTTGCTCGAGTACTGTAAATCTTACAGCTAGCGCCAACCATCTGAGCTACCACGGCCCTCCTTAATAGGTAGAGAGTTGAAATTGTCACAGAATGTGTATTTCTATTGCCGCTATAACAGCAAATAATAAAAATAGAATTAATTAAAAATTAAAAGGGGCTCCACTACTAGAAACGTGCATAACTATGGTACGGAATCCTTTATGCTCGAGTCCGTCTCGCACTTGGCCGGTCATTTATTTATTGAAAACTTCGAACACGGTTTTAATAAAAATATATTTATGTATATATTCTCATGATCAATACATTTCTGCCAACACAAGATAATATCTTTATGACTTTGCGATAAAACTATTGAATTCTAGACTGTACAATGTCTATGAATAGAATTAATAATGGAAAATAGAAATGGCGAAAAGTTTTATAATTTTTTACGTGTTATGTATAGGTCGTCTTTGTTGGCTGGGTTCATTATTGAGATTATGATATCAACGATAGTTCTATATGTAAGCCAAATTTAATACAAATCAAATGATTTATTTTAATTACACGAACATTAGACATTGATTAAAACTCTAAAGCACCCAAAACGTTGGGAATTTAAATTGAGTAAAACCTGTTAAATTAAGAGCGATAACATCCTTAAAATAAGTTTCATTTAACCAAATCTATTTAGCCATTTATGAGTGACTACTTAATGATATTCAAGTATCTTCAAAAACTTTCATATAAATGATATTAGTATACATATTAACTTTTCTTCATTATAATCACAAAAACTGCAAAAGATTAAATTGTCAAGGCTGTTGCTAATCATACGATAAGCGTATAAATAATAAATACGTGGATATTGCTTGGCGAGTGGACAGACTATCGATATGCCAGATTTCTTGCAACTTAGACACTAGAGTCATGCTGCCGTTATATAATGATCATAGTACGGATGTTTAGGCTGTACCGAGGAAGGATCACGCTCTCACAGAATACCACTTTAAAATACCTGATTAATGCTGCTGTGTTTCGCATAGTTAGTGTAAAAAACCGGAGATTATTTTAATTAATATAAAGAAGTCCATCTTGTTCCTCGGGCATTTTGATTTTGATTCTTAATCGAGAATAAACAAAGATATCTATGGGCTACTCAATATCAGGTGAACTGTGTGCTCGTTTGTGATCCAAATTCAATAAAAAAACACGTAATAGATTTACCGCCATCTATCGGAAGCCATATGAATTTTCTGGCATTTCGCATAGTCACCTTTTACGACACCCACGGGGCCAAATGGGGTGATAGATTCATTTGCGCCGCCATGACACGTCAAAGTCAAACAAAACCTTTGTCACGTTAAGAGGATTTCATTTGCATTTCAAACTAAACCACAAAGACAAAGGTTATAAGAGTGTAAAATACATGGCGTAATTACACTGGGAAATATAATCTTGCAACTTTATGTTAAACAAGGAGAGACGAACGCACCGGGATGTCATTACATTTACATATCACTCGTTTTTAAGACATTATTATGCTTTCAAGTGTATGCGTTGTTGCCAGGCGGTAAATTTCTTGAAAATATATAAATGCGATCGTGGTATCATGAGTCACTCACACATTGTAAATTTCAGAGTGCTCGAACCAACTGGGTTTGATCCCCGCGAATTCCAATAAAATTGTTTGTTAGCTGCAATTTTAAGAATCGTTTTACCACGTGATCAACGATAAAGAATAAATATCGTAAGGAAACCTGCATGTGAAAGTGCTCGATACGTCCGGAATATGAAGGTACACGTGTGTGAGTTTTTTATATACGCGATAAAACTTTATTATATTATAATAAAATTAGTTTTATTTAAATGTGTAGTGTTCGCGTAAATATAAGAAATCATTATTGATAGGGTTGTAGGGTTATAGGGTTGTAGGGGTTGTAGGGATGAAGAAATTGTCTGGTTGTAGGTTGTACGATTATATTTTGTAGGTTGTAGGGAGCATAGAGACCGTAGACCAACAATTACGCTCCTGCAAGATGAAGAGGGCACAAGACCCATTGAGAGGGTCAAAGGTACCAGGACAAGGACAGGGATTTCAAGGAAGGCGAAAGAAGCCAAATCATCTGGAGCGACCACAGCTACTACTTCGAGTGGGGCTACCACCGAGACATTCATGAACACATGGGATTCGGGAACGCAGTACGAAGTATGCAGTGCGCAGACCAGCATCGCGCAGAAATACGTCGTGTACAGAAGTGAAGTGATATCCGAAAAAGTAGGTCAAGTTGTAACCGAAGAAGTGGCATTGACGAAAACAGTGATCGGATAGGCAAATGAAAATGGTAATTAATAGAATCAGGCGTTACTTTGCGGAAATCCATTATAATAGCGTTTTTATAAACTAATTTGCTTAATTCCCCGTAAAAAAAGAAAATGATGTGTCCTGCCCAGTTTAAGGGGACCTTCCACCCTCACTCAATCGCGCGCACTATAACCGTCGCCGTCAATCCCAGCGCTACCATCCCCAGCACCACCACATGAAAATGGGTCACGCAAAAGTATGTCCTCGCGATCAGCGAGGCTGAGAGCCAAATTAGAAGCACGTGTTGAATTCGAACGCTCAGAACTTGAACGAGCAGAAGCAGTTTCTGCTTAAGCACAATTGGAGTTAGCACGCCTCAACAGGGAAGAGGAAATCGACTCAAGCGAGGATGATGAAGAGCGGAATACTCAGGTGGAACTTTTCTTGAGGAGTTGGGTTCGATAGACCATAATGAGTGCGCTAGTTATTTTAACGCAACCCTATACTACTAATAAGGAAGCGTCCAAGGGCTCACGCCACAAGGAGGTGGAGGTCGAGCGCAAATTTGGAAATGCATAGAAGGCTCACGCATGTGAGGTGCCCGAATTGACCAACGCGATTGTGAGTGCTGTAAAGATAGCGGGCAAAGATAAGACTTCCCCGCCTCATTTCCTCTAGGATTTACCGGTCTTCGATGGAGACCCACGTGGACATTTTTCAGGAGTTTTTGAGTAGAATGTAGCACGCCTTAGAAGGGCATTAAAAGGCACCGCTAAGGAAGGGGTCAAATTATTATTGTTTACATTATCTGAACCGGACGAAATAATGAACACTATCGAAAGAAGATTCGGTAGGTTTTGAGATGCTAATTCTATCCGAGATCAAGAATGTGAAGGGTATGCCAAAACTGGCAGTCAACAAAAACATCGGCTCTTTTGCAAGTTGCGTAACGAATATGGTGCTTGTATACAAACATTGAATCTACCACAGTATTTATCTTGCCTGAGTTGATGAGTTGTATAGGGGAGAAGCTCGGAACTATAATTAAATTTAAATGGTTTGAGTATCGAGCTCAAGAAATTTTCACAACTGACTTAGAGGATATAAGTGTGCAAACGATTAAGACACAATCTCTCTCCGCAATCGGTAAGCTGAGAATTATTGCGATGGTGTCCTCATTTGGCACCAACAGAAGACGAGTTAATTTATGAATGGTCCAGACCTAACATATTAATTGTATAGGATAATTGGCACCTCATAGTTAATCGTGAATTGATTTCAGGAGGTAAGTACCTACCTGTGGCATTGTTCACCAAACTTGGATGGGTTTTACACAGTCACATGATGAGTGGCATTAAACCAATCAAAATCGTTAACCACATTTCCACCAAGAAAGAAAAGGATATGGAGAAGTTAATTACGGATTATTTTAGTTTGGTGTCTTTGCGTGTATCTGCGCGTAAGTCAGTGAACGACCCCGAAGAACGAGAATAAAACATTTTTAATAAAACTGTAGGGTGCTTTGGGGTAAGTTCGGTGATGGGGCAAGACCGTAGGATTCAAATTCCCAGCGCATTATGCTATATTTTTAAATACTAACAATATGCTAAATGACGCCATTTCATCCTGCCCCGACCCTCAGTTCGCGCCAGTCACTATGGCAAGTGGGACCTGTGCTGCGCGGCATTTTATAAAACAATGTAATTTTTGTATTATTTTTGTCCATCCGATCTTTCCCTATCACTTTTATTTATGATTTTTAGCGAAAATATGGCTTCTTTTGTTATTATTTTGTGTGAATACTAAGTTTTATGAAGTTATAGCTATATAAAGCTGGTCCATGCAGGGCTAAGATCGCTGTAGGTCGAGATCCGATGTTTCCCCGCGTGAGTGAAGATCGGATGAATAATTATCCAATCTTTGCCCGTTACAAATATGGCAGTGGTTGTTAAACTTTCATTGGTCGTATATATTTTTTCGGAGATTATTCAAGTGACTATGGGACTCAGTCTCGTTAGCAAGTCTGTATATTTAAAAGTAATAAAACAATACGATGGTTTTATTAATTTTAAGTACACATTAAAATACATTTTTTTTATAGGATAAGGGTGACAATGGAGCACACAGTGTACCTGATGTTAAGCGGTTGCTGCGGCCCATAGACATCTACATTTATCCTCTATTACAAATCAAAATGTAATTTATAATAATAATTTAAAAACTAATTTATAATAATAAATTACATATTTATCTCATTAGATAAAGTTTAGAACTAATTAATAGTGGGTTGAAAGTTTCACGGGAAATTTTCTACCCACGTTCCTTTTCCTGGTCTAGTCAACTTTGCCTTACTTTTTCCGACTTCATGCCCTTATTCTGATTCAAATAAACTCTATAAATAAGCTCACGCCTGCTTATTGATACACATACAAATATGCACACAAAATAATCTATCAATTAACTACTTACCTAACTACCTGCTTCGTCATATGCCGCTTTGCTAAAATATTTACATCTTCCTCAACTCCTGTGTTATCCCAGGGTATTTCGACAGTCCTTACTGTTAATTTTTTTCCATAAAAAATGAAATGCTGGATGCATCTTTCCTTTATATTGAGTAATTCCATCTTATATCATAACAAAGTTTGAGACACATAAAATAACAATTTCTTTATATCAGATGATCTTCTTCAGATCGGATGCCAAGAAACAAAAAAAGGGAAAACCGTTTGGAACATTTATGTTTCTAGTAATTTACAGATCATATTGAAATATGTTTTTGAGCATTAAAGATAGGACAAATCTCTTTTATAAACTTTGTTCTCTAAGCAGTAGAAGTGGTTTTAAATTTAAGTCCGGTCTTACCCCTTATGGCCAATTTTTCATTATGCATATAAAAAAAGTATGTCTAGTTTTCGCACACTTTTAAAGCAGAAACCGTTGAGTTTACACAAGCAAAAGATTCTCAGAGCTAAACAACGTTTAACGATTAACGGTTTACTCCATCTTTCAGAAATCTGACGTATACTGATGTCGAGAAATTAAAGTTTTTGAGAGACTCTTCCAACTATTCGAAAATCCGTCCGGTATTACCCCAACGCACCTTACGTCGTATATCTGACAACAGATACGAAGCTGGTTTGTTATGGCGTACGGATGACGAACGCATGCCGTCAAATAGAGCGCAGGCTGAAAGTCGCCTAATCAACATCGAAAAGAAAATCAACAAGAATATCTAATTGAAGAAATAATATGAGAAGCAAGTCCAAAATCTGGCTACGCAGAGAAGGTAAACCACCTTATCTTCCTCACTTAGCGTTGACGCATCCGTAAAAGAAGAAAATAAGACTTGTTTTCGACGCAGTCGCAAGGAGAGGCACACGCTTTCTTAATGATGCATTATTAACTGGACCTGACTTGTCGAAGTCATTATTCGGCGTACTGCTACGATTTAGAGAAGGAAGTGTGGCAGTAATTTAATTTTTATAAGATAAAGGTGACAAACGAGCACATAGTCCACCTGTTAGTAAGTGGTTGCTGCGGCCCATAGAAATCTTCATCTATCCTCGATTACAAATCAAAATTCAGATGCGTCATCACCCGAGTGGACTAAGATGGAATGCCTCAATTCCAGTAAAAAGGGTTTCGGGTTCTCTAAACTCACCATACGAAACACAACAGTGTTAAGTTGCTATTTTACACTGGTATTCTGTGAGAGCGTGGTCCTTCCCCGGTCGAGCCGAGCCATTCGTGCTACAACTATACTACTAATATAGCTACAGCATGGCTCTACCACGTAATGTAATGTAAATAAAAAGTAATGAAAGATGTTATAGAGATATTCCTGCAAGTGAAAATTCGCGGAGAGGACAGGGACAGTCTTCGATTTCTGTGGCGGCATAATTGTTACGCGCCACCAGAAGGGTATAGAATGACGTCACTTATATTTGGAGCGGCATAATCTCCGTGCACCGCTATAAATGTGAAAAACAGAAATGCGCAAGATAACGCACATCTCTATCCAGAAGTGGCTTCCGCGACGGAAAGCAATTTATTTTATGAATGACTTTAAAAATAAAAAAGATAGTAAACGATATGTATGAATTACATAAACATGCTGCTTTCCAATTAAGGGGATGGGCCACTAACCAACCCGAAGTTTTATGTAAAATGGAAGATAAATATAATAACGACGGTGCTTTGCTAGGCGATAGGGACCACGCGAAGGGCACGCTAGGTTTGATTTGGAATATCAAACGAGATATGTTAAGTTTCTCTATAGGTTTTCGTAATACACCTACGGAAGTTATCGACGTTTTACGACCGTTTACGAAGAGGGTGATAACGAGCGCTGTGATCTCAGTTTTCGATCTATAAGGACTCGCATCACCCATATCGGTACAAGAAAATTCGCTGACTCAGCAAGAATGGAGATTAAGCATTTCTTGGGATGATCAAGGTCCACGCGAACTGGACATGTTATGGTGCACATGGTTAACGGAAGTTAAGAAATTAGGTCATCTAGAATTACCCGTTGTTCAGCAGACATTAAAAGGGGAAGTTACATACGTTCACGGACTCTAGTGAAAGAGCGTATTATGTCACCACGGACGAGCGAGAAGATAGGCAAATTACGTTAAAAAATATTAAGTTATTTCAATGGTTTAATTTAAAAAACAATCGAAACATAAATGATATCGAAAAGACTTAAGGTACACTTTTTAAAAATATGCCCAAACATGTAAAGTAGAAATGTGCGAGTTTGTGTTAGAACCAAGTTTAGTGTGAAATACATTTAACACCATCCGTGGGACGTGCAGGGTTCAGGTTGTCTTGTGTCACGTGTAAATAAGGACTTTTTGTTTCAATGCGTAAATTTCAAATATGAAAACAAGGTTTTTTCAGGACTTTAACATTTTGTAGGGTAACATATGGACGTTTTTTAAAAAGACCCAGTTTCAAATCAACCATAGTAATTAATGTTTGATTAAACGAAGCCATATCAGTAACATCATTATTATAAAACTACAAATAAAACTTGTTCTGCATAAATAAGTATTAAACTACTACAACTAACTAACTAAACATAAAGTACTAGCTAAAACATTTAATTAACATTTTATCTATTCCTTTAAATACAGAATATCACAAAGTAGTACGTCAAAATTAAACTTGTCTAAAAAATGAATCTAGTATTTATTTAAGAATATGTGATGCAATGAAAATTTAAAACAATATTTCATAACTTAAAAAACAAAAAATCTGGCTGTGACAAACAAACATTTTAAAGAGGTTCCCAGAAAAAAAAATTATAAATATATGTTTTCTCATAAATAAGTCAGTTGAAACGGGCATTTTTCCCAAACAATTAAAATTCTCTATTGCATAAAAAGGTGATAGAAATAACATTATAACTATAGATAAATTACATTAATATCAATACTATCAAAGTTGTACGAGAAAGTTATAGTAAGCATGATGATTAGCAATTTCATAAGATGGGAGCGGCTAGAGGCGAATAACTTGAGATCATTCATATAAACATGTATAGTCACTTTTTTAACTCCTTTCCGGAGCTGAAATCCCCTCTCAGAGCCCTTAAGTAAGGTACGGAGAGGGTTCAGAGAGAGACAAAACCAAATTGGACTCAAACCAACGCCCTGTAAGTTACTCCTTCTTATCCTTATGCGGTCCCCCGTTGCCATCATCTGCTCGCTTAGATTATATAGGATCATACTCCACTGCCCCATACACTGACTAAGGAAGCCTAACTGTACAGTCAAACTTGTACAGCTCGAGGACCCTCTTCAGCCATGTATGAGGTACCGAGTCGAATGCCTTACTATAGTCTATCCAGACAGCGGAGAAGTTCCGACGATTGCGTTTAACTACCTTGCCAATGACCGCTTTAATGAGAAGTGGTTCCTTGCTTCCACTACCACCGCCCCGACATCAATTTTTCCCAGCAAACGCCATCCTGACGGTGCGCACAATTCTTGGCCTGATATTGGCCGAACTGAAGCTTTTCAGTCTGCCGAAGAGGGCTCTTGCCTTTGCGATATGAACTTCGATTCTTTTTTCCAGACTGGGATGGCATTACTTTGTGTAGTAGCCATTTTTTTATTATTGTAATTAATATGCAGAAGCTGAGCTTTGTCATGGTTAACAATGACATCATCATCTTAATAACTTTCTCTGTCTTTCTCCTTACAATTATGGTCACTATTCAATCGCCTAAAGCCTGTTATCTATTTAGTGCATACCGTTACCGTTACAGTCTATTAAAGTCCACTGCTGGACATAGACCTTCCCCATAGATTGCCACATAGGAGTGGGATATTTGCCATAGTCGCTACGCTTGCCAAGTAGGTTGGCAATCGATTTTTTAATTTTCAGTCGTTATTGGAAAGACGTTATTGCCCATCTCCTGATTTGCTTTCATCTGTCGCCTCTTACGACACCCTTGGTATGATATGAGTTATTAGGTATACTTACACTGCCACTACACGATAAGTACCGATGCATAACTTGTTATCATTTTTGTTACTATAGTATTACCCTTTGACTGTTAACTTTCCCTTTGATCTTTCTACCCCTGTTGTTTATTTCTTTTTAGGGTTGTCTGGTAGAAATTGCGGTGTAGCAAATATGCCGACTTTTGTTTTTTGTTATTATTTTTATATTTTGTTATGTTAATATTTTCTTCGTGCACGATAAGGAAGTACATAAGATGTACTGTATTAAATTGCATTGTAATATAAAAATGTGCTAATATTTTATTTTATCCAATGAATTCTTATCTGTGGATTGAAACGGCCCTTAATTAAAAACTTTCACAGTATCAAAGCGTTTGGTTGCAACGCTTCGTGTCGTGGTTTTGATAACCGCACGCAACATTTGTGTGATAAATAATTGTACCAGTGTGTACGCTTACGTCAGTTATAGCTGTTCATAAATATAAAAAGAACTTATTTTTACAGAAGATGCAGCAAATAAGCATGCGGCTTTAAGAACTATTTTACTTTACTTACTTTCTCCTTTAAAGCGTTCTACAACTTAGGCAACAGAGCTCACGATTCTCCGTGCGGATACAGGAAATGCTACGGTAATATTGGACACGTCAGAGTATAATTTCAAAATAGAACAACTTTTATCGGACGTAAGTACATACAAAAAGGTCAAAATAGACCCTACAACTAATACACTGGAAACAACTACCGACTTAATAAAAAAATACTCCGAAAAATTAAATCTCGACGTGAATTCGACAATACTAGCATGTGCCAAACCAACGAGGTTGTATGGGTTACCGAAAATACACAAACCAAACGCTTTACTACGTCCCATAGTAAGCCAGATCAATTCACCAACTAACAAATAAGTTGACTCAACACTTGGCAAAAAAAATTTATCAACACTGAGCGGACACACCAGAGATTACACAAAGGATTCCTACCATTTTGTTAGTGAGATAAATGATCTACATCTCGCTGATAATGAAACTATGGTCAATTTTGATGTTCAGTCACTATTTACATGTTTACCTATTGAAGACTGCATCTCAATTGTAACTAGGAAGCTAAAAGATAACAACATGCCTACAGAATATGCAGTATTACTCAAACACTGCCTCACATCTGGCTATCTATTGTGGAAGGAAGAATTCTACAAGCAAGTAGATGGTATGGCGATGGGCTCGCCTGTATCTCCCGTAGTTGCCGAGATATTCATTGAGGACTTCGAGGAGAAAGCCCTTCTTACTGCCCCTGTAAATCCAAGATTCTACAAGGGGTACGTAGACGATACTTTCACAATTTTACCATCTGAAAACCTAACGGCATTCTTAGACCACCTTAATTCCATAAACTCTAAAATAAAATTCACAATGGAGTTAGAGGCAAACAATTCTTTAGCTTTCCTAGATGTTTTAGTCATCCGAAATCCTGATAACACTATTGGTCACACTGTGTATTTGAAAAAAACCCATACCAACAGATATTTAAATGGTAAATCGCACCATCATCATAATCATCAGGTGGACATATCATGGCTAAAAGTGACGATGATATTTGTAAATTAAGTTATAAAAGTCGTCCCTCCTGAGAGCTTTCACAGCACGTGCTGCATCAATAGCTAAAGTGGCATAAAATAGTTTATGGCTGAATTGTTCCTTTTTAACATTATAAAAATAATCATCTACAGCAAAGATGTATCTTCTAAGGATAATTCACCATAACTGTTTTTATATAAAATCTCTCGCGCGACTAAATAACTACGATTGCCGTCGGCGCGTCGTCGGTATATTGGTCAATCTAGGTCAGGAAATACCAGAAGAAAAATCAATTTATTTTAAAAACTAACAAAAAGGTAACAAAAATTTGGATAAAAATTAAAAATTAATTATACCTACTTAATATTTAAGAAATATTTGTTCAACCCGGACAAAGGATAGTAACATAAATATAATGTAAAGTAAGGAAAAGTTGCAGCCTATTTACGTCCCATTGCTGGGCTCAGGCCTCCTCTAATTTCTGAGAGGGTTTTAGGTCAAGGAATTGTCCACCGCGCTGCCCTAATAATATAATGTAATTAATATAATATATATAATAATAATAATAATCTTTATTAAAAATTATATAGGTTACAAACAAATTATTGCACTGATACCAAAACCAGGATTAATTAAGTAATTACTTCATTATTAATGGTGATCTCTTTCATATAGAAATAGATTTAACACTGTTACTCATTTCCAAATTGAATTTCAAATTTGATTAACTTTTTGAGTACCAAAAGCTTTTAACAGAAGATTTGACAACATTTATTTATCGATGTTGAAATTCTGAGATAGATTAGTTCTCAAGTAAAGACGCTTGACATGAATTGATCTCTCAAAGCATCTTAACTTCATAGAATCATTAATATATTTTGTTACGTAATGATTTCTTATATTTACGCGAACACTACACATTGAATAAAATTATTTTTACGGATTTTATCGCGTTTTATTTACTTATTTTATATTCCCGACGTTTCGGTTGCTTTCCAGCAACCGTGGTCACGGGGGACTGAGGTGATTGACGTCCCGATGTCAAAGTTAACCCGGAGTACCTTCAGCTTTTTAATTATTAATTTTGGTCCGATCTACGCAGAATGAACTAACTGTGTCTTGAAGTCTTACAGTGGTATGCTTGGGTTTAATTTTAATTTTATGAATTACAGGATCCCAAGCAGGTGGTAGTACCCAGCCTCCCTCTCTATTGAAATTAGGATGTTTTTTAATTTCAATAGCCTCACGTATCATCCTTGGCAGGAATCGATGTTCTTTCGCGAGGACTTGTGGTTTATCAAAAATTTACTATGGAGTTAGAGGCAAATAATTCTTTAGCTTTCCTAGATGTGTTAGTCATTCGAAATCCTAATAACACCGTAGGTCACACTGTGTATAGAAAAAAGACCCATACCAACCGATACTTAAACGGTGAATCCCACCATCACCCTTCACAGTTAGCTACCGTGGGCAAATCTTTGTTGCAGAGAGCACGAGGGATCTGTGACAGCAAACACCTGGCCGCCGAGCTTCAGCACGTCAAGCAGGTTCTGCACGACAACAAGCTTCGGGTTCCGCGCCTACGTCACAGTGACCGAGTGAAGCCGGCCACAGTCGAGCGTGTGCCTGCTGTACTACCATATGTCAGAGGTGTCACAGACAAGATTGGCTACATCTTGAAGCGAGCTTCTATTAGAACATTCTTCAAGCCGCCGAAGAAGATTAGTCAGTTCTTACCATCCGTCAAGTGCAATATTCCTCTACAAGATGCAGGAGTATACAAGCTTGATTGTGAGTGTGGTCTCTCATATATAGGGCAAACAAAACGATCAATAAAAACCCGCGTAAAAGAACACATAGCTGACGTGAAGCACCAACGTTCCGGGAAGTCTGCAGTTTGTGATCATATCCTAGACGGCCCCCGTCATTACATTAGATTTGATAAACCACAAGTCCTCGCGAAAGAACATCGATTCCTGCCAAGGATGATACGTGAGGCTATTGAAATTAAAAAACATCCTAATTTCAATAGAGAGGGAGGCTGGGTACTACCACCTGCTTGGGATCCTGTAATTCATAAAATTAAAACTAAACCCAAGCATACCACTGTAAGACTTCAAGACACAGTTAGTTCATTCTGCGTAGATCGGACCAAAATTAATAATTAAAAAGCTGAAGGTACTCCGGGTTAACTTTGACATCGGGACGTCAATCACCTCAGTCCCCCGTGACCACGGTTGCTGGAAAGCAACCGAAACGTCGGGAATATAAAATAAGTAAAAAAACTTATTTAATAAATATGGAGAGATGGATCAGGGTGAATGGCTCAATCACATTTATCCTGTGTGTGAGTAGCCAACTGATCTCAAAAATATTCAAATGATCATTATGCACATAAAAAGTGACATTATTGAAATAATGTTTCAAAGATTTAAAGATAAGTGAATAAAAAGAGTCAACAGTTGACTGAGAATTATAGTAACAACATAATATACAATGATTTGTTCAAGTTGATAATTATGGTCTTATTACATTTTGATAGATGTGGTTGGAGAGGTGTTGGTGGTGGCCATTCCCTGAGGTAGGAGAATTTGATAACATACACTGTATTGTAAAATATTGAAAGAGTTAACAACAGATAATATATAAACAATTATTTGAGTTTAGTGTATATGCTCTCAAAATAGTAAATTTTTATATTAACGACTCCAATATGTCGGTCATTAACATAACATTTGGGGGTGGATTGTGACAACCCATTATTAATATTATTAATAAATAATAATTAATTTCAATATAGAGACATTTGAAAATATCATAGATATAATATTTTGAACAATTAAATGCACTAATAAGCAAAAACTTTAAATATATTCATTTCGAATATTCAGTATTATACATAGTATAATAAAGTTATAATATCGTTTTTAAAACCTTTAGTTTTATTAAAACTGTTTAAAATATTCAAAATATATTAAATTATAGAGTACAAGTCGATTACATTGCAATAGTAAAGATAAATAACATTTATAATATTGAAAATAGGTAAAAAATTTGGAAGTTAATGGGGGTGTAATTGTATTACTAGAGGGTGTTCATGTAATAATTGCTTATATGGACGACTTGTCGGAGACACATACCCATAGGTTTTCATATATATGGGATGATCGGATGTCCGAATGCTACTGGTATTGTTGCACAAAGTATAGACCTAATGATAGTAAGGTCTGTGATAAAAAAGCATTAATATAGAAGGTCACTATGATGCATAAGCATTATGATGGCAGAGTTATGACTTGAAGTCTCATGTATTGAAGATATATATATATATATAATAGCGCTATTTTACGTGGATTTTTGTTAACAACATTACCAATTTCATAACCAAAGTGGAGGTGGGTGTGTTGCAAGGGAGCGTCCTCCTTATGACAGATTTATTGATGCTTACTGCTATTTGCGGTAATGCGTCTTACGATGGATCTGCGGGTGTGCTGCGCCTGATTCAACGCATCTTGTGATTTTGGTCGATGGAGTTGTGCAGGTAGTGATGTCTGCTGGGATTGTATAGGGGACATTGGGATGGTGTAAGCCCGACAATAGTCTTATTGATTCTTGTTGCGTTCTGCAGCATCGCGCCTCTGCGATGTTTATTTTTCCTGATGATGTCCTGGTTTGACTCACAACCTAAGTAGTTCTGTCCAAATTGGGTTCCGTCATTACGGGGCTGTGGATTGATTTCCATGATGTTTTATATGTCGGAGCTTCTATAAAATAACCGGTTGGATAGAGATAGAATGAAGGGTATATCGAGAAACCCCCTCTTGTGTCTGTAGTATAAAGTTCACTGTAGGTGCCGTGCACGAGAGATTCCGCTCAAGTCATTCAACGAGTGTGGTCACTCTAAAGTGCTAAGATAGTGTTGTGGTTCTGTTCGTTGTTGTAATTCTTCTAGTGCAGACAAGGAGGATTGGTGTTGCTGAGATGCTGTCCAGTGTTATATTGAGATAAGTAGTGTTGCTGTTGGTTTACATATTTTGGTGTTATCATGTAATTACGTACCTCACGTTACACTGGTGTGTGATTGTGGCGGAGACGTGTTACGGTGTGGTCGAACTGTGATTTCACTATACTGGATGTATAGTGCGTTACGCTGTCTTATTACTGATAATGATTAACTGCGTAAGCAAGAGAGCAAGTTGAACATCCGCTCTCACACTTTTATTATTCTTAACAATTAACGCTATCCTGATGTATCTCAGAGATCAAAATTGCGATCCTCTATTGTAATCTCCGACATCAGAAGTGGGATCTCCTGTTGTCATTTCCGATATCAGAAGTTGGATAAAGTCCCTGTTACTGCCCACCTGTTATAACCTTTGAATAGTGTGAGGGTTATAACGTTGGTGAAATACTATGATGTGCCTCGCATTTTGTTTTTGTGTTCAATTTCTTAAATCAAGTTTGTTGTCGTATTTACTACACTGACGAATCATTAAAGTGTAGAGTGAAAGTTTAAAGTGAAATGTTTTAAGCCAAAAATTAAATCTTTTTGTTCGATTAATAATAAAAAGTACCCGCAAGTACTTTCATTATTTCTAAACTTACCCAAATATGATGACAAATGTCGAAAGAAATGTTGGAGGCATTCTAAATGAGTTATAGTTTGCATTCAGTGGAAGTTTAACTTGCTCAAGTTATGTTATAATTTGATACACGAAATGTGATTTACATGGGATAATTTTAAAGTTCAAAATGTTTAAACGATGTACCGAAAAAAGGAACATGCTTACCTTAACGTGCTATGAATTAAAAAACACCAAATAGTATTTTTGTGTTCTAATGTGTTGATAAGTGTTACAGTTTACTGCAAGTATTACGTAGTCGATAAAATTGGGATTTGATGTTAAGGGCTTCGTGGAAGATGTGGTGCTGTGGCACTCGCTCTTGAGTGGAAATATGCTGTAGGATTATGACGCCGCGGGCATTTTATTTGCCGCTGCTACCGATCACCGTTTGATACAACATGAGTAAAGTAATTTATCCTAAACATTGTCTTAAAAAATATTTTGTAAGAATAAGTGTTTACATTTTTAATTGGTTGCGAAAAATGCCGAAAAACCAAAGTATAACTGATGAAAGTTAAGTAGAGCAAATTAGTTCTGACATTGAAGAGAGTATTTAAGTTTACATGAGGATCGGACCATACCAGAGGTTGTCGTGTAGCCGCAGCTCAGTATTTGGTGCCCTAGAAAGGCGAATGGTGTACCAAGAGTAGTGCTGCATTTCTTGAAATCAAGTTCCGACTGAGTATTTTTAATGTTTTCTTTTATGTGTTACAGTAGCACGTGTGATGTGATTACAAATGCGTGAGTGTGTGCCTTGCTGGTCGTAACGGACTGCCAGATCCAGATGTACCGTGGCCTGGCTTCGGAACACGCGTATGCTGTACGCGTGAAGGGTGATTTCCCGGAGCGCGAGTATGCTATGCCTGCGCATGGCGATGCCTCTGAAGTCGTGTAATCCGTATGCGCTGGGGTCGTACACTATGTGCGCGGAAGTCTTATACTCTGTATGCGCGGAAGTCGTGTTCTCTGAACATGCGTCAGGCTCTGTCCTGGCAGGCGCTGTTCTGGTTCACGTGTTTTACGTGGAAACTCACAAGTTCAAATACGAGTGTGTGAGTTACATCGTATAGAGATGTATCCATACTTATGAAAGCAAAGTGCTTTATTATAATCTGCCATATGAGAGCGTATTTCTGTTAGAGTTATGCGTGATGGATGAGACGATAGGCAACTGTGTATATTGTCTTGATAATAAACAACTTGTGTTCCACGTAGGTCACGATGACGACAAACCCAACGATGCCTGTGAGCCCTCAGGTGCTCCTGCTGCTCCCGTTGACGCTTAGAGTGCGTGGTGAGGCGCAGCGTCTCGCTGGCGCTGGTGCGGCGCGACAGCTCGCTGTGCGAGTGTGGCATGCCCTGTGCTGTTGTTTTGATCACGTGAGCTTGCTTCATGGCAGCCAACTATGGCGTGTGCTGGTTTGTTTTAATAGAAACGTGCGCTTGCCTTATGCCTACCGTAGAGGCGAGCAATGAGCGTGGTGTTGACGTTTGCTATGTGAGCAATCCTAGCGGTATGCTAATGAATACTGGTGAGTCGTACCCATTTTATTATGATTCTGGGCCGAATTACCCTCTCATCAAAGATGGTGCTGAGGCAAAAGTTTAAATACTATCGTAAATTCAACCGGAAGCGGTCATGTTAGTGTGCAAAGTACCCCACAAATACCCCCATGATCATGTGAGGAAGATCCCCGATCACCAAGTTCCTCGAGAGTTAGATGTCATAGTTGATGACAGTGGTAGTGAGACCAATTTTGATTAAGAATGCTTGTATATTCATACTCAAAACTTTAGACCGCACCTCATGAGTAACATGTGGCGATGGGTCTGTAGGAAATCGTTGGTGCGATTTCTGTCTGTGTTGGTGCATATTTGGCGGCAGATATGTAGGGAATCCTTGGTGCGATTCTGGCATATGTGGCGGCAGATGTGTTGTAGCATATTTGGCGGTGGATATGTGGAGAATCGTTGGTGCGATTCTGGCATATGTGACGGCAGATATGTAAAGAATCGTTGGTGCGATTCTGGCATGTGTTGGTGTATATTTGGCGGCAGATATGTAGGGAATCGTTGGTGCGATTCTGGCATATGTGGCGGCAGATGTGTTGTAGCATATTTGGCGGTGGATATGTGGAGAATCGTTGGTGCGATTCTGGCATATGTAACGGCAGATATGTAAAGCATCGTTGGTGCGATTCTGGCCTGTGTTGGTGCACAGAGCCCCTTGTGTATTGTAGCATATATGGCGGCAGATATGTGGAGAATCGTTGGTGCGATTCTGGCATATGTAACGGCAGATATGTAAAGCATCGTTGGTGCGATTCTGGCCTGTGTTGGTGCACAGAGCCCCTTGTGTATTGTAGCATATATGGCGGCAGATATGTGGAGAATCGTTGGTGCGATTCTGGCATATGTGACGGCGGATATGTAAAGAATCTGTATAGGCAAGAATATTCATTTTGCCTTCGAAACGTATTTAACTCGCGCGCTTGGCCTCGATATCGAGGTCACCTCCCGCTCCCCTTTCCCCCCGGCCGCCTTATGCGGCGGGATAGGACTTTCGAGAGTTAGTGTAGTTTTTCTTGCGAACTAGACTGACGTTTTTCCGCGCTTAACTTGTTACGAAGGTAGCCACCGTGTAGATCGTTGCGAGATCCTTATCTTTAATCAGGAACTAATAACTACTTTAAATTCATTGTGCAACCATACAAGTGATTTACCTCTGAAGTGCTAAGTGTAGCTGTCCCATTTCGTGACAAGCCAGGAAGAGCGCCTCCAGAGGGGGAAAGCTCCGAAGATACCAGCGCATACCTTCTCCCGGACGGCATTGCGGCATCCAGATCAGGGCCCGTCAACATACACACACATACAATTACACCTACACTCACAACACTACCATCAGCCGGGCCGGTCTCGGAGAATCGTCTCCGCTCCTGGAGCAGGTAAGTGCCTTTATCGTGGTAACATTCCCCTCGTTTGTCTCCCATCAGAAAATTTCCACGTGGCCACATTGAGCCCGACCTACGTCTGCTCGGGAGGCCTTCAGCTCATGGGCCCCTGATGGTCTGATCCTTTAAGAGAGCAGCCGTAGGCCGTAACAAACTGGTAGCAGAACGCGGTTCCGGGTTCGATTCCCGGTCGATTCCGACCATAGTGTTGATTTCTGGTGGCAGGGAGCGTTGGTTTAATTTGTATCTACAATCACGTCCGTCCGTAATACGTAAAAATATTTTTTTTTGTACGTAAGAATAGAATTATTTCCCGTGGTTGCTTGCCCTTTGTTTTGGTTAGTAGGTAGTTTGAAAAAACCGCGCCCTAGGTTGCGCAAGCGGGAGTTTTCTAGAGATACACGTCATGTAGGTAGATGGTTATTTTTACGTAATCGGTTAATTATCGTTGTCGGATAGTTGTAGTGGATTACTTATCGATTTCTGAATTTCGAAGTATCTTCGTTTATACTGTAATTGTAATTGAACTAAAGAGCAGTAATTGTATTTGCGCAATTTGAATTTAACTTGATTGGACCGTACTAGAGTTGTTACGTGCTAATCTGATTTGTGTTTTTTCGTATTTACTTGTAGTTGATTGATATTATCGTATTAGTAGTACTGTATTCGTTATTTCTTTATTTTGTTATTAGTATTCGTTATTGTATTGTATTTAGTATGCCGTCACATAAGCTACTAATTCGTTGCTTGCGGACTGAGCTGCGCTGGGCCACCAGCGCACACGCATTGATAGGCCGACCGGACAGGGTCTATAATCTGAGGAAGAGGCTCGAGCAGGTCGATGCTCGAAGGGCTGCCGTGGAGGAGGCTTACTCTGAGCTCGAGGACTCGGAGGTGGAGAAGGGAGTCCTGGACTCCTGCCGCGCGGACTACGAGCAGTTCCTCGCGCTAACGGACGACCTGATCGAGGCGGGGGCCAAGGACGCGGAGAGGGAGCGCGAAGCTCGGCTGAGCAGCCTTCTCGAGTCCCCGCGGAAGCCGCCTACTCAGCCAGAGCTGCTAGGACGACTCCCCACGCTGGACCTGCCAAGGTTCTCCGGGGTCCTCTCGGAGTGGCTGACCTTCGTCGGCATGTTTGACAGCCTGGTGGACGCCCGGAGGGACCTGACCCCCTGCTAAAAAATGGAGTACTTCCTGGCATCCCTGGAGGGGGAGGCCCTGGGCGTCGTCGGCCACCTTAAGTTGTCGGACGACGCCTACCAAAACGCCAGGGATCTCCTCGCTGGAAGGTACGCCAACGTCCGGCGGATTGCGGACGATTATGTTCGGAGGCTGCTGAACCTCCCGCTGCTGAGGGACCGGACTAGACTACGTGAGGACATAGTGAATCCAGTCGTCGTAGCGTGCAACTCGTTGCGGCGGCTGGATTTACCTGTGGACGAGTGGTCTTTTCTGCTCCTTCATATAGTGTTGTCCCGCCTGCCCCTCGACCTTCGGCTGCATTTTGAGGAGAGGTACGGCGGGGATGGCGCTTCGTACATGCCCCCCTTTAGGGACCTGCTGCGGTTCCTGGAGGAACAGTGTAGGCAGCTGGAGAACGCCGCAGGCGCCGTCGAGGGCCCCCCGGCCGCCTCCCGAGCGGTGCCCAGGGAGAGGCGGAATCAGCCGGGCAAGGCGACGCCCACTCCCCTGAGGCCGAGCGGAGCCCCCGCGGGAGGGCGCCCCCCAGTACCCTCCTATAGTGGCCTAGCGGCCCGGGAGGCGCCTCCCTGCTCCTATTGTCGAGCATCCGACCACCGGGCGGCGTCGTGCCCGAAGTTGTTGCGCAAGCCGGCTACGGCGAGGTGAACCATCGCCAAGGAGCGCCGCTGGTGCTTCTCTTGCCTGGAGAGGCATTTACAACGAGACTGCCCGCACCAGCGGCCCTGCACGCACTGCCAGGGCAACCACAACGTTATATTGTGCCTGGGTGCGCGCGGCTCGTCCTCTCAGGGCCCTGCCAGCCCCCCGACTCCCACGGGCGGGGGCGCCCAGCCACGCCCACTGTCGGGCGACGCCCGGCGCTCACCGGTGGATCACAGCGCCCCTCGTTCTGAGGGGAGTCCCTCCCCCGATCGGTCGGGGAGTCGTTCCCCCAGGGGCGGGGGGGTCTTCACCCCCCCTCAGCGAGTTGATAGTGGATTCGCAGCCACTCAGCGGTCAGCGAGACCGTTCTCACCCCCGTTGGCTGAGTGGCCGCGACTGGAACGCCACCCGCCCCCCTTTGGTCGGTGCCGGTACTACCGGGTTCCGGAGACGGCGTATCGGCCCCGGACCTTGGAGCCGAGGATCCCCGAGTTTCCCCAGGTCGGCCCGTTCGGGGAATTCCAGTCCAGGGTCATCGAGGCGCCGTCTGAGTGCCGCTCTCGGGGGCCCCGGTTCGGGTGCCGGTCCAACAGAGGCAGCTCCAGATAGGAGGCTGCCGCCCTAGCTCCCGCCATGGCCGCCTCCACTGAGCCTATAAGTCGTCAGCAGTCCACCTGTCAAACTGTTCTATTGCCGACGGCCTCAGTGAAGGTTTACAACCCGAGCGGCGACCGCTTAACGGTTCGAGCTCTATTGGATTCGGGTTCCCAACGTAGTGTAGCCTCTACTCGGTTGGTGGGAAGACTGGGGCTCCCCTGGAGCCCTGAATCACGTCCGATGGTAGGTATCGGAGGTGCCGAGCCTCCTGCTCCTAGGGGACAAGCGGAGTTGGTGTTCAGCCCTGACAGCGAACACCTTCGTATTTTATTCAAGGTGAATGTCCTCGACGACATTGTAGGGTTCCTCCCTAACGTTCGTATAAATGACAGCGCTGTACGCTGTGCGTCGGCTTTGAGACCGGCAGACCCTCGGTGGGCCCAACCTGGGCCTATAGATTTGTTACTGGGGGCCGACACGCTGGGTGTCCTCTTGTTAGGTGAGATACGAGCTCTGCAGCCCGATGGCCTGTCAGCCATTTCCACGATATTTGGGCACAGCTTTTTTGGACCGGTTATGTGGTCTCCTCCCCCTCCGACGGCCGACCCGTTCTCCGTCGTGGGCGTGTCTCTATCGGACGCCGTCCAGCGGTTCTGGGAAATTGAGGAACCACCACATGCCGCTCGAGTCGACCCTCTGGACCGTGAGTGTGAGTTGTTCTACCAGAACAATGCCGGCCGGCGGGTTGACGGTCGTTTCGTCACTCGCTTACCCTTTCTGGACTCACGCCCCTCTTTGGGTCAATCTCGTGCTCTGGCCGAGAAGAGGTTGCTTTCCATGGAGCGCCGCATGCGGCGCGACCCAGCCTTTCGCGACAAATATGTCGAGTTCATGCGCGAGTATCAGGCGCTGGGTCACATGTCACCGTCCAACTTCGAATGGCGTTCACAGGAGCACTACTTTCTCCCTCCCTTCCGGATATCAACCGGGTTTCCATGCCAAGGTGCTTCCTTCCCCCCCCCGGGAAATGTCGGGCTACCCTACATGGGTTTTGCGACGCCTCTGAGAAGGGCTATGCTGCTGTCGTATATTTGCGTACGGTGAGTTCCTCTGGTCATACTGCCGCCCGTCTCGTACTCGCTAAAAGCAAGGTTGCTCCCATTAGGTCCCGCTTAACTATCCCTAAATTGGAACTGTCCGACGCCGCTCTCCTCACGCGACTCCTCAACCACGTTCACTCTTCCTTGAAGCCTGTAATCGACATCACGGGCGTCTACGCATGGTCGGACAGTGAGATCGTACTTTGTTGGCTCCGAGCTGCACCTCACAATCTCGAGATCTTTGTGGCGAACCGCGTTTCTCAAATCCAGAGTTCTGAGACTTCTCTCAACTGGCGACATGTCCCAGGGGAGTTAAATCCCGCGGACTGCGCTTCCCGCGGCTGTGAGGCCCCATCGCTGGTTGACCACCCACTGTGGTGGGGTCCCGATTGGTTATCTGGGTCTCAGTCATTCTGGCCCCGGGGCAATTACTCCGAACCTACCGAATTGCCGGGCCTACGAGCCCGAGTCGGAGTGGGCAAGGATAAGCCCACTCGGGATCTCTCTCTTCTGGAACGGTACAGCTCCCTCGATAAGCTCTTGGGAGTTACTGCTTGGTTGCGCCGCTTTATCCGCAATTCGAGATACCCATCCCAGCGACTCTCTGATAGCGTTTTGTCCCCTAGCGAGCGCCGGGAAGCTTTGATGCACTGGACCCGTATGGTCCAAACGGAGCAATTTGAGCCCGTCATTGAAAACTTGAAGCGTGGCTCCGTTATCAAGGGCGCCCTGGCCCGCCTGAACCTCTTTCTGGAAAACGCGGGGATGCTGCGCGTTGGCGGACGTTTGAAAAATTCTCAACTGCCGTACGGGGCTCGACACCCGTTGCTGCTCCCGAAGGACGGCGCCCTGGTTCGATTGTTGGTAGCCCACCACCATGTTAAAAATGCCCACGCTGGGTGCAACGCTCTTTCGGCTATTTTACAGCGGGAGTTTTGGATTTTGTCTGGCCGACGTCTCATCCGGAGCGTCATCTTTAATTGCATACCCTGTTATAAACTGAAGGCCACCATATCGCAGCCCCTCATGGGTGACTTGCCGCCCGACCGCGTCAGGGCCATCCGACCATTTGCTGGAGTCGGAACCGACTTTGCTGGCCCCTTCCTCGTTAAGTCCTCTAACATTCGTAACGCCCGTTCGCATAAGGCCTATCTTTGCGTCTTCGTGTGCCTCTCCACTAAAGCCGTTCACTTGGAACTTGTAAGCGCCCTCAGCACGGAAGCCTTCTTGGCCACGCTTGGCCTTTCGTATCGCGGCGCGGGTTGCCGGACTTGATCCGGTCGGATTGCGGAACGGATTATAAGGGCACGGATAGGTATCTAAAGGAGGTCGTCGAGTTTCTGTCTAGCCACCGTAGCTATTTAGGCAATGCTATGTCAAAAAGGGGCATCCAGTGGAAATTCGACCCTCCGGCGTGTCCTCACTGGGGCGGTATTTTCGAGGCGGTGGTTAAAGTGGCAAAAACGCATCTCCGTCGCGTTATTGGTGAAGCTATTTTGACATTTGAGGAGCTCGCCACTGTATTCTGTAAAATTGAGGCGGTACTCAACTCTCGGCCCCTCTGCCCCCTCTCCTCCGACCCGAATGATTTGGAGGTTCTAACCCCTGGACACTTCCTGATTGGCCAGCCTCTTAACGCTCTGCCCGAGTACCCCTTCAGGGAAACGAGCGCTTCACGGCTTAGCAGGTTTGCCCTGCTGCAACAGATGACTCAAAGCTTTTGGCGCCGATGGTCCCTGGAGTACCTACATCTTTTGCAGCAGCGCGTTAAGTGGTCTGACAGGACGGAGCCTCCTCGAGTGGGAGACCTCGTTTTGATTAAGGAACCAAACGCTCTACCTTTGTATTGGCGTCGTGGGCGCATTGTTAAATTGTCGTATGGAGCAGATGGGGTGCCTAGGGTGGCCGAGGTTTTAGTCGGAGATTCGGTCTTGCAACGTGCCGTCGCGACCTTGTCTCGTTTGCCAATCTACTCGCGGACCTAATGCCTTATGTCCGGGGCGGGGGTTTGTATAGGCAAGAATATTCATTTTGCCTTCGAAACGTATTTAACTCGCGCGCTTGGCCTCGATATCGAGGTCACCTCCCGCTCCCCTTTCCCCCCGGCCGCCTTATGCGGCGGGATAGGACTTTCGAGAGTTAGTGTAGTTTTTCTTGCGAACTAGACTGACGTTTTTCCGCGCTTAACTTGTTACGAAGGTAGCCACCGTGTAGATCGTTGCGAGATCCTTATCTTTAATCAGGAACTAATAACTACTTTAAATTCATTGTGCAACCATACAAGTGATTTACCTCTGAAGTGCTAAGTGTAGCTGTCCCATTTCGTGACAAGCCAGGAAGAGCGCCTCCAGAGGGGGAAAGCTCCGAAGATACCAGCGCATACCTTCTCCCGGACGGCATTGCGGCATCCAGATCAGGGCCCGTCAACATACACACACATACAATTACACCTACACTCACAACACTACCATCAGCCGGGCCGGTCTCGGAGAATCGTCTCCGCTCCTGGAGCAGGTAAGTGCCTTTATCGTGGTAACATTCCCCTCGTTTGTCTCCCATCAGAAAATTTCCACGTGGCCACATTGAGCCCGACCTACGTCTGCTCGGGAGGCCTTCAGCTCATGGGCCCCTGATGGTCTGATCCTTTAAGAGAGCAGCCGTAGGCCGTAACAGAATCGTTGGTGCGATTCTGGTCTGTGTTGGTGCACAGATTTCAATGAAAGTTTCACGAGTTGAATATGCATTGCTTATGAATTGTAAAGAGTAAAAAAGTGTTAAAATTACTGTGTTGGAACTTGTTGATCGGACCTTCCACAATAAATTATTTTGTGCAGGAAGCACTGTGTAAGAAGCCTTAACAACATCATCATCATCATCATCATTACAGCCCTTCACAAGTCCACTGCTGAACATAGGCCTCCCCCAAAGAATGCCACAAAGCACGGTCCTGAGCCACCTGCATCCATCGACTTCCTGCATGTCTTACCAGGTCGTCACTCCATCTCGTGGGGGGACGCCCTACACTTCGCCTACCGGTACGAGGCTGCCGCTCAAGAACCTTTCTTCCCCATCGGTTGTCGGTTCTTCGAGCTATATGGCCGGCCCACTGCCATTAGTAAGCTTAACAACAAGGCATTGTCAATTATGACAGTTGACTATTGTACTTACACTTAGGAGAAGTAAAGTACCATTTGGAATCAACCTTGTTTCTATTGGCAGAATAGCCGAGCTAGATTAATCACTGAGCATATTTTGTCTCCAGGCACTACAACCGAGGACGGATGCTAGTCAGGAATGGCCGTGTCATGAATTGATGGCGCCATAGTGCAACAAGCAGCGCCATCTAACAATTAGTTTTACAAACTAGTAATATGTACCCACTCATGTCAGGATGGACGAGCGGACGAATTATTGTTTGTTACAGGAATGCATAAAGATACACGACCGAGGACGGTCGTACGTCAGGACGGCCGTGTCGGAGCTTCTATAAAATAACCGGTTGGATCGAGATAGAATGGAGGGTATATCTAGAAACCCCCTCTTGTGTCTGTAGTATAAAGTTCACTGTAGGTGCCGTGCACGAGAGATTCCGCTCAAGTCATTCAACGAGTGTGGTCACTCTACTAGTGCTAAGATAGTGTTGTGGTTCTGTTCGTTGTTGTAATTCTCCTAGTGCAGACAAGGAGGATTGGTGTTGCTGAGATGCTGTCCAGTGTTACATTGAGATAAGTAGTGTTGCTGTTAGTTTACATATTTTGGTGTTATCATGTAATTACGTACCTCACGTTACACTGGTGTGTGATTGTGGCGGAGACGTGTTACGGTGTGGTCGAACTGTAATTTCACTATGCTGGATGTATAGTGCGTTACGCTGTCTTATTACTGATAATGATTAACTGCGTAAGCAAGAGAGCAAGTTGAACATCCGCTCTCACAATTTTATTATTCTTAACAATTAACGCTATCCTGATATATCTCAGAGATCAAAATTGCGATCCTCTATTTTAATCTCCGACATCAGAAGTGGGATCTCCTGTTGTCATTTCCGATATATATAATAACATGATAATAAAGTTCCCACTTTTGAATGATTGAAGACAACTTGTTGGTGGGTGAGACAAACAAGATCAAAAAATGCACATACTTAGCGTCAGAGACACAAATCCTATCTAATGGCGAATTATTACTATTATCTAATAACTGCCTGTTCGCTATATCTGCCATTGCATTGGTTGGTGGAGCATATATGTAGACCTCATGCAGGTGGTAGCTGGAGGGAAAATCTGAGGAAGATCCCAAGGCTGCGGCTGAAAGCCGCACAACATGGGACTCCATTTCCTTGTGGTGAGTGGTAGACTCATGACACGCTCTGCGGCTAATTAGCCGTGCTGATTATGCAACTGGTTGTGATACCTTACACTTACATCACGTCTGCAGATGCGGCAGTCTACCAGGTGGAAGAGTGAAGTCATTGAATTTGGTATTTGATATAAATATTTTATTTATTTATTAGTCGATAGTAGAACATACCTTAAGCGCAAGTGCAAGGTATGTTCTACTATCGCCTAAAATGAAAATTCCAACGTTTATCAAATAAAATCGTATCTAGCAATCATATTATACATATGAATGATATAAAAAGCACATTGTTAGAAATATAAATGATTGTTGAACTTATTAATATATTTTTTAAATCGATTAATTGCTATTTTTAAATAAAAAAGGGGTTTTATTGGCTTATGGTGTGGATTTATCATGTCCCCAAAGCTTGTAAACACTATAACTTTTGAAAATACGAGTATCAATTGTTGAACTCAATCTATTTTTTAATCTCTTCATCTATCATGTGGGAAGCCACTGAATGTAAATGGCAGTGTCATTTTGTTTTGTTTAGTTATAGTTAATTTTCTTCGTCTCCAAAATGGCGAAATTTTTGTTAATTTGGTAGCCTTGTATGCAAATTATTTCTGTAAATGAGGAGCTACAGCCACAGAGTAGTTTACAATGTCCACTCAGTTTGGTTCGGCGTCAATCGCCGTCGTGAGTGGATATTGTTTCGGTTGTTTGCAACGGCTCAAAAAGATCGCTGTACAAATACACAATATTCGAATAACCAAATTTCTTAAATACTTTATTATAATAATAATAAGATATTTTTTTTATTACAATATTTTAAAAGCACAGAATAAATAATAGTAGTACGTACTAAAAGTAAGTACTATAATTTTTTTGTCATGGGTGACATTTTCATGGTTTTCAAGGGTATCGAAACTAATAGGGTTGTCGAAATGTTAATCCAAGATGGCGGCCACAATAGGTATCAATTTTTTCATCATGGGTGTCATTTTAATGGTTTTCGAGGGTGTTGAAGCCGATAGTGCTGTCGAAATGTAAATCCAAGATGGCGGCTGAATTAGGTACCAATTTTTTCATCATGGGTGTCATTTTCATAGTTTTCGAGGGTGTTAAAGCCGATAGTGCTGTCGAAATGTATTTTAACTACTTTAAAAATTTCGTATATTCAAGTTATACGTAATTTTTTAATTCGCTTAAGGTATGCCCAATTGGATTTACCATAATTTTTTATACTCTTTATTGTACACACAATACTGGACAGCCCAACGAACTTAAATTAATAAATATATGTACAATTAGGTGGCTTTTTCCAAGCGGAAAGGAATTAATTAATAAGAAATTGACTGATGTGAACCTGCTACTAGCATACTAACTAGGAAAAGGGACTATTTAATGTTTTTTGAGCCCTGTCTTCGTGAACGGGGTTCTTAAGCTTATAATGCACTACCAACAGTTTTCGATTGCTTTCGTGAATATTCATTCTTTCAAGATAATATACTAAACCACCTAAACACCTAAAATAACTAAATTACTATACAAACACAACGTAAATAAGGGTCATAATTAAAACGATCACGCCATAAATGTATTAATCGGCCTATATTTTAACAAAGATCAATATATGTTTAATATGCTAGTCACATAAATTTGATATATTTTATATATAATTTATAAAAAAGAAAAAAGGGAGGAAAATGTTACAATAAGTAGAATCGATGTATCTTAAAAAAATATTAGCTCTAGTATCATCCAGGGAAAACCAGAGGAATACGTTTGTTGTTTGTTTTTATTCGGTTGTCAACATGCCTAGTTTTGCCATAGTTTTAAAGCCTAGCTTTGCAACTATGGCAAAATAATCGTCCTATAATCTACAGCAGCTGTACACTACACACTACAACTTTTAATAAGATGTAATGATGAATGTTTGTATAAACTAAATGCCACTAGGATATCAAGGCTAATTAAAGTCGGAAATTTCTGGCGTCTAATCCGGAGGCTTTAGGCATTTAACATAATGATGTTATTAAGCCTTGAAATCTCTTTGTCAGTTTCGTGCAATTTAATTGTGGAATGGTTTTAATCTGGGATAATTAGATTTTTAAAAATCCTTTGTAATTTTATGGGTTAGAGACTAATAATAATGTCCTCTAGACGAAATTTCGGTCAGTAGAGTAAGTAATATATCTATAGGTGTAATTGCATATGAGGAAAACCACAGTACACGGACCGGAATAAAGAGTGCATTAAAAAGACAATATCCTCCAGATCGAATTTCTGTCATGGCGCTAATTCTTAACGATGGCTGGACATCTGTACTGGAGAGTATTAAGTGCATGAGTGTGCGGAAGCACACGTATACCCTCACTCTCATAGTCAAAAGAACTTCACCAGCGACACTTCAGTATTTTAAAAAGTTTTAGTTAACGAAGCAGAAGTAATGGATATGCCATTTCTTCTGCTTCGTTAAATTTAATAAGATTAAAGCTTGCTGTAAAGTCATGGCGCAGTCGAGGCGCGGTCGAGGCGAAAGCGCTGCCCAGTCGAGTACGCAGCAAAATAGCGGGCGGTTGAATTACGTAACTGCGTTTTTTTAACTTATTACTAGCTAGCATTTGCCTGCAATCCCACCTGGAAGTAAGTAAAGTAAAGTAAAGTTATAGCCTATTTACGTCCCACTGCTGGGCACAGGCCTCCTCTCATTTCTGAGAGTGTTTTAGGGCAAGGAAATGTCCGCCGCGCTGCCCCACTGAGTGTTGGCGAACTTCACATGTCTTCGAAATATTTTTTTTTCTTATTTCTCAGACATGCAGGTTTCCTCACGATGTTTTCCTTCACCGCCGAGTACGTGGTAAATCAGCACCTAAAATTGCAATTAACAATTTCATTGGTGCGGGCGGGGATCGAACGCGGGTTGCTCGCATACTGCGAAGCTTACAGCGAGCGCTAACCATCTGAGCTACCACGGCTCCTCTCATCTGAGCTACCTCTTACCTGGAAGTAAGCTGTGATTAATTCTAAAATGGCGCGATACGCAAATCTATTTCGTTTCGATTTTTTGAAAAACATAGAGGAGAATCTTCTCGAAAGTCTCGTTGACCGTACAAATATATTTTTCTATGTGGGATTCAAAATAATTAGCCACTGCACTACAGAGCCTTCGCCTTCTTATATAAAAATTGTAATCAATATTTTCTGGTCGTATTTTATTTCCAACTAAAATTATTCAGTAGATTTTTAATATTTTTTAATTTACTTGTTTGCTTGTATCAAACAAAATGGAATTCAAAACTTGTAATTCCTAAAATGAAACAAAAGAAAATTCGTTTGTAACGAATCTACGCTTTGATTAAATATGTTTGTTTTCCGGTCCTATTTCCAACGTTCTCCGTTTGTTATTAATGTTTTGGCAGGGTTATAGTGCACGAGTGTAGGCGCAAGTACAAGTGAACTCTCTATTCCCTCCCTTTACAGTTTGATGGGACGGTAATCCGACACGACCGGAGAGAAATTAGGTGCAGGATCGATGGCTTTACGTACTATTTCAGGCACGTGGGTGAAACATCACCAACTTCGAGCTCCGGGTTACTTCTGAGAATTGCTTGACAAAAAAATAATTAATAAACCTTTTCCCGACCCGGTATTCAAACCACGAGATCTTCGAATTAGGACCATAACGCTTCTGTGCTTCGTATTGCGACTAGCACCGGAAAGTTATTTTCTAGTATAGATGCATTTCCAGAAATACATATTTTTATACGTGGTAGAGCCATTAAGCTATATTAATTGTATAGTTGTAGCAGGAATGGGTCGGCTCGACCGGGGAAGGACCACGCTCTCACAGAATACCAGCGTAAAATAGCAGCTTAATGCTGCTGTGTTTCGTATGGTGAGTGTAGAGAACCGGAGACTTCTTTTACTGGAGAAGAGGCATTCCATCTTAGCCCTCACGGGTGACAACGCATATCTGCATTTTGAATCTTTATTGAGAATAGATGTAGATGTCTATGAGTCACAGAAATCACTTACCGCCAGGTGGACTTTGTGCTCGTTTGTCACCCTATCCTATAAAAAAAAATCCTCACGATTCACTGCAATCAACAATTTGATTGGTGTATTAAGTTCAAGTGTATAAGATTTCTCACGTAGTATGATATTCACGACGAAAGCTAAGCCCCTCAGCTCCCATCGTACACAAACAAAATCGCAGTAACTTGTGCTAAATAAGATGTATACGTTTATCTAGAAAAACGAATTTGTAGCCATTGTTTACTTTACATCCTCTTTATCTCGGACCTTGTATTTATTGGACTACTATCAAATATCACATAGATAAATTCCTTTTTATTTACATATTTAATTAAAATGAAACAGAAATATAATATTCAATAAGCGTGTAGCATAACACTTAGCAACTTTGCAAGTTTGTAATTAAATGAGTATAATTATGAAATTACTATTTTTAGGTTTCTGTACCCAAAAGGTAACCAACGGAACTTTATGCCTTCGCTGTCTGTCCGTCCGTCAGTCCGTCCTTCTGTCTGTCAGCGGGCTGTATCTCATGGTCCTTAATAGGTAGTAAAGTAAAGTAAAGTTACACTGCTGGGCACAGGCCTGCTCTCATTTCTGATAGTGATTTAGGGCAAGGAAACATCCGCCCCGCTGCTCCAATGCGTATTGGCGAACTTCACATGTTTTCGAATTTTTTTTTCTTATTTCTCAGACATGCAGGTTTCCTCACGATGTTTTCCTTCACCGCCGAGCACGTGGTAAATCAGCACTTAAAATTGCAATTAACAATTTCATTGGTGCCGGCGGGGTCGAACCCGGGTTTCTCGAGTACTGTAAAGCTTACAACTAGCGCTAACCATCTGAGCTACCACGGCTCTCCTTTATACATAGGTAGAGAGTTGAAATTGTCACAGAATGTGTACTTCTGTTGCCGCTATAACAACAAATAATAAAAATTAAAATAAATTAAAAACTAAAAGGGGCTCCCCTACTAGAAACGTATTACGATGGTACCTTCCTTTATGCTCGAGTCCGTCTCGCACTTGGCCGGTCATTTATTTATTGAAAACTTCGAACACGGTTTTAATAAAAATATATTTATGTATATATTCTCATGATCTATACATTTCTGCCAACACAAGATAATATCTTTATGACTTTGCGATAAAACTGTTGAATACTAGACTGTACAATGTCTATGAATAGAATTAATAATGGAAAATAGAAATGGCGAAAAATTTTATAATTATTTACGTGTTATGTATAGGTCGTTTTTGTTGGCTGGGCTCATTTTTGAGATTATGATATCAACGATAGTTCTATATGTAAGCCAAATTTCATACAAATCAAATGATTTATTTTAATTACACGAACATTATACATTGATTAAAACTCTAAAGCACCCGAAACGTTGGGAATTTAAATTGAGTAAAACCTGTTAAATTAAGAGCGATAACATCCTTAAAATAAGTTTCATTTAACCAAATCTATTTAGCCATTTATGAGTGACTACTTAATGATATTCAAGGATCTTCAAAAACTTGCATATACATAATATTAGTATAAATATTGATTTTTATTTGTTATAATCACAACAACTGTAAATGATTAAATTGTCAAGGCTGTTGCTAATCATACGATAATCGTATAAATAATAAATACGTAGCTATCGCTTGGCGAGTGGACAGACTATCGCTATACCAGATTTCTTGCAACATAGACACTGCTGCCCATTACCCTTCTCTGTATTTTGCGTCTGACACAATCACGTTGTAGAGTTATGCTGCAGTTATATAATGATCATAGTACGGATGTTTACGCTCAACCGGGGAAGGATCACGCTCTCACAGAATACCAGCGTAAAATAGCTGACTAATGCTGCTGTGTTTCGCATAGTGAGTGTAAAAAACCGGAGACTATTTTAATAACTACGAAGTAGCCCATCTTGTTCCTCAGGCATTTTGATTTTGATTCTTAATCGAGAATAAACGAAAATCTTTATGGGCCGCAGCATCTACTAAACATCAGGTGAACTGTGTGCTCGTTAGAGATCCAAATTCTATAAAAAAATACGAAATGGATTTACCGCCATCTATCGGAATCCATATGAATTTTCTGGTATTTCGCATTGTCACTTTTTACGATACCCACAGGGCCAAACGGGGTGATAGATTAATTTGCACCGCCTGACACGTCAAAGTTAAACAAAACCTTTGTCATGTCAATAGGATTTAATTTGCATTTCAAACTAAACCACAAAGACAAAGGTTATACGAGTGTAAAATACATGGTGTAATTACACTCGGAAATATAATCTTGCAACTTTATGTTAAACAAGGAAAGACTAACGCGCCGGGGTATCATAAGATTTACATATCACTCGTTTTTTAAGACATTATTATGCTGTCAAGTGTATGCGTTGTTGCTAGGCGGTGAATTTCTTGAAAATATATAAATGCGATCGTGGTATCATAGAGTCACTCACACATTGTAAATTTCAGAGTGCTCTAACCACCCCGGTTTGTTCCCTGCCAGTTCCAATAAAATTGTTAGCTGCAATATTAATAATCGTTTTACCACGTGATCAACTATAAAGAATAAATATCGTAAGGAAACCTGCATGTCAGAGAAATTAAAAAAAATCTATTAAATGTGTAATCCGCTACCATGTATTAGGGTAGCGCGGCGGTCATTTACTTATCCTAAAACTCCCTCAGAAATTAGAGGAGGCCTGCCTTGCTACATAGACCTCTCCATATCTCATACGGATAGCAGTGAAAGACCAAGTCTCAGATCCATAGGTCATCACTGGCAACATTTACTGGTTGTACAGTCTCGTTTTATGTTTTGAGGTAAACCTGACGAGAAGATGTGTCGTAATTTCCCGAAAGCTGCCCAGCCGAGTTGAATCCGTTGATTGATCTCTCGGTCGAATTTTGACTCACCTAGTCAGACTATTTGTTCCAGGTAAACATACTCATTAACCACTTCGAGCTTATTGCTCCCAACAACTACCGCCATAGGTGTGACACGAACATTAAACATGATCTTTGTTTTGTCCATGTTCCCTATCCGTTGGGAGACAGTATTGAGGTCATTGAGCATAGTGCTAAGGTCTTCCAGCGATTCTGCCTTAAGGACTATATAGTTGGCAAATCGTAGGTGAGAGATGTACTCGCCATTGATGTTAATACCGTATCCTTTCCAGTCCAGTAGCTTAAAAACGTCTTTTAATGCAGCGGTGAAGAGTTTCGGGGATATAGCGTTAACCTGTATTACTCCTCTCTGCAGTTATATAGGTTTGGCACTCTGGTTCTCTGCTCCAATAGCCATGGTAGCCCTACTTTACAAACACTTCAGCATTTTATTATACCGACAGTCAACTTGGCACCGCTGAAGGGACTGTAGCACCGCCCAAATTTCGACGGAATCAAAGGCTTTCTCATAGGCCACATACGCAAGTGAAAGTGGCAGATTGTACTCTTCTGTCTTCTGCAAAATCTGCTAAAGGGTGTTTATGTGGTCTGTGGTAGTAAAGCCTTTCCGGAAACCGGCTCATTCGGGAGACCGGAAGTCGTGGAGTCTGCATGCGAGACGATTCGTAATGACTCTTGAAAACAGCACGTAGACGCGGCTTAGTGGGGGAATCGGTCTGTAGTTCTTCAAGAGAGCGTTGTCGCCTTTCTTTAAGAAAAAGACAACTGCAATTCTGGTTCATGCCTCCAGATTAGTGCCACCATGTAACACGGAATTAAAGAGCTTCTGAAGGACTTCAAGTACCGGTTGCCACCCGATTTCAGAAGCTCCGCTGTAATTCCATCCTCACCAGGCGTTTTACCGTTTTTAAATGCTGGAGAGTCATTCTCATCTCGCTCATACTGACGTCTGGGATATATTTGGAATAGTGTCGGATAAGACGCACTCTTGGATCGTTACTCACACTTGCTTGTTACTCCAACGTTAACGTGTACAAATGCCCATAGAATCTTTCAATCTCACTGAAAATCTCAGGTTTCCCGGAAACGATGATGCCACATTCGGTGTTCAGCTTTGACAGTTGGCCCTTTCTGGCAGACAGAACTCTGGCGAAGACTTTGGAGCCTACGTTACGCTCGATCGGTTCTTCAATACAAGCCGTATTGAAGTTGCGTAAGTCCCGCCGCATGCATTTGAAGATTTGTCTGTTCATTTGCCTGTATGCTGTAAATCTGTTAAAGACTGCAGCTTCATTTTCCGTCTAACAGGAAAGAGATTAAGAGTGTGTTCGGAGAGTTTTTGTGTTCTTCTGCGGCGGGTCTTGCAAAACTTAGCTCCGACCGTATGGATAATTTCCGCGAGCTTATCATTCTTATCGTCTACTTCATTGCAGTCTTTTGATACTGAAAACAATTTTGTAAATCGAGCTGAAAAGTTTCGGGACTATGGATTAGACCACAAGGGGGACAGATCGTTGACTTCATTAGACGAGACATCACCAACTTAACGTTTAGGTTTAGTGTGCCTCTAACCATTCGGTGATCGCTACCCGTTTTCAACCTCACGATCACTGAGACATCACTAAACAGTTGTCGTCTGGTCGTCGTAATAATAAAATTAATCATCTTTATTCAGGCAAATTTCACCCATATCCAGTAAAATCAATGAGTTTAAAATCAGTCTCCAAAATTTTTGCAATAAATACTTATTGCAAAAATTTTGGAGACTGACTAAATTTTGGAGATCAAGGTCAATACAAAATAACAATTTTAGAATAATGAATCCAATCAATGTAAATAGGCAGTAATGTCAGTATATAAATAGTATAATGAGATAAAATAAAAATAAAAGTGAAATTAATGAATAAATAACAGAATTTCACACATTTATCAGTCAGGAGATGAGATCAATAATTCAAACTTTCTCTGAGGCAAATGTGCTGAAATAAACGAATTTAAAATCAATCTACAAAATTTTAGCAATAAAATACATAAATCAATGTCAACAAAATAACAATTTTAAAATAATAAATCCAGTAAATTTCAATAACCAGTAATGTCAGTTTATAAAATAACCTAATGAAATAAAATAAAATCAATACATATATAACAGAAAACACATTTTTATTAGTCAGGAGACGAGATCAATCAAAACTTTCTCAGAGGCAACTGTACCGTCAACGGTGAGTAAATGCCCCAGATATGTAAACTGTTTAACCCTTTCCAGAGGCACACCATTTAATTTTATTTGAGGTATATTATCAGGACATTTCGCACCAGCGGCCTCAAAGATCATGTATTGACTCTTCCTGACATTATACAATAATCCGTGGCCACATGTATATTCCTCGCATATCCGTATCAGCTTCCTCAGGCCGCAGACCGACGCACTCAGCAGCACCATGTCGTCTGCATAACTTAGATTATTCACACAACACCGTCAATGTGGCAGCCGACATGCAGACTGCTAAGCACTACGATCAGCCCGTTTATATATAGATTAAATAGGGTTGGTGATGTTAAGCCACCCTGCCTGACTTCACACTCAAGCCGATACGAATCCGACATTACGCCCGCCCACCTTACACTATTGGTCTGGTTTGCGTACCAGTACTGGAAAATGCTGATGAGTACCTGTGGCAAGCCTATGCTTTGCAGCTTGTCCCACAGCAGGTTATATGCCACCAGGTCAAAGGCCTTAGATAGGTCGAGGAAGCACGCGTACACGGGCGTCCTGCGATCAGTGTAGTATTTGACGGTTTGCTTTAGACACAATATGGCGCTTTCAGTGGATAAGCGAGGACGAAATCCGAACTGATTATCGTGGAGCATTACATGTTTATTTAACTGTGTGTTGAGCAAACCGTCAAATACCTTTGCAATTACGGTGGCAAGAGAAATAGGCTGATAGTTACACTTGTCAGTCAAGTCACCCGTCTTGTTCTTCACTATACCACGGTTTTCATAAAATCCGCGGGCAGGTAAGAATGGCTCACACACAGAGAGTAGAACAAATCCAAGACCAGCATGTTGCAAGTGCTCAACACTAAGTCCGTCATGTCCCGGCGACTACTTTATAGATTGCATCATAATTAATTTAAGTAATACATAATATGTATTACCAATAAATATTACGATAACGCTTTAAAACAAACGTCCTGTATATACAATCCATGAGCATTGCATCCTGCATTAGCAGATCACGCACTTAATAAATAATAAGTGTAATTTTTTACTTTACCCTCATATTCATTATTGTCGGCGATATCGGTACACGGTAAAGTTTCTATAAACTTATGATTGTACCGTAATGTAATGTGTAACTAATAAATGTAATGTTATGAAATAAATAAATAAACAAATAAATATCTTCTTTAGCTTTTCTTACGTTTTTTGCCAGGAAACTAGTCCCCACTGTTTGTGTGTCCATGTCAGTTCTGAACACTTCCACTACTGGATCCAACAGAGACTTTACAGAAATATGGCTCTTGAAAAGATTTGCAATCTCCTTGGGATTGTTCATGCCATTGACGCACACAGGAAGGCCAGTCCGTACATTTATTATAGTGGTGGACTTCCAGAAGCCGCGAAAATCTCCTTTGCTATGTTTCACAGCAAGAGCGTCCATTTTTATTTGGTCTTGATGATTTTGGCACCATTTTAATCGGGACTTGAACACTCTTCTGCTATCACACATTTCTTTGTAAAGAAAACCTGACCTAGGTCTACCACACTATACCCAGTCATTGAATTTAGATCTGGCCTCTCTGTGAGCCTCACTGACGTGTTTGTTCCACCCAGCTATGCGCGGGCCACCCTCGCCCCTTCTCGCGCCTCCCCGATTTGCCAATGTCGCCGCGCCTTGGAGAGCGGTGACAATGTCAGAGTACAGCTTATCCAGAACACGACTGTGGCCACGGTCATTACAAAATCGGTCAGCACAGTTTGCACACTCCGAAGGAAAGTCTACCAATTTTAAACTATTATGACACTCTTTAGCATACACTGTTCCGCACTCTTTACACCCCATACTACCTATTTGTTAACATTGATTATGCTCGCAGAGATCTTACGATTTACTAAATTTAAATTACATTTAATTATAATTGGGAAATAGTCTGACCAAAGAGTGTCATACTTGACATCTACACCGACGACAGCCTGCCTCGCCGCGAGAGTTGTGACACAGTGATCCAGGCAACTGCTGGTCCCGTGGACGTCACTTATAAAAGTAAAAGTACCAGAGTCCAGCCCTAGAATATCTACATCTATACATGACCATAACTGGTCATTACAAAAATTAACAAGTTCACTGTAAAACAACTCACCCGGGTCCGCATTGAAGTCGCCTAAAATAAACACTGATTCAATTCCATATTCGTCAATAATAGCGCTTACCGTACTCAAACAGTCTGTAAATTCCTGTAAATTGTCGACAGAATTTGTTGCCAAGTAAACACTCATCACAATTACGGGTCTATCATTTGTTATAATTTTAATTGCACAAATACGTGAATTTTCACAATTTAATACTGTCACTTGCTGGAACGCGCTATATCGCCATAAGAACGCGACGCCACCATAGGGGCGCCCGCGCAGGATACCTGCCGACGTATCGACCGCTGATGTCGCCACATAACCAAAACCACTATCGATCGTGCCAATAAAGGGTATATCATGACTCAGAATCCAATTCATCGTTCTTATTCCTGTGTTTGAAACTCACAAAACGTCGAAATATGACACCTTCAGGCCATAGAGTTTCATCCATGTATTTTGGCAGATTGACCTCTCATATTGAAAATTTGTAAGCCTTGTGTCCTCTATCATATTTCATATTAATTTTTTCTAGTGACACGGTTTCCTTAGTTTTATTATAAATATGTTTTATTATGTCACTTTCCGTCGCAGAATTATGCACATTCGTAATAAACATAAGAAGTTTCTTGCCTGCGGCCCGGAATGAGCACTGCAAATCTTTGGTTACACCAGCTTTGCCGACATAACGATACTTTCTTGTTTTTTTGTGATACGATACTTTCTGCCATTCTTCCTTTTTATTATTTTCATTTGTCAGAGTTTCACTAACGAAGATCGGCTGCTCTGATTGACTATGTCCTGTTAAGCACACAAAACCTGCCTTATCAGTAGGGGTCAGTTGTTCCACAACCTCAGTAGCAGAGCTCGGTGAGTCTGACGTCACCGCAGCTCTCGTGCTTGCCTGCCGACACAGCTGCGGCAGCGATGGCGAACACTCAGGTCCCGCATTACAGCTGACGCCCGTTTGTTTATTGTGCGTTACCCTCACATCTCTAAGCTCAGACGTGGGAGATATTAAACCCGTAGTATCATTTATGTTGTTTACTGTATAATCTTGTGAAAGACCCATAGGGCCACTGTCTAGGAAAACACCTCTTTTACTATTGATTCTAAACGCCGACGTCGGTGGTAGCAGTGGGTTATTTTGTAAGCAAAGAATAGACAACTTCAGCTTGTCAACGCTATCTCGGGTAGCATACGTAGACTTTATTTCTTCAATTTCGGCTTTCAATGTAAATTCCAAATTATTAAAGGACATGTTAGTCCTTTAATAATTTGGAACAGTCTGATCTATCAAAATCGGCGGCAGTTTGTCAAGCTGTCTAGCCACAAAAATTGGAATAATATCAGGTTCCGTAGATTTAAATAGATTAATAATGTCTACTACATCGCGTTCCTCTTTACCTTTGTTTTTTCGCAATATTTTTCTGATACCCGTTGGGATGAACTCAAATAAAAGTTTCTTAGAGTTTCTGATTTCATCACTTGTAAATGTCGATGTACAAATACGCACTAATGATTCTTCGTCTATAATAGACACTTTGTTTTGTATGTATGATAATAGTTCGTCGATCACAATGTTACACACGTTGCACTTAAAAACGTTCGTCATTATTACAATTCGCGAGCCAACGCTATAATGCAACGCTGTAATGAAGTTAATCACATCTTTTGTCGAACCGTCGAGGCTAGACTAGGTCCACTTCTTGTGGGGCCGCTTCTGGAAGGAAGAGTTCATCATAAAGAGTTCCTCTTTCTCCATGAAGTCGACCAGCTGCTGGTCCTTTGGGTTGCGTTGACCTTTCCCGAATTTCCTTACCTCAGCTCACCGTTTTGCATTAAATTCTCCCATTAACACCGTTTAGTGGGTTTTGGAGGAATGCCTGGCTTTAGATATATCCTCATACATTTTATCCACCTCCTCATCTCATCTCATCTCTGTACCGAGGTTCGTGCGTAAACCTGTATGACCTTCAACCAATACCGTTTGGTGATTCTGAGTATAAGGTATGGCACTTACAATCTTCACTACGTTGTTAACGAGAGACTTGTCGAAGATAAGGCCGACATCCCCTGGGGCAGATGGTCGCCTTCCCAGTGATAGAATAAGTTCCGATTACCGTGTCCTCCCCCTCTCTTCGGACCTCAGTAATCCTTTAATATTCCAGCGTAACTTGTCTATCTTTTCTTCCGGCTCCAGAATCTTCTCGCCAGTTCTCAGGGTGCGTGCGTAGTATGTTGTCGGGTCGAGTCGTCTTAGGTGGCAAATGAACCTTCAATTTCGAGATTCTTAGCACCCTGACCCAAACCGGTACTTTGGTCACCACCGTAGCCAGGAATAGCAGGGTCGCCGTAGACAGGGGGCCGTAACTTCGTAACTTTCATCATGGGGGGAGTTGCCACGCTTGGTGAGTGGGATGGCAACCGCTGTTTTTTATTGTAATATTTCTGTTATCAGGAAGATGCTGCAGCCCATCTCCTGCCAGTTTTTCACTGTTGCCTCTTACATGACACCCACGGGAAGATATGGGGTAGTGGATAATTTAACCAAAGCAACAGCGCAAGATCTATCTATAGATCCACTGTTTTTCTTGGTATTACTATTGACGCGAAACTTCAATGGGGCCCCCATATATCTAAATTAGCAAGCAGACTTAGTTCTGCAGCATATGCTGTAAGAAAGATTAGAAGTCTCACAGATGTTGAGACAGCTAGGTTAGTGTATTTTAGTTACTTTCATAACGTAATCTCTTATGGAATTTTGCTATGGGGTAATGCGACTGATATTGAAGCTATATTTGTTTTGCAAAATAGAGCCATAAGGGCGATTTATAATCTAAATTGTAAAGAGTCCCTCCGAGAAAAATTTAAAGAAATAAACATATTAACTTTGGCATCCCAATATATTTATGAAAATGTAATGTATGAACATAAAAACATAAATAGCTTTAATAAGAATAAGGATGTGAATACTTTAAACACTAGGAACAAACATAAGCTTGTAATACCAGTTACTAGACTCCACAGAATCAGTAATTCAATTATGGGGCAATGTATACGCTTTTACAGTAAAATCCCAGAACATGTTCAAAGTTTGTCAATAAACAAGTTTAAAAGTTTTTTTAAAGAAAAACTGTACAAAAAGGGTTATTATAATATCAAGGAATACATGAATGAAAATAACCCCTGGGATTAAGGTGATCGTCACCATGCTGGTTCTATGAAAATTCTCTTAAAATTGTATAAACAAAATTATTGTTAAGTGAAATTATGTTTAAAAAAAAGTCCCGCTGGGTTTCTTGCTGGTTTTTCCCAGGACAGAGGTATTTTCCGAACCAGCGGTAAATAAAAAATGACTTTCAATAAATATTATGTAATAATCAATGTTGAATAAAATCATTCTATTCTATTCTGTTCTATTCTATTCTATTCTTTGTATTACAAAAAGCAACTGCTTGCAGAGGCGTAGACCACTACACACATTGCAAATATAAACTTGATGACTGCGTGGCGCAGTGGCTTAGAAATGAGTTGCTGCGCTGGGGGCCGCGGGTTCAAATCCCTACAAGTTTGAATAAGTATTTGTAAATGAATTATTGAGTTATTCCATCAAGCAACTCTCAGTAGCTGCCCGGAGTCAGGAAGTTGGCGGTGTCTCACCCCCGTGGATCGGAAAGCAAGTAATGCCGTTGGTCCTGCGCTTGATCTCTCTCCGGTCGTGACGGTGCCGATGGCTAGTTTACTTTGAGACTGGCCGCCGTGACCGAAATTTGGTGTGGAGTACATTCTTATTATTATTTGGTGTAATCAGTTACACTTAAAAAGGGATTTTTATTTTTTATTCATAACACGTTAAATTTGAACATTTATTTCGGTACGTCGCTTAAACATTTCGAATTTTAAAATGTAGCCCATGTAAATCATATTTTGCATGAACTATAAACTTATAACAATACTTGAGAAAGTTAAATTTACACTGAATGCTAACTTACTTATCTAGAATACCTCCAAAATTTATTTCCATATTTTTCAACATATTTGGGTACACAGTCAACCTGATGGTAAGTGGAAGCTCTAGCACATAGAAATCTAAATTTATCTTCCATTAAGAATCAAAATGCAGGTGCTTTATCACCCCTGATAACTGAGATGTAATCCTCATTTCGAGTAAAAATGGTCTCCGGTTCTTTAGACTCAGCATATCAAACAAAGCAGCATCAAGCTACTATTTTACACTGGTATTCTGTGAGAGCATAGTCCTACCCCGGTCGAGTCGACCAATTCGTGCTGCAACCAAAGTATAGTTGCAACATGGCTCTACCACATAAGAAGTAAAAAGTAGAACAGCAAGTTTCGTTATGACATTGAACATAAAAACAAAGGCAACAACCCAAGGCGCATTGCAGTCTTTCACAAACTTTTTTATATAATATATAGGATAAGGGTGACAAACGAGCACACAATCCACCTCATGGTGAGTGGTTGTTGAGTAAGTGGATGAATTGTAAACATATTACTATTCTATTATGCTATTTCGCAAACGTAATAACCCTTACACTATTCAAAGGTTGCTTGTGGACGATAACAGGTACTTTATCTCACTTCTGATATTGGCAAAGGGCGAATTTCTGGGCCTAAAGGGCTTCTATCTTATCGGGATCTATCACGATGGGTAGCCACGAGCAAAATAATTTCAACAATAATCTAGTCTGAATTTATCTTAGCAATTAAAGTAACTATCAGTCAAACAGAGACGGCCACCCTATGCGAGCACTGACGATGAAATGCCCTCGCTTCTACAGCCGCATCCAAGCATGAATTGATATGACTTCACGCTTGCGTTCGGTTTTTGTTTATTGGACGAGAACCAGTGTTGCCGCTGTGTGATTTTAGATGGCGCTACTGATTCTCTGTAATATATTATTAACGTCTTTCTACCGTGTTTTATTTTCTTGCGTTTTTGTCTGTCTGTTTAGTACAAATATTTCAATCAATTTAAAATTAACTTTCCGATGAATTACAGACTTGAAAGTTTAAATACATAATATATATTATATACTGTACGTGGTAGAGCAATGCTGCAGCTATATTATGGTTGTAGCATGAATGGGTTGGCTCGACCGGGGAAGGACAACGTTCTCACAGAATACCAGCGTAAAACAGCAGCTTGACACTGCTGTGTTTCTTATGGTGAGTATAGAGAACCGGAGACCCTTTTTACTTGAAACGAGGCATTCCATCTTAGTCCTCATGGGTGACAAAGCATCTGCATTTTGATTCGTAAGCGAAGATAGATGTAGATGTCTATGGGCCACAGCAACCACTTACCATCAGGTTGACTGTGTGCTCGTTTGTCACCCTTATCCTATAAAAAAGTACTTAAACATAGGTCAGAACTGAAAATTGTGAAATTTTTAACAAACATAAAAGACGAATTCAAAAAATTAAACAATATTCACATAATTAGTACTTTAGACGTTAGTTGCAAGACATAGTGTACAGAAGAATTACATACCTGCATTTAGAAGCTATAAAGTGGACATTATTCAATAATTTCTATTGCCATGAAGTTGGGATTTCTTTTTCAATAGACTTAAGTATATAACATGCTCAAGATAACAACTTGAATGTTATCACACAATTTTAAATCTTCCCATATTTTACCAATGTTAAATATGTTTTTTTTTTGTTTATAGTCCACTCCTGAAGTACATATTTAATGAAAATAAATCATAAAAATCGGTTGCCTAAGATATCGCGTAACTTACATACATACAAAATAAAACATAAAGTCGAATTAAAGTAGAATCATAGAATTCATACAAAAATGAAATACCTATAAAGTAATGATTTCTTATATTTACGCAAATATTACACATTTAAATAAAACTAGTTTTACGGATTTTATACCCGTAGAAATTAGACCCATACAGATAGATATTTAAACGGTGATTCTCACCAACATCCTTCACAGTTAGCTACCGTGGGTAAATTTTTGTTTCAGAGAGCACGAGGATCTGTGACAGTAAACACCTGGTTACCGAGTTCCAACACGTCAAGCAAGTTTTGCACGACAATAAGCTTCTGGTCCCGCGCCTACGTCATAGTGAACGAGTGAAGCCGGCTACTTACTTCAGCCTTTTACAAGTCCACTTCTGAATGTAGGCCTTCCCCAATGAATAACGCAAAACAGTCCTAAGTTAAACCTAAGTAAAGTTGCAGCCTTTAATACAACCCACAGATGGGCACAAGTTTTTTCTTATTTCTAAACAGGTCACAAATGTAAAAGTTTACACGTGTAGGAGCGGCGCTGTATCTATAATATTGTAGTACGAGTGGGGAGGCTTGACCAGTGTAATACCACGTTCTCACAGAATACCGACGTAAATTAACAGCCCAATGCTGCTGTGTTTTGTATGGTAGGTACACAGAACAAACGATCATTTAATATATCAGTATTTCAGTTGTTACTAATAAGTTCATTAGTGCCGGGGGATTGAATCCAGCTTGCTCGCGAACAGTAATTTACACCCAGCGCTTAGCCCCGGCGATATCACATTTCTGAGCAACCTGAAAATGAATAAAATAATATTATTAAGTACAAGATACTTTCATAAATCAAAACAAAATAAATAAAAATAAGGACAACACAGAAATGCTTCCAAAAATAAATATTTTTCAAAACTCTCTCCTAACATATTGGTTATTTGTTGGGAACTGCAAGAGCTAGTGTATTTTAGAATTCATGACACGAGTTGAGAGAATAGTTGAAATATCATTTTGAAAACATACAATCTCGCAATGTACGGTATCATTATGATGAATATTTCTTTGTCAATATAATATATTCTGTAGGTGTATAAATATGGATGTTCGAATTGTACGTGGTAGAGCCACGCTCAGCTGTATTATAGTTGCAGTATGAATAGGGTGGCTCGACCGGGGAGGGCATACTCCCTCATAGAATATCAGCGTATTCTACTTATATTCTATTTATAATATTATTGCGTTATACAGAACATTATTTATTCATTAAAGCCTATCAAATTCCACTGCTGAACACAGGCTATTCTCTCACCTACGATTACCCGCGCTCAATAGCAGCTTAAAGTAGTTGTGTTTCCTATGGTGAGTACGGATCCATCTTGGTCATTAGGTGTGACAACGTATCTGCATTTTGATTCTTAATTGATGAACGTTTTGGATGTCTGTGGGTCACAGCATCCATATACCTTTAGATGGACTGTGTGCTTGTTCACCACCCGTATACTAAAAATACGAAACCTATCATCAATTAAAATGCGTTATCGTCCACGATGGCTGAGATAGAATGTCACTTGTAAAACGTGCCTCCAGTTTTCTACAATAAAAACACAAAACAGGAGTACATCACTGGTAGAGTGAACTGCTGCTTGTGTTAAAATATAACTCTAGTAGTGGATATGTAGAGTATAGTGGTAAAAATTTGAATGCGAAATAGCCAACCATTCTAACTTTTCGTTCATTACGCCGCAAAATTTTAAAGTTTTGTTCTTACTAAACGACCCTTTCAAGAAAGTTTGTGGTGCGTAAAACGTTTAATTACACAAAATTATTGAATTGAGTCTTGCGCAGTCGAGAAAGTTCTTACACCTTATTTTTAATTAATAAGAATAAAATGATTATTTATAAAATTATGAAAAATTAATGATTTCTTATAATTACGCGAAGACTACACATTTAGAGCAAGATTATAGGAACACTATCGCACACATTCACGGTTCCACTAACGACCACCTTTTGATGAAAGTGAAGGTCAGTTACATTGGGCCAGAGAATATGACTACTCATAAACACTAGCCCTCCCGATTTCAGCTGTGATCTGATTTATGGCCTACTGTGTTTGTAGCTAATGAATAAGTCTTCTTATTTGTCATCTACACTTAAAGTCTAATGATGTTTTAAAAGTAATAACAAATGAATTTTATTCTATTGGTGGTAGGACTCATTTTCTGCTTAACAGACCGTCTGGGTAGATATCACCCTCTTACCTATGACTACCGAAAAATAGCAGTGTCTGCGCTGATGTCTATAGAGTCTAGAAGAGTAAAGAGAGCCAGTTTACTTACAAGCTGTGAGGCATTCCATCTTAGTCCATATAGGTGACGTATCTGTAGCATTCTTTGTTTGAAGGTAGCTACTCGTCACTAGATGTCCATGGGTACATTCCATGAACACAAGTGGCCACTTACCAATAGGTTAGCTGTTAGTTCGTTTGTCTTCAGTTTTATATAAAACTAGCTGTTCCCGGCGACTTCGCCCGCGTGGTGTTATTTTTCGCGGAACCTTAAAATAAAAGCAGCCCAAGTTACTCTTTATAACATCAGCTATCTGCCAGTGTGTATTAATATTGACAAATATTTACATTAATATTCATACGATACTAACGTCACTCAATTGTTTTGCCTTCCCGGAACCTCTCCACTAACACTTAAACTTTATGGTATGGTATTAAAGTTCAAATTGACTTTTAAGTGTTATTCGAATATTTTGTATGGGTATATAGAAAAGTTTTTTTTTAGAGTTTTAAGGCAATTTTTTGAATTTCTCTCCGTAAGAACCATCTTCGTACTTCAAGGAATATAAAAAGAATTAGCGAAATCGGTTCAGCTGCTCTCGAGATTTGCGCTTAGCAACACATTCAGCAATTCATTTTTATATTAAAGATAAACACTGTTTAGATATTACGCGTTAGATTACACTTAAAAAAAAACTCTTATCTCTCTTTTGAATAAATTTGTTAGGGTTTAAATTGAATAAAAAAAAAACAACTCAATTTGCAAAGCAGAATGCTCTCTGTTAAAAATATATCGTTTTCTTTATAGCCCTGCCTGACCTTGGGTGAGTTGTCTACGTAATCTAAAGTCAAATGGTAATAACATAATAATACTAAGCTAATAACGATTTTATAGCGTTTTATAAGTTATTTTATATATTTATCCCGTGAACGTGGGTATAAATTACTTGAAATATAAAATAAGTTAGTTAAACGCTATAAAATCTGTTAAAACTAGTTTCGTTCAATTACAATAGCTACTGTTTTGATAAGAATACATTTGCGTAGACATATGGATGTGAAAGAAGTGAGAGTCGTGTGTCAGCATCGTGCCAAATGGAAGGCCATAGTCCCAACCTAGCCCTGTGCTTAACGTGAGAATTTATGTTATGTTATATAATTTTTTTAATTAATAATTATTGTAGTGTTTGCATACACTAGTTTAAAAACCACCTTTGTTTGTTTAAAATTCATTCTCACATTTAGGCAATTAATCAAATAAAATTAATAAAATAAAATTAATAATAGGTTCAGTTCTGTACACTACTAATCGTTGTTATATGTTGTCTTAGCTTTATTCTTCGAGGAACTTTGTGAAATTTATAAAATAAGCAATAAGTTAAGGCTTAAATATACGTACAACTATTGGACACAAGCCTCCCCTCTATAATGGCTTTAATCCTTTTATAAATTAGACAAACACGTTGTTTGTTCGTGTTTACGAAATTTCACGTATCCTCAAAATATTTTATCTCTCACACACGCAGGTATTAAGACGTTTTCTTCATCGCCAAGCAAGTGATAAATCAGCACATAAAATTGCAATAATTACTTTCAGTGGCGTCGATTTGGGGTTCTTACGCTGTGAGATTAATGGCGCGTGTTTAGTTAATAGTACTCAATGATCTTAAAATGACCAATGCTGTACAAAACATGCATACGAGTATCTCATCAGGTGGGACATAGTAAAGCACTGCCTTAGAATAGTATAAAGTTAATGTCAATTACAGGCGTATACCAAATTTGTATTAGTATTTATTATATTAATAAAAATATCGAGAAATATTTCACGAAATTTGAGCCGTCGCTACTTTATAAATTTCGTCATTAATTAAAATCAAGGAATGTTGAAAGTGTTTGTTTTTCCCAAGCGAAAATAAAAATAGGGAAAATTGTTGCCTCATCTTCAGTTTATTCCACCAAATTGAGCAATATTTGCTCCAGTAAAAACGTGTCTATCATTACGGGTTGATTTATTTCTCTATTACTGTTGAATCATTGAGGGGACCATCGTTGTCCCCTGCCTTACACTGTAAAGTGCTTGAAACGTATTTATTGTAATGTATGATAAAAGTATATTATGTTATGAATATCATAGTATATTTACAGCATGCATTCGTGGCACATTTGACTGCCTCGTTAAATCCAGTGTTTTTACACGCGACATTTTACACGCGACAGCTGATCACGGATACGAAATTACAGGTCTGGTCAAAAACATTAGTTATTGAGTTTTTCTGCCAAGAAATTCTCAGTAGCATCCCAGAGTCAGGAAGTTGACGGTGTTCTTGCGCCTTATTCTTGCCATTCCATCAAGCTTATAGAGAGTGTACATGTGCTTGCGCATACTGTCGTGCTATAATCCTGTCCTGCAGAGATGGCTGATCTCCGTTCACCGTCGTGGCCGAAATTTAGTCTGTGGGACATTATTAATAATTAATTTTATTAGTTATTCACCACTGTCAAATTTCGATGTTCAATAATATCGTCATGATTGGCATATTGTGGTGGGCTAATTTAAAAATAACCTTTAATATTAAAATTTTAACCTTTATACGTAGTAGAGCCATGCTGCAGCTATATTAGTAAGTTAGTTGTAGTACGAATGGGTCGGCTCGACCAGGGAAGGACCACGTTCTCACAGAATACCAGCGTAAAATAGCAGTTTAACACTGCTGTGTTTCGTATGGTGAGTGTAGAGAACCGGAGACCCTTTTTACTGTAAAAGAGGCATTCCATCTTAGCCCTCACGGGTGACAACGCATCTGCATTTTGATTCCACATCGACAATAAAATGTAGATGTCTATGGGCCACAGCAACCACTTACCATAAGGTGGACTGTGTCCTCGTTTGTCACCCTTATCCTATAAAAAAAACTGTAGAGCATGTATGCGAAGATAAATGGGTGTAAAAGAAGCGAGAGAGGTGTTCCAATATCGTGGCTTATGAAAATGTGTAATCTCTGTCTACCCCCTTAGGTGACGGGTGTGAGAGTTCACATTGACTCTATGTTTTATAATGACACGATATAAATTATCATTATTTTTAACTATATAAAATGGATATAGCGCCGTGTAATGTAAGTTTTGATTAGTCGAGTATGAAATAACTATTTGCATAAATAGAGTTCAAACTTGATCTATCAAAGCAGAAAATCACTCTCATCACATAGTTGGATCTCCCTTCGGGTATCGTACATTTCGAACTCAAAAGCATTAATGCAAGACACATTATAATATGCAAACTTAATAAAACTTAAAAATATTTTTTCTTTTTTATATTTAATGCTGGAATCAATATTTAAGAAACATTTTGTTTATCCTTGCTAGGCGTTTCATCATCATCATCATCATCATCATCATCATTACAGCCCTTCACAAGTCCACTGCTGAACATAGGCCTCCCCCAAAAAATGCCACAAAGCACGGTCCTGAGCCACCTGCATCCATCGACTTCCTGCATGTCTTACCAGGTCGTCACTCCATCTCGTGGGGGGACGCCCTACACTTCGCCTACCGGTACGAGGCTGCCACTCGAGAACCTTTCTTCCCCATCGGTTGTCGGTTCTTCGAGCTATATGGCCGGCCCACTGCCACTTCAGCTCACCAATCCGTTGGGCTATGTCGGTTACTCTGGTTCTACTGCGGATATCCTCATTCCTAAGTTTATCACGCAGAGAAACTCCGAGCATAGCCCTCTCCATAGCTCGCTGAGCGACCTTGAGCTTCCTCATACGGCCAGCAGTGAAGGACCACGTCTCAGTTCCATAAGTCATCACTGGCAACACGCACTGGTTGTGCAATTTCGTTTTCAGGTTTTGAGGTATGTCTGACGAGAAGATGTGTCGTAGCTTCCCGAACGCTGCCCAGCCGAGTTGAATCCGTCGATTGACCTCTCGGTCGAAGTTGGACTTACCTAGTCGGACTATTTGTCCCAGGTAAACATACTCGTCAACAACTTCGAGCTTAGTGCTCCCAACAACTACCGGCATAGGTGTGACATGGACATTGAACATGATCTTTGTTTTGTCCATGTTCATCTTAAGACCTATCCGTTGGGAAACACTATCGAGGTCATTGAGCATAGTGCTTAGGTCCTCCAGCGATTCTGCCATAAGGACTATATCGTCGGCAAATTGAAGGTGAGTGATGTACTCGCCATTGATGTTGATACCGTATCCTTTCCAGTCCAGAAGCTTGAAAACGTCTTCCAATGCAGCGGTGAAGAGTTTCGGGGATATGACGTCACCCTGTCTTACACCTCTCTGCAATTGGATAGGTTTCGTACTCTGGTTCTGTACTCGGATAGCCATCGTAGCCCTACTGTACAAGCACTTCAACACTTCGATATACCGATAGTCAACTTGGCACCGCTGAAGGGACTGCAGCACCGCCCAAATTTCGACGGAATCAAAGGCTTTCTCATAGTCCACATACGCCAGACATAGTGGCAAATTGTACTCTTCGGACTTCTGTACAATTTGCCGAAGGGTATGTATGTGGTCTATGGTGCTAAAGCCCTTTCGGAAACCGGCTTGTTCGGGAGGCTGGAAATCGTCAAGTCTGCGCGCGAGACGATTCGTAATGACTCTCGAAAACAGCACGTAGGCGCGGCTCAGAAGTGAAATCGGTCTGTAGTTCTTCAAGAGAGCGTTGTCACCTTTCTTGAAGAACAAGACCACCGCACTTCTGCTCCACGCCTCCGGTGTAATGCCACCATAGAGGACGGAATTAAAGAGCTTCTGAAGGACTTCAAGTACCGGTTTTCCACCCGCTTTCAGAAGCTCCGCTGTAATTCCATCCTCGCCTGGGGCCTTACCGTTTTTAAGGTGCTGGAGAGCCATTCTAATCTCGCTCAGACTGACGTCCGGGATATCTTCGGAATAGTGTCGCATGAGACTCGCTCTTGGATCGTTACTCACACTTGCGTGTGGCTCCAACGATGCCGTGTACAGCTGCCCATAGAACCTCTCAATCTCACTCAAATCTCAGGTGTCCCGGAAACGATGCTGCCACATTCTGTCTTCAGCTTTGACAGGTGGCTCTTTCTGGCAGACAGATCTCTGGCAAAGACTTTGGAGCCTTGGTTCCGCTCGATCGCTTCTTCAATACGAGCTGTATTGAAGTTGCGTAAGTCCTGCCGCATGCATTTGGAGATCTGTCTGTTCAGATGCCTGTATGCTGTCAAGTCTGTTGATGAATGTAGCTGCTAGGCGTTTAGGATAACATAATGTGCTTGAAAAGTCCTTGTTTAAAATGAAATACCAGTTCAACATCTTACAAATCGCTTTAAGTTGTATAATTTTAACTCATCTTGAGTTACTGAATTAATATTTAGTAATTTAATCTGTTTTTTCTATTTCAGTGATAGAGTTGTGAACAACGAAACTATTTAGAAATCATAGAATAGGCATAAGACGCTTCTTAATTACTCCATATTTATCATTATTCGAACTATCAATTATACCTGTTAACATAAACACTCACACCTGTCATCTAGATAGACAGGCAGAGACTACGGGCTTCTATTTAACACAATCCTGACACACTTCTCTTGCCTCCTTTACGTCCTTATACCTACTCATACATGATCGTAGTTTAAAGGTATCTTAACCTGGCCCATCTTAATACTATTCTTTGAAATATAGAATATTAATTTTAATTATTAGTATCATTAACACAACATGTATGTAATACAATATGTAATAACAATGTTTTGTTCGTGATAAACAAATATTTCTTTTAATTTTTTATGTGTGACAAAGTGGCACTCAATCCATTTGATGAAAGTGGATGTTGTGAACCATATACATCTATGTCCCAGATGCTGCTTGAGAACAAAGGCGGAATATATCTTTAGTGAAAAGGAAACTACAGTCCACTTGATAGTAAGTAGCCACTGCAGCCCATGCAAATACGACTGCAGATGCGTTGTCACCTCTGAGGACTAAGAAAGAATACCTCACAGTCTACTGGCTCTCTATTCAGCGCGATTCAGAACGGAACACGGCAAACATAGGTAAGAAAAGATTATGTATTTACTTAGACGGACCCCTCGTTAGAAAAGGAGACACACCACCTAGCCATATTAACATAACATAAAATTGAACGTGGTGCCATTTGGTAAAAAGCTATTATTTTGACATTACAAATAGACACCTCAATTTTATTTATTTGTAAGTATAGATTTCTATGTTTGTGCTTGACTAATGCCTTTTCTGCAGCCAATATGTACTTATTTCTTTTCTAAACTACAATTATTTTAAAAGAATGGACTAATGAATTTTCTGCAATAAAATAACAAAATCTATAGAATCAAAAGAATGTTTATTCTAAAACTAAAATTAAAAATTACTCAATGTCAAGCTTTTTAACGTCCTCTTCTGTGGTCGATGGTTCAGCAATAACTTTTTGATAAAAAGGATATGTTGCTCAGGTATATACATTAGTAACTTTTTTATATCATCTATTTTTTCTGTATTTATTGGTACTAAATCACCGGCATACACTCTTTGGGCTGTAATCATTGGAGACCTTCCAAATTTTGCCAAACGGAACGTCTGAGTTTCCAAACCATCTATAAAGAGCTTCGCAATAAGAACTCCTTTTTGATTTATATCAAAACTAATTTGCATATAAGTGGATATTCCTAAATGTTTTTGTTTTTGGCAGCAACTTCTTTACCTAGGGTTTCAATTGAAACGGAATACTTATTGTAGTATATTGGCCACCAGTTTTTTTCTGATGCTCCTGCCACAATACCTGCATATTCTTCTGGACTGTATATGAGATCATGTTTCTTTAAAGCAAGTTTTGCTGTACCAAGTGTATACGTAGTAGAGCCATGCTGCAGCTATATTAGTAGCATAGTCGTAGCAGGAATGGGCCGGCTAAATGTAGTGATTATATTCTCTTTAGGGCCGGATCGATAGGGGAATGATCACGCTCTCATAGAGTACCAGCGTAAAATAGCAGCTTAACACTGCTATGTTTCGTATGGTGAGTAAAGAGAACCGGCGACCCTTTTTACAGGAAAAGAGGTATTCTATCTTAGTCCTCACGGGTGAAAATACATCTGCATTTTGATTCTTTATCAAGGATAGTTGTAGATGTCTATGGGTCACAGCAACCACTGACCATTAGGTGAACTGTGTGCTCGCTTGTCACCCTATCATATAAAAAAACAGGTAAACTGTTAGTTCGTTTGTCTTCAGTTTTATATAAAATAAATACTGTTTCTTAGATATTACGTATTAGATTATACTAAAAAAAAAAACAAAGTCTTATCTCTCTTTTGAATAAATTTGTTAGGGTTTAAATTTGGTTTAAAAAAATCTCAATTTGCAAAGCAGAATGCTCTCTCTTAAAAATGTATCGTTTTATTTATAGCCCTGCCTGAAGTTGGGTGAGTTGTCTACGTAATCTATAGTCATATAATAATAATATAATAATACTATGCCAATAAAAGTTTTTCAGGTAAATTGTAACAAAAAACTGCACAAAAAACAACTTCTTAGTGCAAACACATATTATACAGGGTATTTTTGGAACGCTCCCGAAAACTAAGACAGGTGACAGCACCAAGTGTACATTTGATCATGGGTCACAAATAAATTCGATCCTGATGAAAAAAAAATCATCTTTTTACAACGTTTTATTAGCTTTATTCACGCGCCATCATGTTCGTACAGCTAAATGAAACGATAATTTCATAAAAAAAAATCATGAAAATACGGAAACATAAAACCAGCAGTAGAATTACTGAGTTGATATCACCTGACTAGAGGTCAATGTACGCGCGAACGCAAATTCGCGCGGCCCGCAACTAGCGGGCCATACCACACTACCTAATAATTTACACCACTTGTCTAAATACCTTACTTATCTACTTAACCTACGATTTTGCCACTGTGCTTGTCTCCACGTAGCCACTTTTATCCGAATTTACAAATTAAATAACCCAAATAACTGGTTCGATTTCCCGCTAATGAAAAAAATACTTAAATGAAATGTAACCAAGATTAAAAAATTTGTTATGAAACAGCTTACCGCTCTAAATCCTCCGTGGTCTTATGAGATGCGGCTCAAATTGTGCTCCATTCATTTCAAGGCAGATTGTATGGGCGCATTCAGTTACGCTTCAACACTTTGTGCACTGCACAGTATGACACACTTGTTCCATCCCGACGTCTTAACAATTTATTTAGCGATACTTCGTGTACCTAGGTTCGGATACCTAACATGTTGTCGTATTCACAAGCACTATGAACGTACGCGTTAGGCATTATTAAAACAAAAAAGAAACAAAAAAATTAACAACAAGAATAATACCAACACGTAATCACAATTAATAACAATAACAATTTAATAAACAAAACGATTGAACTGTCGCTCGCGCACGCGTGTACAAAATCAACACGGAACTGTTTCAAAAACTAAAATTAATAACGAACCCCGACAAAACTGAAACCTACTGCGTCACAGCGTGAGGCGACACCAGCCGGCCGGATTAAATTCTGCCGTCATAATAAAGAAGGACGCAACTAACAAAAACGTAAAATGGAAATATAAAATAAATAGATGAATTTTTCTTTCAGACCCTGTGTCTAAAGTAAATTAAAAGGTATCTATATGAAAATTGAAATATTTACATAGAGACATGAAGATTTTAAGGACGAACTTATTTTTTGATATTTTTTTTATTTATTTAAATTAAATGAATTATCCTTTTCATCTTAGCTTAAAACATACACCTGGCAACACAAAAACATCGAAGGAAAGACGCATATAACCATTTGCGTCTTTCCACCCTAATAAATAAAAAAACTGCCATTCATTTAACATTTTTAAATATTTTGGAAAGGTCATTTGAATTTGAAAGGACGCTAATAGTAATTTACTACTTTTTTTCTTAGTAAATATTAGAAAAGTATTGGTAGTAAGACACAAAAAACAACAACCCGCAACTCCTGAGTAATGATTTTAAAAAGGATATCATATAAGACTTACAAAAATAATAATTAAAAATTAAAAATTTTGTACAATCGACTTCAATATAAATAATTAAGGATAACTCAAAAACTATTGGTCTGACCTCCATCAAATTTACATGGGACTACATGTGAAACACTAGCACTTAATAATAAGATATAAGTTCTTAATAATAAGATACAGAATAATAAGACAAGAATAATCGAAATTCAAGTAATTGATGCAAATATTGTTAAAGATGACGTAGCAACTGGTTAAATAAGTCTTTTCTTTTATGTTGAATTTGTACAAGTCTTTTCTACTAAAAAAATGTCATTTGTGATCAACAGTTACGTCTAAAATTCTTACGATAATTTTTAAAATATTGATATTTTTGAAAAAAAATTTAGTAGATGTGCCTTCTTATCATGAGTCGAATGGTATATTTAACTCATTTATACAAAAATTGTTAGATGCGCCCTTTTTTCTTATTGTTTCGTACCAATCTAAATACAGGTCGACAGTGGAGGGAGTGTGGGTACAGTCGCGTTCTAAAGTACTACATGGTATTGGGCTATTGTTTTATAATATTATATTAATTAATTGTTTTATTGTAGAAACATTATAGGTGTTTTGCTAGCTACTTAGAACTTTGGAAGAGGTTGGAATTAAAAATGGATAATGTTTGCTTAAACAATAATTGTTATTTCTATCGTAAAATATAAAGTAGTTTGTAACAAGAAAACTTTAGCTAAGGGTAACACGCCGTCCATTATGACGTCTTGGGTCACATGGAAGCCAGATGTTAATGGTGTGTTGGTGTTACTGGATGCTACTTCATCATCACTTTCATCTTCGCTTGAGCTTCCGTCATCAGGTCGATCACATGGTAATTTTTTCGGTATTATTCCTCAACACTTTTAACTTTACTGCACAATTTTCCCCATTCACATTCTCCTATCATATTTACCTTTTCGTTCACTAGTTCAGTCATAAAACAATAGATATAAATAATTTGTCTTTCCTTCCTTTTTAAAAGCATCGTCGCGAGTCGCAAAGTAAGCTGTGTATGCGACTGTATTTTGGGAGCGAACAAAGCGCGGGAACCAATAGCATGCAGGCACAGTAATACTGGCGGATGACCCCGTCGCGCCCCCTTCTTATCAATATGTGATAAATCGCTCAGTACGCAAGTTCAAGGCCAGCGTTCTTTTTTCAGCGTTCGAGCGTACATTGACCTTTAATCAGCTGATATGAATTCGGTAATTCCACTGCTGGTTTTATGTTTCAGTATTTTCATGATTTTTTTTTATGAAATTATCGTTTCATTTAGCTGTACTAAAGTAATGGCGCGTGAATAATGCTAATAAAACGTAGTAAAAAGATGTTTTTTTTTCATCAGGATCGAATTTATTTATGACCCATGATCAAAGGTATACTTGGTGCTGTCGCCTGTCTTAGTTTTCGGGAGCGTTCCAAAAATACCCTGTATATATCGTATCCGTTACGACGTGGGTAATAATTGCAATTTCCCAAATTTCGGTAATTTTTCCCTAAAAATAATTAAAGATACTGATAATGTCACGCATGTATTGTGTTCCAAAAATAGCAATTTAATTTATGACAAATAATTCTCAAATAATATATTAAAATTACTGAAATACACAAAAATGACATATATAGAAGTGATTGCTTGATGATTTTTCATAAAACCACTATGATTTTAGCAAGATTTAACAACACGAGACGTAATATATTTTTTTTTGTTTACGAGAAATACTTCGCGGACGATTTTGTTGCTTAATGGCGGGCCCTAGGCTTATTATTAGTGTGAATGTGTGTGTGATCCCTTGTACGTACAAGCTAGCTGACTTATTTTGCGTGCTTCACTGGGTTAGATAGCGAGATTCAATTCGCCTTTTTTATACGTCCATGAGCCGAACCGAATTATGCAAAAACGTATTAGTCCGTACACTCCAGAACCATCTATCGAACATCGAACTATACAGTTGGTGCAGAAGGGGCACACAGTTTTAGTCTATGCCCTTTTTGCAAGATACCCATAAAACGGAACGATTTTTTGTTTTAAGTCAACGTCAACTGCTGTCAATTCATTTTGATTTTTGATGTTTGTTTTCCCGGTATTTTGGTGTTTTTTGTGGATTTATTTATGGATTTATTAAAATAATGAATACTTTCGTAAATGAAAAGATTAGAGACAAAAAGAGGAAAAGACATCCTGAAAAGTATAAGTGAAATATAATTAAAACGGCAAAAGTTTCAGGCAAGGAATTTGTAAATTGGGTTCGACGTTATTTTCCTCCTCGTCATCGTGGAGTGTTCTGCGGATAATTACGTTGTATATTTTAAACAACATACACGATATTACTATATAGAAGTTTTAAATAAATTAATTGTTATAAGTGTAACAAAAGGTGTTATTTGAAAATATCTATTTGCAAGAGCTAATAATTCAGACTGCTGTGAAAAGGAAGTGGCCCAGGGAAGAAAATCCTCGAAGTAGAGACATGTAATGGAATGAAATGTATTCTGTCTTCTCTTCTAAAATTTGTGATCAGTGATGATAATTCCCTACGTACAGAAGTATGTAAAAAAGAGCTTTTATCAGCATTCATGGTATGACAGCAAAGCTTGTGAGATATCTATGTTTACTTTTAAAGCAATCAATCATCAATACATTTTTTTCACACAACAAACTTTTTAATAGCTACCTCCTTTTATGCGGCCAAATAAAAACAAGTTAAAACAATAGAAAATGTTCAATTCGGAAACGTTTGTAAACCTTATATTACGGCCTTGTCATTAATCAATTTTGTTCAAAGATTAAAACAGCTTTTTATATAAGGCGTGTTTAATAGAGAAATGGGCACACGGGGTCGGCTGACACAAGGGCATGCATGCGCTGTCAACCCACTGCGGGTGTCATGACACTTGAGGGATATGTAAAAACATCCAAACATTTAAAAAAAGAAAAGGAGTGTTTTGTGTATTACGTATAAAATATTAATAATATGTATGTATACTCCGTGTCATGGTGGTCTAAGAATATCCACTGAGTGTCATGAGAGCCGTTTAAGGGGAAACAGAAACAGGAGCCAACCCGCCTGCCGAACGTGGCAACTATAATAAAATCCCTCAATATGGGGAAACCTTTGGGGGAGGCCTGTAATCAACGATGGACATTTATACGCTAGAGTAAAATAAAATAAAAATTTTTCATTTACCTAGTTTGGAAAAATAAACTGTGTTCTTGGAAAAACCAGCAAGTAAACCAGCGGGACTATTTTAATCATTAATTTACAATATGAAGTATAAAAATATCACACAGCGTGGAGGTCACCTAATTCCCAGGGCTTATTTGTTATCAATAATGTATACTCTTTAGTAGTTCTATAACTCGTATGAAAAAAAAAAAACTTAATAAAAATTTAAACTATTTGATAGGTCCTGCATATTATTGAATGAATGAATGTATATAATTTTCATAATATCACAAAATAATTACGGTGATATAATATATTGACGTTATAATAATCGTATAACATTGTTTATATCTTTTTCATATAAAATTTTCTTTTACAAATCTCACTTAATGTTGTTAAAATGAATAAGTCACTTGCCTACCGACTTTTTGCCCCACTTGATATATACCGCCTTCCAGTCGGTACTCAATCTTAATTTGTTGAAATAAAGTAAGTGAAGGAAATAAAAGTCGGGAATATTTTCGTGAATATAAAAGAGGCAATTTGGGAGAATGCCGACTTATACTGCAAATACAAGAGCACGATTAGATAATTAGGTACTACTACTGTGTAGACGAAATACTGTTAGTCAATAAACAGAGTAGACAACTTGCAGTTGAAGTTGGCACTTGAAAAAAGAAAGAGACATAACTATTTACGTACCGATACCACAGACACACAAAAAAAAAGATTATACATAGTACTTTTTAAGAACAAAAGTGATGCACACCGAATATCCGGCCAGTGCAAAGGTTTTAACTCAGCGTAATGCCGCTCACACACACACGCACATACAACAGGACACAAGATTTGCATGAGAGAGTATTTATAAAATTTTAAAATAAAATAAATCCGTATTCTTCCTTACAGCCCATTAAAAATAATATATATTATTATCCTTATCCATAAAAACGAATACAATGAAATTACTCAGTCTGACATTAATAGTCCATTGGAAGTAATACGCCTAAATGTAATTCTGTAAATCTGCTTATTTTATGGTGTCATTGGAGGTTTTTCGTAAATGGCGGATATAAACTAAAGGAAAAATGAGTCTGAAAATCCCATTTAATACGATATGAATATTATAGACATTTATTTTTTAACTAGAACAAACCTAAAGTATCATCATCATCATTACAGCCCTTCACAAGTCCACTGCTGAACATAGGCCTCCCCCAAGGAATACCACAAAGCACGGTCCTGAGATACCTGCAGCCATCGACTTCCTTCGTGTCGTACCAGGTCGTCACTCCATCTAGAAGGGGTCGCCCTGCATTTCGCCTACCAGTACGAGGCTGCCACTCGAAAACCTTTTTCGTCATCGGTTGTCGGTTCTTCGTGCTATATGGCCAGTCCATTGCCACTTTAGCTTACTAATCCGTTGGACTATGTCGGTAACTCTGGTTCTACTGCGGATATCCTCATTTTTAGAAATGAGGATATCCGCAGTAGATCCAGAGTTGATACGCTTAGGCGTATCATGCAGGGAAACCCCGCGCAATGCCCTCTCCATAGCTCGCTGAGTAACCTTGAGCTTCCTCATACGGCCAGCAGTGAAGGACCACGTCTCAGTTCCATAGATCCTCACTGGCAACATGCACTGGTTGTACAGTCTCGTTAGAAAGTTATGAGGTATACCTGACGAGAAGGTGTGTCGTAATTTCCCGAACGCTGCCCAGCCAAGTTGAATCCGTCAATTGACATCTCGGTAGAAGTCGGACTTACTTAGTCGAACTGTTTGTCCCAGGTAAACATACTCATCAACAACTTTGAGCTTAGTGCTTCCAACAACTACCAGCATAGGTGTGACATGAACATTAAACTTGGTCTTTGTTTTGTCCATGTTCATCTTAAGACCCATCCGTTGGGGACACTATTGAGGTTATTGAGCATAGTGCTTAGGTCCTCCAGCGATTCTGCCATAAGGACTATATCGTGGCAAATCGAAGGAGATTGATGTACTTGCCATTAATGTTAACAACCAATCCAATCCATTAGCTTGGAAAGAACTGGCTGTATTTCGTCTTCTTATTAACTTCTTAAAACGTCTTCAAATGCAGTGGTGAAGAGTTTCGGGATATAACATCACCCGGTCTTACACCTCTCTGAAGTTAAATAGGTTCAGCACTCTTTTTCTGTACTCGGATAGCCACTGTAGCTTTACTGTACAAACACTTCAGTACTTTTATGTACCGACTGTCAATGTGGCATGGCTGAAGAGACTGTAGCACCGCCCAAATTTCGACAGAATCAAAGGCTTTCTCATAGTCTACATTCGCAAAGCAAAGTGGCAGATTGTACTCTTCTGTCTTCTGTACAATTTGTCGAAGCGTGTGTATGTGGTCTATGGTATTAAAGCCTTTTTGGAAACCAGCTTGTTCGGACTGTGAACTCGTTTGTTACCCATATTCTTTAAAAAATCCAGTCACATATCGGAATTGATACTTTCTTTTTCTCACGCAGTTTCCATTAGCGTATGGAAGCATATGATTTTCACCATATGGTAAAATTTGATGCGCCAGTAAACGTTTCGTTATATTTTGCTGCCGTAATTTAAACTGATTACTATCACTCCCGCATGTTAAAAATTTCTAAATGGTCTCTGTGTTAATAATCTTATACGATAGATTTTTGCACCTGTGTTTGCGCACACAAACGTGTACTATAACCCGGTCTTGCGTAAATGGCTAGTCTCCGTTAAGACTGACCACCCCGACCAAAATTCTACTTCGAATGTATTTGTCTGTTTATTTGTCTCTATGGTTTGATTTTTTAAAACGAATCTAAAAACTAAATTTTGACTTATAATTGATTTTTAAGTATATTACAGGCTATGAATTAGTAATCTTAACAAAATTTGGTAGGAACTTTTCTTTGTTAGAAACGGCGCAAAGAAAAATCGTAATACAAATTCCAATAATGGAGCTAAGAACAAATCAAACTGAGATTAGAGAAAACAGACAGGGCGACCCCGTCTGCTTTAATCATTTTCTGCCGACTTCCAAAAAGGAGCCGGTACTCAATTCGACTGTATGTTTTTTTTTTTTTCGTTTTTTTTTTGTTTTTTTTTTTATGTGTGTTACCTCAGAACTTTTTTCTGGGTGAACCGATTTCGATGATTCTTTTTTTATTTGAAAGCTGGTACTTCTCGTGTGGTCCCATATGAATTTGATCAAGGTCAGACCAATAGTTTTTAAGTTATTCTTAAATAACTTATATTGAAGTCGGCTGTACAAAATTTTTAATTTTAAATTATGTCAAATTATTATCACTAAGGGCGTGATGTGTTCTTCATCTTGTTAATTAATTGCAGGGTGTAGGATTTTGTTCGCCAATACTCTATATGGATTTCAGAAAAATCATTAATACCAACATCATTGTTTTCGTTTACTTTGTGATCACGCGATCTTATTAAACTGTAGTGGCGCTATCGTCGCGCCACAAGTAAAGCGCACTGAAGCCTGAATCACGGTATCAAAGTTCCGAAGTACAGCCAGTAAATTATATAGAATAGCTTCAAACTATCACATGGAGCATCGGACGCTCCCCGAACTGAACATCTTGCCCGGTGAGAGATCTTTTCCTTCCACGACCGAATTGGTTACCCCGACGTGATATATCGTGTCAAAGGATTATGTTGTGACGAGTGAATACTGTATGATACAATACAATCCTGTTTTTCTAGGTGGGACTAGTTTTCAGGCCAGAAGTCAGTCTGGGTACATACTTACCTCTTACCGTCTGCCTAGGCGGTAGGGCCTACTTTTCTGTCTAGGAATCATCTGTCTGTGTAGATACCACCATCTTACCAATTTCTACTGCCAAATCTTACCAATTTGTACTTGTACTGCGGTATTTTGGTCTGAAAGGTAAAGGGAGCCATCTTATACCCCAGAGGTGAAAACGCAGATGCACAAAGAAGGCTGCAGATGCAGTCTTCTTTGTGCATCTGCGTTTAGTAGTAGTTACTGAGAGTTGGGAAGAACTCCGGCCGGTGAAAAAGCTGGGGTGATCGATAACAGTGGATATCAAGTCCAAGTTCGTGCAGAGGTTATCATTAGAAGCGGGACCGGGATCCATGTACAGGCCGTGGTCAGTAGGGTGAGAAGGATTATCGGAGTCCATTCAGAAAGCTTATTTGTTGCTTAGATAACAAAACCGCGAGAAAAAAAACAAACTAACAAAAATTTAAAGGAATTCGACTTGTGACTATTTAGTTTTGGTAATTATGACATGGGCCTAGCTGTCAGATTCTATGTTGCCACTTAACAGACATAAAATCGATACATGTACATAGATTTTTTATTCGATTTATAATTCCATAAAAAATAATAATCTTAGATTCGTTTTAGGATCTTTTTTATAAAGCTTTAAGTTCTGCACGCTTTTTAAAATATGCTTTGTTTTATTTATTTAAATTCCATTGTAAATGTATTTTTAAGAACAGATAAGAATAACAGTTAAATTGTGGATTAGCGTTTTTGTTATGTTCTAAAGAGTTCATGGTAAATCAATCAGCAATTCGCTTGTTTAATTATCATAAGATCATAATAATTATAGAAAAATAATATTAGCATTATAATAATGACACCATAAAAAATCGATTGAAAAAACATAATCGATTTTTTTAACGAGAATTGTAATTGGCAACACTTTTTATTTTATCCACAAAGTAATGAATTGCGGATTTATCTAATTTCCTTTTTATCTTTTCAGTAATTTTTTATGCAAAAATATTGCAACCTTTTTTGAAATACATAAATACCGCGATTAATTACTCTAAAAAAGATGTATTTTTTTAAAAAATGCATATTGTTGGTCAGAATTGGGAATTTCCATTTGGAATAAAAAAATATTTAAAAATGAGACCAAAATACTAACATCACAATTAAATATCGCACATAAAGAAATTGAATCATTATCATTAAAAACAGTAATTTAAAAAAAGTAATGGAAAATTTAAAAAGAAAAATTATATCTACCAAAAATAGTCAACAGTCTTGCAAAACTTAAAGTGATGACACCGAAGAACATTGAAAAACGATGCGTTTTCACCCCTGAGGAGTAACAAAACGTAGTATCATTATGGTGCAATTTTACGCAGATATTCTGAGCGCATGTAGTCCTTCCACAATCGAGAGTAAGTTCTAACATCTTATAGATCCACCTCTTTATAATTATGACGCATGTTTTTATGTTTTTTATTCATAAGTGGATTCTGTAGCCTATAGAAATGTAAACTTATCCTCGATTGTACATCAAAATGCAGATGCAATGTCACCCCTGACAAATAAGTTGGAATGCCTAATTTCCAGTAAAAAGAGTCTTCTTCTTCTTCTTAAAAAGGTTCTTTATACTCACGATCTGAAATACAGCAGCATTAAGCTGCTATTTTATACTGGTATTCTGTGAGATTGTGGTCCCTCCCCGATCGAGCTGACCCATTCGTATTACAACCTTAATATAGCTGCAGGGTGGCTCTACCACGTATATACCACGCATGTGGGTAGCATCTGAAAAAAATATTAAGAGGATATCCGGTTCGCAAGAAATTTGAAGAATATTTTTAACTATTTCTATCGCGCTGTGCTCGAACGAGCTAGACAACAGCAGCTTGATATACCTATGAAAAATCGACATAATCTTTCCCTATTATCTCCTATTTTTTACCGACCGATTTTTGAGGCTATGTTGTACTGGATGTTAATATGTGTATTAAGATACGTATATTTGGCCTTCTTTAGTATTTTTTAAATTAATAGTTTTAAAAATATTTAATTTATTAAAAAAAATGGAACACTGACATTGTTAGATATTAATTATATCGTTAAAAATATAAGCGTTGTCATTATACAGGGGAAAACAAAAGAAAATCTTTGTCCCATACACCTCCCGAATATACTCTCAAATGTGTTTTGTACATAAAATTGTAGTTTTTAGTAGTTATATATATAAAGTAGGATTTAGTACATCAATAATGATTTTGTGAAACAGTATAAATTATAATAACAAATTACCGGTAACCATCTGCAAGCTTAACAAAGAAAATGAGAGTAACGCATTGGAATTATAAGGAAGTACCTACATATTATGTCACTTATGAGATTAATGAACAAACGCCCTAAAAGATTTAGTGCAATAGTGTGTCGGCAGATAGCACCGAGGGGAAGCTTGAGTGGAATTCAAAGAGATTATGCCATGCAGCCTTAAAAGATTTATACATGCGTCTTTTTTATAAAATAAGGGATTTCTGCTTTTTTTTATAGGAGAGGGGGCAAACGAGCATGCGGCTCACCTGATGGTAAGTGACTACCGCCGCCCATGAACAACCGCAACACCAGGGGAATTGCAATGCGTTGCCGGCCTTTTGAAAAGGAGTAGGCTCTTTTCTTGAAGGTCCCTAAGTCGTATCGGTCGTAAAATCGCTGGTGGTAAACTATTCCTCAAGGAAGTTGTGCGAGGAATAAAACATCTTCTAAATCGCACAGTAGTGGACCGCCAATCATCCAGATGGTGTGGATGGTATCGGGAGTTCTGCCGCGATGTGCGTTCGTGAAATTTGGCGGCTGGGATTAATCCGAACAATTCCTCAGAGCACTCCCCATGGTAAATGCGAAAGAAAATGCTAAGAGATGCAACATCTCTTCGCAGTGCCAATGAGTCGAGCCGATCGGAAAGGACTCGGTCGTCGACGATTCGAGCCGCTCTGCGCTGGATGCGGTCAAGTGGAAGAAGCTGGCACTGGGGAGCCCCAGCCCAGAGATGGGAACAGTATTCCATGTGTGGCCGAACTTGCGCCTTGTAAAGTTGTAGGCGTTGAGCCGGCATGAAATACTGTCCCGCTCTGCTGAGCACACCAAGCTTTTTAGAGGCCAATTTGGCCTTCTCTTCCAAGTGACCACGAAACTGCACGCTACTCGATATGTCGACGCCGAGGATTCCGATACTGGCTGAGGCAACAAGGGGAGTACCTTGAAACTGAGGAGATACGACAAAGGGGTTCTTTTTAGCGGTAAACGCGCAAACTTGTGTCTTCTGAGGATTAAACTGGACTAAATTTAGTCGCTCCCAATCCGAGACTTTGTCCAGCAAAGACTCGACTTCAGACACAAGTTTGTTCCGGTACTCAGTGACGTTTTCCCGAGAAAAATTGGCACGGCCGGTGTATAGAGCATCACCAGTGCTGTCATCCGCATAGCAATGAATGCTACCGGCTTGCAACATATCATTGATATGCAGAAGAAACAGCGTTGGTGATAGCACGCAGCCTTGTAGAACACCAGCGTTAATAGGCTTGTAGTCGGAGCATGCACCGTCTACAACGACCTTGATGCTCCGATCTGCAAGAAAGCTGGTGATCCAATTGCATAATTTCTCGGGAAGCCCATAGGAAGGGAGCTTCGAAAGAAGCGCTTTGTGCCAAACCCGATCGAAGGCCTTCGCAATGTTCAAACTAACGGCCAATGGACTCTACTGCCAACGCCCATCTATGAGTTAAGTATACCAGAAGATCATTTAAGATCATAATTTAATATAATAATTTATTATTATTATATTAAATAGAGCAGCAATATTCCTTTTGAGGCTGGTATTCTTGAGAGCGACTCCAACCTCCTCTGCTATATATATATAGGTAGTATAGTTGCCGCGTGGCTCTACCACCTATAATCCTGTGCGTAGGTATCATGTATTAAAAACGATAAATTAGTTTTAATCTCATTTCTTAATTTTGATTAAGAGTGTTGAATACTTGACTCTTTCGATTTCTGGATAGGGCTTACATGATTTTCTTAACAATTTATTTAATACATAATATCTACGGTTACTAACTTTGGCTTCGACTGAGAACTAAAATAATTCTGTAAAAGTTTCTAATAAAACCAAACTATCCTCACGGCAGTCGAGCTGTATTTTCGAAGCAAATAGGAATTTAAAACGTGATTAAACTGTATTTCTTTTTCTATTAAGTACTGCAAATAAGGAAAAAAAACTGAGTGTATATAAATTCACTAGCTGCCTGCCTTCATTCATCCTTCATCAGTCAAACGGTTAAGCCGACATCAACGACAAGGACAGAATAGATTATTATATTTTATACTAGCTGTCCCTCGCGACTTAGCCCGCGTGGAATTTACTACGATTTCAAGGATTTTTTTCCACATAACCCTGTTTCTCTTTCTAAAATAAAAGTATCCTGAGTTACTCCTTATGACATCAGCTATCTGATAATGAAAGTTTCGTCAAAATCGGTTTAGCTATTTCGGAGATTAGCCAAAACAAACAAACAGACAAACAAGAATGTTAAAAATTGTTTTTTATTATTAGTACCGTATATACATTCATTCGTATGCATTTAGTAAAAAGCTGTTGTTTTAACATTACAAACAATCAATTTAATTTCAGTTATTTGCAAAGACAAGAAATTTGCCCTGGCTTCGCCTGAGTACGAGCTATTAATGTGACATTATTTAGATGTAAGATAATCAAAGACCATTTATTTAATAGCTTTTTGTTTTTTCATAGCGAAACTCCATGTTTATTGGATAAAATGTATATCACACATTGCAATCGGTTCTGCCTTTCCAAAGATTAGCCCAGGCAGACAAATAGTCAGACAGACAAAAATTTTAAAAATGGTTATACTTAACGGTGGTAGAGCCTTGCAGCAGCTTTTGCTGTTGCACGTATGGGCCGGCTCGAGCCGGGTTAGTACCACGACCTCACAGAATACCGGCGTGAAGTGGAAGCTCTGCTTCCGCGTTTCGTCTGGTGAGTGCAGGTGACCGGATGCTCAATTCCCCCCCCCCCCCCCATCAACATGGTAGCGGAATTACGTCAAAAACTACCCCAGGAGGGTACCAGTACCCCTGGAGAATCCCTCGCTGAGCATCCACGACCATGCTATTCCACTCCTGAGCGTGGGTGCTCAGGCTGCCCCGCGTATTCTGGGGGGGGCAAAATTCCGATCAACACAATAACTGCTCGGGGCAAACTGAGCAACAAGACCAAGGCGACCCCTGCCACGCTATCCGTGAATTTCTGCAATATCAGGGGACTTCACTCGAAACTAAACGCCGTCCACTACCATCTTGAGACGGCGAAGCCGGCCTTGCTCTTTCTGACCGAGACGCAGGTGTCCTCTCCGGCTGATACTTCGTATCTCTCCTGCCCGGGGTACAAATTGGAGCACTCCTTTGTGCCTCGGGCTGGAGTTTGCGTGTATGTCAGAGAGGACATCTGTTCTCGACGCCTCGGCAGTCTTGAAGGTTCGGACCTGTCCATCCTTTGGCTACGCGTAGACAGCGACGACCATCCGCGCGTCTACGTGTGCCTCTATAGGTCCCATAGCGGTAATGCCGAAACAGACCGACTCATCGACCACGTCCAAATGGCTACAGATTCCTTGCTACAACAGGTCCCATCCGCAGAGATCGTGATCCTTGGCGATTTTAACGCCCACCACGCCGAATGGCTCGGTTCACGTTTAACCGATCATGCGGAGAGATCTGTTTATGACTTTGCCTTGGCATATGGTCTGACACAACTGGTTACATCGCCTACGCGGATTCCAGATGTTGAGGATCATACACCTTCCCTGTTGGACCTTCTGCTGACCTCTCATCCGGACGGATATCAGGTTTCCGTCGATGCCCCTCTTGGCTCTTCGGACCATTGTCTGATCCGGAGTGTGGTGCCACTCACGCTCCCCTCGCGGTTGCGTTCTGCAGGTTGCCGCCGTGTTTGGCATTACAGGTCGGCGGATTGGGACGGAATGCGGTCTTTCTTTGCTTCCTACCCATGGGGGCGGGTTTGCTTCTCGCCGGATGATCCCAGCGCTGTTGCTGACTCTGTCACTGATGTAGTGCTACAGGGAATGGAACTATTTATTCCATCATCTGTGGTACCCATCGGAGGCAGATCTCAGCCTTGGTTTGGTCGCTCCTGTAAGACTGCATTACGCAGTAAGCAGGAGTGTTATCAAGCCTGGGCTGCGGCTTCGGTGACTCGGGATGTAAACACCAGCACACTCAAAAAGAAGTATAACTTCGCCTCCAGGTCCTTCAAAAGAGTTATTGCCAAGGCAAAGTCAGAGCACATAGGCAGAATTGGCGAGAAACTAGTTCGCCTTCCTTCGGGAACCCGTGCATTCTGGTCTCTCGCCAAGGCTGTCCAAGGGAATTTCTGTAAGCCATCACTACCATCTCTGCACAGGGAGGACGACTCACTGGCCCACGACGCAAAAGAGAAGGCCGACCTTTTAGGCTCCCTTTTTGCGTCCAACTCGACTGTTGATGACGGGGGGAACACACCGCCGACCATCCCGCGGTGTGAGTGCTCCATGCCGGATGTGCGATTCTCACAGCGCTCGGTTCGCAGAGCACTCCTCTCCCTTGACATCCACAAGTCGAGTGGGCCTGACGGAATCCCCCCTATTGTGCTGAGGACGTGTGCTCCGGAGTTGGCACCGGTTCTAACGCGTCTTTTCCGGTACTCCTACTCCCTAGGCGTAGTCCCGAAATCATGGAAGACAGCTTTTGTCCACCCGATCCCTAAAAAACGCGACCGCTCAGATCCGTCCAACTACAGGTCTATCGCCATCACCCCCTTGTTCTCCAAAATAATGGAATCCGTTGTAAACTGCCACCTCATGCGGTACCTTGAGGATCACCAGCTGATTAGTGACCGCCAGTACGGTTTTCGTCGGGGTCGATCAGCTGGTGATCTTCTGGTCTACTTAACTCATAGATGGGCGTTGGCAGTAGAGTACAAGGGGGAGGCATTGGCCGTTAGTTTGGACATTGCGAAGGCCTTCGATCGGGTTTGGCACAAAGCGCTTCTTTCGAAGCTCCCTTCCTATGGGCTTCCCGAGAAATTATGCAATTGGATCACCAGCTTTCTTGCAGATCGGAGCATCAAGGTCGTTGTAGACGGTGCATGCTCCGACTACAAGCCTATTAACGCTGGTGTTCCACAAGGCTGCGTGCTATCACCAACGCTGTTTCTTCTGCATATCAATGATATGTTGCAAGCTGGTAGCATTCATTGCTATGCAGATGACAGCACTGGTGATGCTCTATACACCGGCCGTGCCAATATTTCTCGGGAAAACGTCACCGAGTACCGGAACAAACTTGTGTCTGAAGTCGAGTCTTTGCTGGACAAAGTCTCGGATTGGGGGCGACTAAATCTAGTCCAGTTTAATCCTCAGAAGACACAAGTTTGCGCGTTTACCGCTAAAAAGAACCCCTTTGTCGTATCTCCTCAGTTTCAAGGTACTCCCCTTGTTGCCTCAGCCAGTATCGGAATCCTCGGCGTCGACATATCGAGTAGCGTGCAGTTTCGTGGTCACTTGGAAGAGAAGGCCAAATTGGCCTCTAAAAAGCTTGGCGTGCTCAGCAGAGCGGGACAGTATTTCATGCCGGCTCAACGCCTGCAACTTTACAAGGCGCAGGTTCGGCCTCACATGGAATACTGTTCCCATCTCTGGGCTGGGGCTCCCCAGTGCCAGCTTCTTCCACTTGACCGCATCCAGCGCAGAGCGGCTCGAATCGTCGACGACCGAGTCCTTTCTGATCGGCTCGACTCATTGGCACTGCGAAGAGATGTTGCATCTCTTAGCATTTTCTTTCGCATTTACCATGGGGAGTGCTCTGAGGAATTGTTCGGATTAATCCCAGCCGCCAAATTTCACGAACGCACATCGCGGCAGAACTCCCGATACCATCCACACCATCTGGATGATTGGCGGTCCACCACTGTGCGATTTAGAAGATGTTTTCTTCCTCGCACAACTTCCTTGTGGAATAGTTTACCACCAGCGATTTTTCCGGACCGATACGACTTAGGGACCTTCAAGAAAAGAGCCTACTCCTTTTTAAAAGGCCGGCAACGCATCTGCAATTCCCCTGGTGTTGCGGTTGTTCATGGGCGGCGGTAGTCACTTACCATCAGGTGAGCCGCATGCTCGTTTGCCCCCTCTCCTATAAAAAAAAAAAAAAAAACTTACATGTCTTCACGCATTCAATTCTCAGCTTTTATATGAGGCATGTATTCGATATTACTGTCAGACATTTCAAGTTAATATCACCCATGGATTTTGTGTCGCAACTGCAACAGAACGTTGCTGATCTGAAACCAGTTCCTTTAAGGAGTCATGGGTCAAATTCAGTATTCGTACACAAAGACTTACGAGTCTACAGAATATGTATTCCTGGTGTTAAAAGAGTACTGGAAGCACCTCATACTGGGCTACTGCGCGTTATTAATAGATAGAAATGACAAAACAATGACTCTAGACATACCGACGACGGTTCCAGTCACTGTATCCATTGTTCGTGCGACAAGCATATTTGGCAAACGATAACGAAGCATTACTTTTGTTACCATTATCTTCGATTATCAGTCGACCTAAAACCTCACAGATTGGATTGGTAATTAAAAAGATAAAAATTTATTTCCCAGGGCTCTAACTCTCCCGTTTTTTAACTCTCCGGTTTTGCGCATCGCAACAGAATAAAATATTTTTATATAATAATAAACGTCGTAAATAATAATAATGAACAATGTAGAAGTGGTTAAATATATACCTAGTCAGGTCATAAGTATTGACACACAGTAAAAACTTTTCTTTTAGAATGCTGGCCACAAAAAAGTTTATTGAATTCGAATTTCGAATTGTTCATGAAAATAAAACTGTATACTTTTTAGAATTTTACTTATTTTTAAATATGGAGTGGACGCTTAAAGAGGACCGTGTTGCAGTTATTGCGTTGCATCGTTGCGGTTATGCGTCAATTCATATTTTTGACATACTGAAAAATTTGAATATCACCAAAAGATTCGTTTATCGTACCATCAAACGATACAAAAACTCTAGTGTAGATGACAGGTCAAGAAGTGGTCGCCCTCGGTCTGTTAGGACTCCAGCAGTGATAAAAGCTGTGAAGGCGCGAATTCAAAGAAATCCCAAACGTAAGCAGAAACTGTTGGCCCTTCAGATGGGGTTAAGCAGAACCACGGCGAAAAGGGTGTTAAATGAAGACTTAGGGCTTCGGGCGTATCGAAGAAAAACAGGACATCGTTTGAATGCTCGTCTAAAGGACCTGAGACTGAAAAGATGCCGCGTTTTGTTGAAGCGGTACGCGGGAAAAAATATCGGGAAATTCTTATTTCGTATGAAAAAAATTTTACCGTAGAAGAGAGCTACAACAAACAAAATGATAAGGTGTACGCACACAGTAGTGAAGAAGCGAGCAACCGTATTCCGCGTGTCCAACGAGGTCATTTTCCATCCTCGCTCATGGTATGGTTGGGAGTTTCTTATTGGGGCTTAACAGAGAAATTTTTGTGAGAAATGTGTAAAAACGAATGCAGTTTTGTAACAAAATACAGTCCTGACGAACCTTGTGGAATCTGTTTCTCATACCATGTTCAATAACAGGCACTGCGTATTCCAACAAGATTTGGTGCCAGCTCATAGAGCGAAGAGCACACAAGACTGGCTGGCGGCGCGTGAAATCGACTTCATCCGGCACGAAGACTGACCCTCCTCCAGTCCAGATTTGAATCCGTTAGATTACAAGATATGGCAACACTTGGAGGAAAAGGCGTGCTCAAAGCCTCATCCCAATTTGGAGTCACTCAAGACATCCTTGATTAAGGCAGCCGCCGATATTGACATGGACCTCGTTCGTGCTGCGATAGACGACTGGCCGCGCAGATTGAAGGCCTGTATTCAAAATCACGGAGGTCATTTTGAATAAACTTTAGTGTCATAAGAATCTATGTTTTGTTAAGTTCATTTTGGTCTATAAATGGTTACATAATGAATAAACTTGTTCCAATTATTTTATATTAAACATGTGACAGAATTTATGACCGGACTAGGTATATTATTCCGGATTTTTCCTCTCGTGCGTAGCCGAATCAGAAACAAAATACACCTAATTTTCTATTGCAGGGCTTCTTTCACCTTGACGAGGACGTGGCGTAAATAAGAGTATACTGCATTAACATAAGCTGCTTGAAATACTGAAAATTTCGGAATTTCTCAGTCGAAACGATGATTCCTTGACTTTATCCTATTATTCTCAGTGGAATCATAGCTTATTATCAATAAGTGTAGTTTATATTTTTTTCACTACAATCCCACGTGGTGGTTATTGGTTTATTCATAATAATCTTTAACAAGCCCTATGGATAAAACCTTACTTAAAAAACCCGACTGTGTAAAAATGGTTACGAAAAAGTGAAAAAATAATATTCTAGTCTTTGTCACGCCCATCAAGCCGTTTAGGCTACAGACCATGCCAAATAAATATAATATCCACATAATCTCAAAAATATTACCCTCTTTCTGGGGAAGTCAGGTAAAAAAAGCAGACTTGAATGTTAATATATAACAAAAGCTTGTCTAAAGCAAAGTTGCTGTAAAAACCCATATTTCGCTATTCGAAGACATGTAATAAGTAACACTAGTAGTAAATCAGGTAAGTTCTGACAGCAGTTAGAATGATGTGGGCTTGCGAAACTTACTGCAGACATAGTTTTATATCACTTGGGAGCAACGAATAAGAAAAGTTGAATGTTTTTTTAGTTTATAGGTTTATGTGCATAAAAATATTAGTACCACAAATAAAATTTAAGCTGTGGTAACCCACGCGCAATAAATTTGTTGAGTTTGGTAATTATATATTTTACATTAATCGATATTTTAGTCAATTGTGAACCGATTTTTAAAATTTTATTTTATTAAATAAGTTATTATATTTGGGAGTCCCATATTACATCAATTTAGAGATAAAATTTCAACCTTTAAGATGGCTAAACGCCGATCCTTAACAGAGGGAGCTGGGTCAATGTAACTACTTAGACGACATTGTGGTATTCCTCTGTTTAATCAAAAGGGTAATAATAACCTACAATAAAAATAAAGATTATAAAATTTCTTAGACGTAGAATATTTAAATATCAAGTTATTTTAAAAAATCGTAACCATAGTAGTCGTAGTCCGATAGGACGTCAATCCGCGAGATTAGGCGCAGAATTAACTGCTTAACGGGTTTTCCGAGGTACGAGAGTGAAATACCGCCAGTTCCTTCCGACAGGCTACTACTGAGAATTTTTTGATAGAAAAACCCAAAATCTGATTAAGGTTCGACCCGGAACTTAATCCCAGGGGCTTATGATTAGCAATCCCATTTTTTATAGAGGATAGGGTGACAAACAAGCACACAGTCCAACTGATGGTAAGTAGTTGCGGTGGCCCATGGACATCTACATTTATCCTCGTTTGCGAATCAAAATGCAGATGCGTTGTCACCCGTGACGACTAAGATGGAATGCCTCTTTTCCAGTAAAAAAGGGTCTCCGGTTCTCTACACCCACCATACGAAACACAGCAGCATTAAGCTGCTATTTTACGCTGATATTCTGTGAGAGTTGGTCCTACCCTGGTCGAGCCGACCCATTCGTGCTACAACTATATTAATAAAACTGCAGCATGGCTCTACCGCGTATAGCCAATAATATATATTTTTACCAATAATAATAAATTTTTACCAATTTAGACCAACGAGGCAGTCATTTTTAATTAATTATAGTACTTGAGTATTTTTATTCTATCTTGTAGCAATTTGTATAAATTTGAAAAGTACTTTGGGTAAGCTTTACTTCGACTGAAAGATTTTTAGTAACGAGTTAACATATTATAGTTTATTAAAGGTAATTGGACATTGAGAACCATAGACACCTATACCTTTTACCAAATTCTAGAGTGCTTCTTTTCTCTAATGATATATAATTAAGATAATACAGTCATTGCTAATTAAATGTCTAGTCATTTTAGTCATTGACTGACATACCGTTGGCATGGACTCACATTAAATCCCTAGACCAATATCGTTCCCCTTTCATATTTCTTTACTATGGAAGTTCGTAAGTTTATCTATCTTCATTGTTTCGCCAACAAGACCTAACAACGATTGGGCGCGGTATGAAGGAGAGCGGAGTCTCCCCCCCCCCTGCTCGCGACGTCTGTGATAGTACCGGTCGGATTCGCTTGCGTACCGGTACGCCTGTGTAGGCGTGTCACGTACTTATTCTAATAACCATGTGATTGCTTTCATCACTATTTTAATTGAATTATATGTAAGGATGATAATTCATTATATCATTCAATACAACAAAAGCAATAAAAAAAACCTAATAATGAATACCGTAAATATTTGTCGCTTGCACATCTGTAACGTGGGAGTTGAATAAACAGAATCAACATATAATTTTAACATGTTTTATTTATTCTGTTCAACCCCTTTTCAATTATTTTAACTGGAAAACCTGAGATACTGCCATATAGGTAGGTATAGTATAGTTAGTAGTATAGTAAAGTTATAGTAGGTATAGTAAAGTTGGGTAGGTACCAACCAGCACTAGCCTTTGTAACCATCACGACAAATCAGGTGAAGCTGCGGAACGGAATTAGTTTTGTAAAGTAGTAATTAGTTTGTGTCGAAAATGAATTATTTATCTAAATTTTTAAATTATTTAGAAATTATTTTTCTTTAATTTTCTTCTACTGCAGGTAGGTTTTGCTGTTGTTTTTGATGTGACATAATCATCACCAGTCAAATCGATTGTTGTGGAGGGTTGCAATGCCTTAGAAGACTCACGTTCTATGAGCTCATTGAACAGACTTTGAGTTTGAGACGCTTTCATGTTATCTATGTAATTTTTTAATTGCACAATCTGCTCATTAGCCTCAATTAACTGTAACTGCAATGCACAGCAATTAGTTTGAGGGATTCCTCATATTCCTTGCTGCATTGGTCAAATTCATCGACTGTTCTCTGAAGTTGATCCCTTTCTTTTAAAACAAATGTATAATCTTTATGCAGCTTAACCATGTCACTTTTTAGCTCAGTATTTTTAGCAATTATATTTATTATTTCCTTTTCATTGTCATCCCTTTCTTTACATAACAGCTCACACTGCTTCCTTGACGCCTTAGGTTCTTGAAGCGCCATTTCAAGTCGGTTCTTCAACTGGCGCGTTTTGGCGTTGCATGTATTCATTTTACTATTAAGTGTAAATAGCAAAAGAAAACAAAGAAAGAAAACCTAAGAAGCAGAGTAAGCAAATATCTAGATTAATGGGTTTATTTACAGATCTCAAATTAAATTATCATGTAAACAATTCAAAACGAAATCCAGAACAACACTTACTTAATAGGTAAATCTTAAAATGTTAAAGGGATAACAAGAATTACACTTACAATTAGTTTAAACGATGTTCGTTACAGCTGTTACTTTTGATTGGAACACTTAACACAATGTAATTAAAATAGGTACTTCTGACTTTAACTTATTTCGCAAACACAAATAAGTCGTATTTAACAACTGTAACTCAAAAATGAGGTGGATATTATCAATTTATAATATTTAATTTTTAAAATAATTGGGAGCAATTATTTTACAACTTGTCACCGGGGTTGCCAAAGAAAAAAAAAGAAAAAAATATTTAAAGTTATTTACACATATTATTCCCGATAAACCTGGTATGGAGTGCAGATACTCACTCTGATGTTTTATTAAGGAGTCAAAGCGCTCCTCATTATACTTACATGTCTTTATCAGATCGTTTATGGCCAATATTTTTTTTCTTATTTTTTACGTGGTAGAGCCATGCTGCAGCTATATTAGTAGTATAGTTGTAGCATGAATGGGTCGGCTCGACCGGGGAAGGATCACGCTCTCACAAAAAACCAGCATAAAATAGCAGCTTAACGCTGCTGTGTTTTGTATGGTGAGTGTAGAGAACCGGACACCCTTTTTACTGACGAAGAGGCATTCCATCTTAGTCCTCACGGGTGACAACGCATCTGCATCTTGAGTCTTTATTGAGGATAGATGTAGATGTCTATGGGTCACAGTAACCACTTACCATCAGGTGGACTGTGTGCTCGTTTGTCAACCTACCCTATAAAAAATATGTGTTCATTTATCTCATCCTGAGTCAATGCATATTTATTTGATTTGATTTGTATAGAGGTCTTAAGTGATAAAAGAGTAGAATTTAGAAACTCTATTTCAGTCCCATAACAGTTATTATATATATTTTCACTTTAATTGAATATAATTTAAGTTTATTAATTGATTCTTGTTTTTTCAGCACCATATATTTGTATAGTTTTTAGCATTAATTTTAGTTTTAATTAACTTTTGCACTCTCCTAATATATTTATTGATATTTATGTATTTCTTTAATTTTCTTGTACTGCAGGTAGTCCGTACTGCTGTAATGTTCTTGATGTGACATATTCGTCACCAGTCAAATCGATTGTTGAAGAGGATTGCAATGCTTTACCAATAATCACATTTAATGAGCTCATTAACAGACTTTGAGTTTGGGATGCTTTCAAGTTATCTATGTATTCTTTTGATTACACAATTTGCTCATTAGCCTCACTTAACTGTAACTGCAATGCAGCAATTATTTTGAGGGATTCCTCATATTGGTCAGTCATCGACTGTTCTCTTAAGTTGATCCCTTTCTTTTAAAACAAATGTATATTCTTTATGCAACTTAACCTATCACTTTTTAACTCAGTAGTTTTAGCAATTATATTTATTATTTCCTCTTTATTGTTATCCCCTCATTTACACAATAGCTCATACTGCTCCTTTGAAGCCTTTCGTTCTTGAAGCGCCATTTGAAGTTGGTCCTCCAATAGGCGCATTTTGGCGTATAGTGTATTCATTTTACTATTAAGTGTAAATAGCTAAAGAAAACAAAGAAAGAAAATCTAAAAGGCGGAGTAAGTAAATGTCTAGATGTATGCGTTAATTTACAGATCCCAAATTAAATTGTAAATAATTCGGAGTTAAATCCAGAACAACGGTAATTAAAATGGTATATCTTAAAATGTTAAAGGGATAACAAGAATAGCATTTACAGTAGCTTTAAACAATTTTCGTTACAGCTGTCACTTTTGGTTGGAACACTAAACACAATGTGATATAAAATACTTCTGACTTTAATTATTTCACAAATACAAATAAGTGGTATTCAACAACTGTAACTCAAAATTGAGGTGGATATTATCAATTAACTTATCTTCACGCACAATCCCTGACGGGGTAGCCAGAGAGAACAGATCGCCAAGTGGTGACACTTCACACACAGGATCGTGAGATCCTTACATATCTCTTTCGCTTCTTTCAGATTCATTATCTTCTTCATACATGCACGTCTAGGTATCCGAGTACTCTTGACCCTACCCTCTTCGAGCAATTTGCTCACATGGTCTTCGAAAGTTAGTCTCGGTCTACCTCGAAACCTTTTAATATTAACTTTCGCGCTATATATTTTCTTCACCATTCGGTCTTCACTCATTCGCTCAACGTGCCCAAACCACCGAAGCACGCCCTTATCAATTTTTGTGATAAGGTCATCTTTCAAACCTGCCATATTGCGAATCTCTTCGTTTCGCTTTCGGTCGGCCATAGTAACGCCGCACATTTTACGAAGAGATCGCATCTCCACTGCATTCAACTTACTTTTATGCTTCTTCTGGCATACCCAGGTTTCGCTGCCATATAACAAAGTCGGTACCAACACTGCGTTATGTATTGCAAGGCGTGCACTCTTCGCTACGCCTTGCCTTTTGACTAACGCAGTCAGGGCACCATTGACTTTGTTCCCGGCAGCGACACGCCTGTCCACATCTAAATCACATCTTCCATCCCGGCTAAAAGCACTCCCCAAGTATACAATTTCATTTACCTGTTCTAGACATTCCTGATTTACCCATATTTCACACTTCGTTCTCTCTTCGTCCCGTTCAAATACCAGAACCTTAGTTTTATTAGCATTCAAACGGAGACCTTTAATTTCACATTCCTCTTTCATACACGTGACTAATGCCTGTAGTTCTGCCTCTGATGGTGCAATAAGCACTGCATCATCAGCATACAGCAGACAATTTACTTTTATGTCACCCAATTTCACACCTTTCAGCTTTTGTAAACAGCTGTCGAGATACAGTATGAACAGCCAGGAAGACATGACACAACCCTGCTTTACGCCCGTTTGGACGTTAAACATGGGTGACAGGTCATGCCCTACCCGCACACAGGCTTTACAGTCACAGTAAAGAGACTGCACAGCCCTTAGCAATCGGCCATCCACACCATACCCCGGCAACAGTTCCCACATTTTCTTCCTTACAACCTTATCAAATGCTTTCTCAAGATCCACAAAAGCACAGAAAATCTTCTGGTTAGCAGCCAGAAGCTTTTCCGTGATCATGCGGAGAGAAAACATTTAATCCGTGCATCCTCTTCCAGGTCTAAATCCGCATTGTGCCTCCCATAGAAATCTTTCCGATTTCTCTTGCATCCTACGTGTCAAAACCTTCGAGTAAACTTTACTTGCTAAACTGGTCAAGCTGATCGCCCGATAGCACCCGCAGTCAAAATATGAACCTTTACCTTTATATAAAGGCACAATGACTGCGGATCGCCAATCATCCGGGACATCCCCCGTCCGCCAGCACAAATTGCACAGCAGACGAAAGCTGTCCCAGACGCGAGGCCCACCATACTTGACCATTTCAGCAGTAACTCTGTCTAGTCCCGCAGCCTTACCACATTTCAAACTTCGAATCGCACGTTCAATCTCTTTCATACTGATGACCTCAGTGTCATCGAGGTCTGGGTCTGGCGTGCCAGTCACGGCGTCATCCCCGGATTCCTCACTAAGATCATCACACGCATACATTTCTCTATAAAATTCGCTCCATCGCTGCATGACGTCCGATTTTTCTGAGAGGACGTCATTAGTTCTCGAAAGCACTTTGTTCATTCTTAAGGCCGTCGCACCACTTCGGGTCTTTCCAACCTCTTTCCAGAAGAGTTTGTAGTTCTCCTTAAAGTTGTGCGACAACCTTTCATCCGCTTCCATTCTACACCTTTCACGCACTTCCTCAATCAATGCTTTCGTGTGAACTTTCTGCAGCTTATATCTTTCTTTCATCTTCTCTCTCATATCCTTATCATTACTAGAGGCCAAGTAGTCTAACCATGCTTTCTTCTTCTTCTTTACAGCTTCTTTCACTTCATCATTCCACCATGCATCTCTTCTTTTACTACTGCCTCTTTTTATTGTTCCACACACTTCTTCCGCTGCACTTACCATTCCATCCCTAAGGTTCTGCCATGTTGTTTCTACACATTCGTTTCTGCCATCGATGGTGTCAAGCTTTTCGGCTACCCTCGCATGATATTTGTCCCTAGTATCCGCTTCCTGAAGCTTCCAGCTTCGGATGCGACAGACCGACTGTGGTTCTGTCACTGTCGTCCGGTAGCGCCAACCCGCGAACAGACCCCTAAATCTAGTAATCACTAGATAGTGATCCGTTCCCAGGTCAGCACCCCTGAACACTCGCGTATCCATAACCTGTTTTCGCAGTCGGTCATCCACCAGGAACAAATCGACCATACTCCTCTCATTCTTTCTTTCTCTAGTATACATATGGATTTTTTTGTGATTAAACATAGTGTTTGTCACAAGAAGACCCTTTTCCTTGCATACCGCCAGTATAAGCTTGCCAGCATCATTAACCCTTTTATCGCCAAACTTTCCAAGTACCGACTCGTACCCTGGTCGAGCGGTACCAACCCATCCATTCAAATCACCATATACAACAATCCTTTCGTTTCCCCTAGCCAAATCTAGAACTTCTCTTACATTCTCCCAAAACTCCTCCAGCTCAGCCCTGGACGACGAAGCCACCGGCGCATAAACAGCCAAAAGGAATAACTTCGTCAGTCCCAATTTAAATCGAACCCAGAGAAGTCTTGAGTTCACAAACTTATATTCAGTCATAACATCGACCAACCGAGAAGACAGCAGCACCCCCACTCCCTGGCAGGCGTTCTCGCTCTCCGGGACTCCGGACCATAGAGCAAACGCCCCGCCAGGGAGCTCTTCAGTACCACTGCCCTTCCGTTTGGTCTCCGACATACACACGACATCTAATTCTCTTTCTTTCATTATTTCGATCAACTCATTCGTCTTATCTCTCATGCCTCCTCTAACATTCCACGTGCCAACTCTGCACTCCGTTCTCCACCTTCCGCCGTGTCGGGCTGTGCGTGACGGGTGGCGGTCCCCATCGCCGCTTTCCGCGCTGCATTCCACACCAACGGGGACGAGCTGGTGTGCGTCGCCTTGGGGGGACGCCCTAACCCTCGTTGACATGGGTGCGCAGCTGAGTAGAATTGCAGCCCTGAAAAGGGCTGGCAGGGGTCGCGACGAGCACGCTGCTACAATGACCCCCTTCAATTAACAATATTTTATTTTAAAAAAAATCGGAGCAATTATTTTAAAACTTGTCACCGGGGTTGCCACAGAGAAAAAAAGACGCTGGCAGATTATTCCGTTAGAAGTAAAATAAAGTTACATTGTATAATATACTGTATTTTATAATATATATGGGGTTTTACAAGCCAAGGCAAGGAAATGTTCTCCGCGCTGCCCTAATGCCTGTAGGCGAACTTTACATGTCTTCGAAATATAACCCATTTAAAAATGAGAGGACGCCTGTGCCCATCAGTTGCTCTTAGTGGAACGTATATACCCTGTAACTCTAACTTTAACTTTTTATGATAGTTTGATAACCACGTAGTGGCGGTGTAAGGATATCCACTTCCCCGTGGATGTTTTAAAGGGTGACTGCAGGAAACTGAAACAGGAGCATGGGCAATAACATCAACCTGATAACAACACAAACTTATAAAAAACTGCAATTGCCAAGACGCCTGCCAAACGTAGCAAATATGGCAAAACCCTCCCTATGTGATAATCTACGGGGGAGGCCTATATTCAGCAGTGAATTTTTATAGGCTATAATGAACGCTGCATGGTTACTTTTATTAAAATAGTATCACATTAAATGTGTCAACATCTCACGAGAGAAAGGTCAGAAACGGCACAATGAATACATTCTTGAGACATCCGACGGAACATAAACTTCTAATCTATTGAAAACGCGCGAGAAATATTTATTTCATTATAGCTTCTGCAGAAATCATCGTATGTTTTTTTTCGATGACAATATTATATTTTCGTACTGTTTATTGTATATTACACTTAAGGTGAACTTTGACCAAACATAACTAGTATATTATTATTTTTTAAATGTCAATCAATTGATATTTTAAAAGTTATCGTATTTACTCCTCTATGTGGACTTGGTGAATCTGCACTATAAGGTACTAAAACTACTTTTTCTGTAATAATAGTAATTGATCGATTAAAAAAAAATAAGTTAGACAATCATTTATCTTTCCGACAATGTGCTTTTTATTTAATTTATATGTTCAATACGATTGTTAACAAACGTTGACAAAACGTCTTAATCTTGATTTTTAGGCACTAGTAGAGCATACCTACGCGCTTAGCACTTAAGCCATGCAGTATTATAAAAAAGTCATTCAAATAAATACTTCCCTTTGTGTTCACATAATTGAATTTCAAATAATTGTTACTATTCAAATATTCAGGTCATCTTTGACACATTGGATCTATATTTTATATCATTACAAAGCATGTGGAAGACACGTCTATTGCTGAACATAAGCTTCCCCTAAAGAATACCACAAAACATTGTCTTGAAGTCATGTGTCACTTGCATCTATACAGTTTATCTCTTCATCTAGAAGGGGGGCGCCGTACACTTCGCTTAACTTTACGAGGCCTCAACACGCGAACTATTCTTCCCCATTGGCTGTTGTTTCTTTAAGCTATATAGGTATAGTCAGCTATGTCGTATGAACTCTGTTCTTGTGGTTGCGTAAATTCAAGGTTCTTTAAAAAAGCATTGAAATGAAAAAAGATAATCCTAAATTAGATACTAATTTAAAACAAAAGAATACTTGAATATCATAAGCTATCTAGATAATGTCGACTTCCTTAAAGTACATTAATAATTTTAAATTGTAACAGTTGGGAGTAAAATACTCAAGTACTACTTTCTTGCCGCTTCAAGACTTTTTGACAGTAATGTCTTATCAAGTAGTTCCGAAACGTACTTTGTAAAGGCGGTTTTTTAGAGCCGTGATCACCCGGGGGCTGAAGCGATCGCTGTAAATTTCAAAGTACGTGAGCAACCCAGGTTCAAACCCCGTCGGCACAAATGAAATTGTATATTGCTTATTTAACAAGTACTCTATGGTAAAGGCACACATCGTGAGGAAACCAGCATATGTATAAGAAATTAAACAAACATATTTCGAAGACATGTGTAGTCCACAAACACTCATTGGGGCAGCGCGCGGACAATTCCAAGCCCTAAAACTAAAACGTTCTCAGAGGAGGCATGTGTCCCAGGAGTGGGACGTAGTAGGCTGTAACCGTTAAAGGCGACTTAAATGAAACTACTTTTTTTTACTTTGAATACTACTGAGTTTATTTTTATTACGGATTCTATCACGCAGAGAAAGTACAAGCATAGTCCTCTCCACAGCTCGCTGAGCGAACTTAAGCTTCCTCATACGGGCATCAGTAAAGGTCCACGTCTCAGATTCAGATATCATCATTGGCAACACGCACTGGTTGTATGACTTTTTCTTCTATGTTTTGAGTAATACGTGACGAAAAGATGTGTCGTAATCTTTCGAACGCTGTCTAGGTAAGCTAGAGACGGCTATTCACCGCTTGGTAAAGGTTGTAATTAATTTATCGGGCAATTTGTCCTAAATAAACATACTTGTCAACAAATTGGAGCATAGAGTTCCCAAAAACTGCCGATGTAGATGTAACATGGTCGTTACATGTGACGTTTGTATTATTCTCTTTTTCACGAATTTACAAATCGTACAGAACAGCCTTGTACAATAATACCGTTGCAATGAACATCAATCACCGGTACTGTATCAAAGTGAAAAATGGAACAATAACAGATCAGACAGCTCTGTCATAAAATAGTGTTAAGAATAACGGTCCTGCATGTAGCCTGTAGAATGCTTTGAATGCGTTGAAAAATTCCACAACAAAAACATGTTTCAAAAGTTACTTTCTGTTTGTACAGAAAAAAAAATATGGCTTCATATACCCTATATGATAATTTTCTGCTACGAACCTTGGATCCCGGGTTGGGTCAAAAACAATAATCGGGTTTTTCTATCGAGAAAATCCCGATAGCATTCCGGAAACAGGATTTGGTGCAATTTTACCCTAGTGCCACGAAAAGCCCTCACTCCCGTGACCTCTCTCTGGTCGTATTAGATTGCCATCCCCGAACGTGATGTAAACGAATGATAAAAAGCAAGACGCATCAATTATGTGGTAGAGCCATGCTGCAGCTATATTACTGAAATAGATGTAGCAAGAATGGGTCGGCTCGACCGGGGAAGGACCAAGCTCTCACAGAATACCAGGGTAAATTAGCAATGTTTTTATTACGATGAGTGTAGAGATTTAGATGCGTTTAGTATGGTGAGTGTAGAGAACCGGAGACCCTTTTTACTGGAAACGAGGCATTCCATCTTAGTCCTAACGGGTGACGCATTTACATTTTGATTCGTCATCGGGAATAGATGTAGATTTCTAACTTACTCTATAAAAAAATTCAGCCACTCCCAGCCTTCTAAATATTTAGAATAAGGGTGACAAACAAGCACACAATCCACCTGATGGTTAGTGGTATCTGGCCCATAGACATCTACATCTATCTTCTGGTCGAGTCGACCCAATCGTGCCACAGCTATACCTTTTTCACGACGCTCTTATACGATCGTGCGTTCAACTTTACAAAAATATTTTTGCGCGCTCGATCAACTTTACTAGACACGGCCGATACCACACGGTAGTGCGCTTAGTATAGTGTGAACTTTGCTGCAAAGGTTATACTTGTGAGAAGTTGTCGCGGATTTCTGCCCTTTTCAAAATGGCGGTGCAGCTGATCGACGCGCGTGGAAAAAGTAAGTAATCATTAAAAATATTTTTAATAGTGATTGACTACATTGATTGTGCGATTTTAATAGGTAATAAAGTCAAGTCAATGAGACAACTATAGTTCAATGCGCACCTCTATCGGACACGAAGATACTTGGTTGTTAGTTCAAACACGCACGATAGTGCGAGTTCGGCTTTAACTCGTCTATCAAAATTTATGTTGATTAAAAATTAGATCAATGTTCTTAATATATTTAATCGGTAAAAAAATACAAAACGCTATTTTTTCTGTTGCAAAAAGAACATTAACCTCGGAATACTTACCGAATTGATAGCACACGGAAACGAGTCTGAGATAGAGGGTTTCGAAGATGAGGAATGTCATGAAGAGGAAGGCATTGAGGCTGTACCAGATCGAGTAGCGGGTCAGTCATATTCGGACGATGATATTTCTAACAGCGAGCAAGAAGAAGAAACCACTAACATTCAGGTACCAGAAATTGGCAAAAAAAAAGAGGAAGAAGTTGGCCCTGGGGTGCCCCAACCCAGAGATGAGAACAGTATTATATGTAAGTCCGAACTTGCAGCTTTTAAAGTTGCAAGCGGTTTAAAAACAAAATATCGCACCTTTAGGATGAAACCGACCGAACTCAAAAAAGTAAATTTGTGGGATATCGAAAAAACGAATGTAAATTGTGACACCTCCTTATTAATTTTTACATTATTTCGTAACTTTTTGAGTTAATAGCAAAGTTATTGCGGAAAATCAGAGAGGATACATACAGCTATGAACCCTTTAAGAAAAGTATAAAAGGAACGAATACTATAAATTAAAAACAAATATTTTAATATGCGAGTCGTTTTAATACCCAATAAATATCCAAAACTTTGACCAAATAGGAAATATGTCCTCTTTTTACTAAAAAAACACATCTGATTTGACCGTTTAAGAATTAAGTCTTTTTCGTATTTATCTAATGTAGTTATTTTTTGCCGTTTTTATTTTTAAGTCTTTTTTCTTCGTATAATTGCAAACCCAAATTCAAATATAAGTCATAATAGTAATTAAAAAAACAACGGTTTAATAGAATTATAATATATTAACAAAAATAATGAATAAGTAATATTTATAGAGATCTTTTAAGAGCATAACTGTTCGTATGGAGGGTAAAACCTCAGTTAACCTGTCAAGTTATCATAGATCAAAAATTAAAATTGAACAAATATTTTTCATTAGGAACTATTATTACTAAACTGGATGCTAACTAAATATCACATAGTATCATTTGACACTAATTGTCATGTCTGAGTCACATAAAAACAACAATCAACCTTAAAAGTAAAGCTAAATAATATATTCTTCATCTAAAATGTGTCTTTGGGTAATTTATTACTACAAAGTAACGGAACTCCAATAATAATTATCACTTAAAATTAATCCAAAAAAATCAGTTAAGCTAATCAGTCTTCTCAGTCTTCTAATAACGATTTATAATAATCTATATAGAAACCAGGTACTAGATTCTTTCTGATTAATTCACTTAAACCTTTCTTTTTATTTTCATTTAATTTTATTTTATTCATAAACGCTTTAGAAATTGAGATCTCTTCCAAGCTTGGCATTTTTTTTCTTTTGTTTCTCATATTTACACGAATGAAATCTTCTTGGGCATAATATGAGGTTTTGTAGAAAAACTCGAAGGGTTTGTTTTTTAAGAAACTTAACACTTTTATATCGTTCCAGGTTACTGTGTTACGTTCATCATCTTCGTTGAAATTATAGCCCCACTGATCGTGTAAGGATTTCAAATCAATAAAAAAGTCATAATTTAACGCCAATACTTTGAAAGGATTGCCAGATTTTTTGGCATTTTTTATCAACGTTACATATTGATGGGATGTATATATAGGATCAGATTTTAGATTTCTTTTTATCTCTTTTTCAATTAAACTGTGAACATTATCACCTTCATTCTGGGTGTGTCCTCGTATTAAATACTTGTGAGTGATACTTGTAATATTTGGAAATTGAGACACAGCATACGAGTACAGACAAGCAATAAACTTGTTTTTATTTTGCCCGCAGCAATTATCGGAGTAAAAAATTATGTTTAATTGTTTATCAGGAGATTTTTCACTGACCGTTTTCAAATACTCAAGTATGCAAGATCCTATTGCGTTTGCTCCCCTTTTACCCTGTGTTTCATCCCAAAACAAATTATAGACATCCCCATAAGCGCCAAGTTTTTCGCTTTCAGTTATTTTACTCACTCTTGGGTTCTTTGCAGTTGTATTTATATTATGTTGTTTAATAGCAGCCAATTCAGCCATGGTGAAATTCAAGCAGTTAAGTTTAGATATATAATAAAAAGAACTGCATTCTCCCACAGGACATTGCATGATAGCCTGTAAATCATAGACGGTGCAAATATTATATCCATCACCAAGCATCCTACGATCATTTTTTTTCAATACGACAAAGATCTTTTTCTTTTATATGGTTGTCAAACTTCTCTTGCAAGTTTGCCTTTTGGTGTACAGATGCCATCTCATATTGTAAACAAAGATCACAACGATCTTTTTTTGGCTGAAAGAATCCGATATTAAAATTGTTATTAAATACTTGATAATATAGCCAGTACTCCACTTTAGGTTTCATTGGATCTCTGTTTTCACAGAAGTCTCTCCAGAGATCTTTAACCGTTTTACTGCCGTCAATAAACTCTTTTGATGTGGATGCCCTGAGGTAATGTGACTCCATCCTAGGGATTGTACTTATGTGACTCTCAATGTCCTTACTAGTGGTTTCGTCTATTTTTTTTCTATTAGTGTGCATACCTCTTCGATTCTCAGCTATAAATCCGACATCATTACTTTTTGCTTTGACGGTTCTAATCTGTCTTTCTGTAATATCTAGAGTATTCATGAAATATGTTTTACAAACTCGAATTTTTTGATTGTTTACTGTGAAAAAAAAATGCAATATTAGGTGATCTAGGTTTTTGAGCGTTCGTATATTAATATTTTAGCCTCACTTCCATCATGCAAGATTTAATAAATGACCTTTTAAGGTTCAAATTAGAAAGGTTCCAATACGTTTCAAAAATGTTAGCCCTTTGGACTTCATCTATTTGGTCGGAGCATTTTAATCGACAAGGCTTACACGGGGTTTTCATACTACGGCAAGGAATTTCTTTTTTAGATCTTGACAAGGAAGTGTAGGATTTTCCAGTATTTCGCAATATTTTGTTGATATTCTGTTTCCACATTAGTGGATTACGTTGCCGTTTTCTACATTTTATATGAGTCATGTTTGTTTCACTAACATTACTTGTCCCAGGTTGTTGTATTTCATATTGAGGTGTAGTAGCGCCACTTGAGGAAGAGGAACTTCTACGACGAACAGAAATTTTATTGGGGTCTTGAAATGTGGGCTCGTCATCACTTAAGTCAGGATCACTTTCGAGAGTATTAATTGGTGATATACAATAATTAGGTTGAACTCTTGAACTAGATCTGAAAGAAATTTTTATGTCTGATTGACTGGTACTAGCACTCATTGCATTTGGATCTTTATGTGTGACGTTTGGATCCATGGTCTTTGTAACAATATCACTCAAAGTGGATGATTTTATGGAATTAGAACTGGAACTAGAACTGGAACTTGAACTGGAACTAGAACTGGAACTTGAACGCGATGAAGTGGAACTGCTAGATGATAAAGATACTCTTTTTTCATGACTTGGTCTTCTGGTAATTGGAAAATTTGACTTATTACAATCGTCAGGAGAAGATTCAATTCCGTACTTTTTTGAACTGCTTTTCCACTGTTTAAGAACAAAAAAAAAATGTAAAAAAATAAATTAGTGAAAGGCTCAGCAAAATTAGTTTGAAACAAACAAAAACTACTGAAAACCGATGTAGCACTTACCATTTCAACAACATTATTATAACAGCAATTTAAAATATTGTTGCTAATAATATCTTTATTAGGCGAATTTTCAATGACTGAGGAACTTGGCGACAACTCTTCCGTTTGATTGCTGACTGTCAATTTCTAAAATGAAACAAACGAGAATTAAGTTTAGTTTGATGAGTACATAGGTGGGTAGATTTAAAAAAAAATATTCAAACTATATCTTACTAGTTCGCTTTGGGCGTTGTCACCAAGACTGATTATACTTGGTGAGTTTTTGACGACTTCATCGACCACAGAATTCGGAGACAAGTTCTCTTTCATTTTATTGTTTGGAAATCCCTATTGGGTGACAGAAACCATAATTAAACCTTTTACAACTAATAGCTAAAAATAAAGGTGGTTGCACAAAAAAAAAATCATTAGCAATTAAAATATGTAACTACCTCAAGTTCTCCTTTTTTGCAATATTTATCTTTTCCCAAAGCAATGTCCAATGTGATATCGATTCTTCTTTTCATTTCTATGAATTCCAGGTGACTTTTTATTAAACTGTATTGTATTTAATAGTCGTAAATAGACGTATTAACTATTATACCTTCTTTTTTCACCTAGTAAATAATAAATATAAATAAAATAGTCTCAACACTTAATAGAACACAAAAGATAATACTACGATAAATAAAATAACGACCTAATTTTAAGTCTGTCATATTGAGTCAAGAAATATTAGGATTAGTGTATTAATGAAAAGACTTAAACTTAAGTGAGTCACTAAGATTATTATTAATTTTAGCATAAAAATGACTAAAACTTAAATAACTCACTTAAAGTGACAAAATTATCGGAATAAAAAAGCACAAAGCGAAGTTTGTCGTTTTATTACCTAAGAAACTGAAGTGAACTTACCGCTGGTTTTGGAATTAAATCGCCTCAATCAGTTTTCGGTCAATCTTTGCCTATCTACGTAACGTCACATGCACGACACTGTCAACACAATACTAAAAGCGTCGTTTCCGCAACGACGCGGTCCCGAAATTTTGCGAGTAAGAAAGAGACCGATTGAACTGGTTTGTCCCGTTCCCACCCGATTACGGCGGTTTTTTATGGACAGATAGTTTTTTTGAGTCATTCAATGATCATAACTCATTTTACCATTTTTTTGAGTTAGGTCGGTTTCATCCTAAAGGTGCGATATGATAGATACTGAATTGTTCAAGTATTGTTATTTAAGAGATATTTAACAAAATAAAATAGCTATTCTAAAATCTACTATTTTATTATTGAGATTGAGTAAGCGGAGATTTGTCAAGATTTCTTGAAATACAAGGAATTTGCCTTTTACAGAATTTGTTTTGTACTTTTTTAAAGCCAGTGCTTGACCACAATCCCACCTGGTTGTAAGTAGTGACGCAGCTTTAGATGGTAAACCGCACTGTCTTATCGTATTAAAAGCCTATTGACTCTTGCCTTGCAGACGGCCAGATTGTATTCGGGCGGAAAGATAGACGCCGGCAAATTATTCCACTCTTTTGCTGTACGCATTACAAAAGACGAAGCGAACCGTTTGGTTCTAATGCGTGGTATATCGACAACAAAGAGATGAAGACCTACCGACCGTCTGGTTCTCCGATGGTGGAAAGAAGAGGGAGGAATTAAAGCGTGTAATTCCTGCTCACAATAACCAAAATGCATCCTATAGAATACCGAGAGACTGGCTACTCTGCGCCTGTGCTCGAGGCTGACAAGATTGGTTTCAACCAAATCAAGGTCACCATTGAGCCTCTTAGCACGTCTCTCCACTGAGTCCAATGCTGCCAGGTGGCATTTTGCAGCACCAGCCCGTATGTGACAGCAGTACCCCATGCACGACCGGACTTGCGCCCTATATAAGGTAAGAAGCTGCCCCGGTGTGAAGTACCACCGCACCCTTGCAAGGGCACCAAGTTTCCTTGCGGTTGTTTTTGCACTGGACTCAATGAACCGCCCATAATTGAGGGTCGGAGAAAATTCAATCCCTAACAACTGAAGGTGGTCAGTGTACTCCAAGGATACATTCCGGAAAGTAGGAGCCAAGGTGAGTGGGCTCCTTTTAGTGGTAAAAACACACGCTTGTGTTTTGGAGGCGTTAAATCTCACGAGATTGGCGTCGCCCCATTCGGAGACTGCCTGTAGTGTGAGACTCACACACTCAACCATAGCTTCTCCTTCTGACTGGATTTGATCCCGAGTGGCCCGGGCGATTGGTTGATATCTCTCCACAACTGTTTTGTCGTCTGATTACCCGTAGATACCGGGAATGAGCAGATCATTTATATGCAGCAAGAAGAAAGTTGCGGAGAGAACGGACCACTGAGGAACACCGGCGTTAGTTGCCACAGTATCGGATGAGCAGCCATCAACGACATATTATAGATATACATAGATAGTGCTGTCGATATGTAAATCCAAGATGGCGGCTGAAGTAGGTACCAATTTTTTCATCATGGGTGTCATTTTCATGATTTTCGAGGGTGTTGAAGCCGATGCTGTCGAAATGTATTTAAACTACTTTAAAAAATTCAAAATTCATGTTATACGTAATTTTTTTATAGCGCTTAAGGCATGCCCAATTGGATTTACCAATTTTTTATATGTAATTGTGTAAATTATTTAATTATTTTTATTGTTTGAGATCGGTCTTTTACTTTTTAATAAACGTTACGTTTTTTATCCTTTACATTCGACAAAGTAATATTATTCAAGGTTCACAAATCTTTTGTCCTCAATTTTTTTATAAAATTTATATAAGCTCACCCTCGAATAATGTGTTATATAAAAAAATACACCAATTAAAAATTTTATTTATTTAAGTCAGTTCAATGTTCCTCAGAAAGCGGTGAACATAATTAAAAATACATAGGTGTTGAATAACCTCCTCTTATTTTGGACTCTGTTAAAAGAGGAACTGAATACATAAACTAATTAGAATTTGCAAAACATCTCCCAAATCCAAAAATAATACTGGAAGCATAATAATATGTTAAACATAAAACCTTTGCCCAGCAAAAGCAAAATAGGTTTCAAAAATAAATGTAAATGTAAATGTTTGCAATTTGGCGGCAGTTGGCTAATTACATGAGTTAAAAATTCGATTGTCAAACTGGAGTTAAAAAGGTTATATGGGAAAAGTGCTTGAAATTGTTGTATGTACTAATTGCTATTGAATATAACTAATCTACGTGAAGGGAAAACTTTGTACCTCCTTTTAAGGATATTGCCTGCACGAAGGAGTGTGAGCTTTGTTATAGTTAAAATTTATATGGAGAAGGAGTGGAAAAAGCTAAAATGTTTACATAAACTATGTTACAAATTCGTTTAATAAATTAAATCAAATATTCATTGTTTATGTTAGTACTGCCAATGTCTTATTAATCCTACAGCAAAGAGTATATTACCACTATGTTTTAATCAATATCAAACGTTGGCACAGTGTAGAGATTGTCGCCAAAGAACTATAAAATTTTGACAAATAAATAAATAATTACCGACAGATTGACTAAAAGAGACGTTAATTTTGTGTGTACTTAAACGTTCCTTTTTCAATAGTCTGTGGAGTGTATTTCAAGGCGAAAAACATTGAACTGTTATGTACTATTTTTTTTTATAGAAGAGATTTTTTTTTTTTCAAACGAGCATGCGGCTCACCTGATGGTAAGTGACTACCGCCGCCCATGAACAACCGCAACACCAGGGGAATTGCAGATGCGTTGCCGGCCTTTTAAACAATTACTTAATGCCTTTAACTATGTACATATTACTTTAATGCCAAAAGACGCTTATTTAATGTTATCTATGTTATCTATGTTTAAAAGTGGTAGAGCCAAGCTGTAGCTTTTGCTGTCGCACGAATGGGCCAGCTCGAACCGGGGTGGTACCACGACCTCACAGAATACCAGCTTGAAGTAGAGGTTTACCTCTGCGTTGCGCTTGGTGAGTGCAGGTGGCCGGAGGCCCAATTCCCCCCCGCCCCCCATCAACATGGTAGTGGAATTAAATAAAAGACTACCCCAGGAGGGTACCAGCACCCCTGGAGAATCCCTCGCTGAGCATCCACGACCAAAGTACTTCACTCCTGAGCGTGGGTGCTCAGGCTGCCCCGCGTATTCTGGGGGGGGGGGCAAAACTCCGCTCGCGACTAATGCTGCTCGGGGCAAGCGGAGCAATACAACCAAGGCGACCCCTGTCACGGTATCCGTGAATTTTTGCATTATCAGGGGACTTAATTCCAACCTTAACGCTGTCCATTACCATCTAGAGACGGCGAAGCCGGCCTTGCTCTTTTTAACCGAGACTCAGGTGTCCTCTCCGGCTGATATTTCGTATCTCTCCTACCCGGGATACAAATTGGAACACTCCTTTGTGCCCCGGGCTGGAGTTTGTGTATACGTCAGAGAGGACATCTGTTTTCGACGCCTCGGCAGCCTTGAAGTTACGGACCTGTCCATCCTATGGCTGCGCGTAGACAGCGACGACCATCCCCGCGTCTACGGGTGTCTCTATAGGTCCCATAGCGGTAATGCCGACACAGACCGACTCATCGACCACGTCCAAATGGCTGCAGACTCCGTGCTACAACAGGCACAGATCGTGATACTCGGTGATTTCAACGCCCACCACGCTAAATGGCTTGGTTCTCGTTTAACCGATCATGCGGGTAGATCTGTCTACGACTTTGCTTTGGCATATGGCCTAACACAACTTGTTACTTCGCCTACGCGGATCCCAGATGTGGAAGACCATGTACCTTCCCTGTTGGATCTTCTGCTGACCTCTAATCCGGACGGATATCAGGTCTCCGTCGATGCCCTTCTGGGCTCTTCGGACCATTGTCTGATCCGGAGCACGGTGCCACTCACGCTCCAATCGTAATTGCGATCTGCAGCTTGCCGCCGTGTATGGCACTATAGGTCAGCTGATTGGGACGGGATGCGGTCTTTTTTTGCATCCCTTGGGGGCGGGTTTGCTTCTCGCCGGAAGATCCCAGCGTTGTTGCTGATTCTGTTGCTGATGTGGTACTTCAGGGTATGGTACTTTTTATTCCATCCTCTGTGGTGCCCATCGGAGGCAGATCTCAGCCATGGTTTGGTCGCTCCTGTAAAATATCATCACGCTATAAGCGGGAGTGCTACCGGGCCTGGGCTGACGCATCAACGTCTCGGGATTTAAACACCAGCGCACTTAAAAAGTAGTATAATTCCGCCTCCAGGTTCTTCAAAAGCGTCATTGCCAAGGCAAGGTCTGAGCACTTCGGCAGAATTGGCAAGAAGCTAGTTCGCCTTCCTTCGGGAACCCGTACTTTCTGGTCTCTCGCCAAGGCTGTCCAAGGGAACTTCTGTCAGCCATCCCTTCCATCTCTGCACAGAGAGGATGACTCACTGGCCCATGCCGCAAAAGAGAAAGCCGATCTGTTGTGCTCTCTTTTTGCGTCTAACTCGACTCTAGATGACGGGGGAAACACACCGCCGACCATCCCGCGATGTGAGTGCTCCATGCCGGATGTGCGATTTACACAGCGCTCGGTTCGCAAAGCACTCTTCTCCCTGGACGTCAACAAGTCGAGTGGGCCCGATGGAGTCCATCCCATTGTGCTGAAGACGTGTGCTCCGGAGTTGGCACCAGTTTTAACGCGTCTTTTCCGGTACTCCTACTCCCAAGGCGTAGTCCCGAATTCATGGAAGACAGCTTTGGTCCACCCGATCCCTAAAAAAGCGACCGCTCAGACCCGTCCAACTACAGGCCTATCGCCATCACCTCCTTGTTCTCCAAAATAATGGAATTTATTATAAACTGCCAGCTCATGAGGTACCTTGAGGATCACCAGCTGATCTGTGACCGTCAGTACGGTTTTCGTCGGGGTCGATCAGCAGGTGATCTTCTAGTTTACTTAACTCATAGATGGGTGAAGGCAGTAGAGTTCAAGGGGGAGGCGTTGGCCGTTAGTTTGGACATAGCGAAGGCCTTCGATCGGGTCTGGCACAAAGCGCTTCTTTCGAAGCTTCCTTCCTATGGGCTTCCCGAGAAATAGTGCAATTGGATCACCAGCTTCCTTGCAAATCGGAGCATCAAGGTTGATGTAGACGGTGCATGCTGAGACTACAAGCCTATTAACGCTGGTTTTCCACAAGGCTGTGTGCTATCACCAACGCTGTTTCTTCTGCATATCAATGATATGTTGCTAACTGGTAACATTCATTGCTATGCGGATGACAGCACTAATGATGACTTGATACACCGGCCGTGCCAATATTTCTCGGGAAAACGTCGCTGAGTACCGGAACAAATTTGTGTCCAAAGTCGAGTCTTTGCTGAACAAAGTCTCGGATTGGGGGCGACTAAATTTAGTCCAGTTTAATCCTCAGATGATACAATTTTGCGCGTTTACCGCTAAAAAGAACCCTTTGTCGTATCTCCTCAGTTTCAAGGCACTCCCTTTCTTGCCTCAGCCAGTATCGGAATCCTTGTAGTCGACATATCGTGTGACGTGCAGTTTCGTGGTCACTTGGAAGAGAAGGCCAAATTGGCCTCTAAAAAGCTTGGCGTGCTCAGCAGAGCGGGACAGTATTTCATGCCGGCACACCACCTGCAACTTTACAAGGCGCAGGTTCGGCCTCACATGGAATACTTTTCTCTTCTCTGGGCAGGGGCTCCCCAGTGCCAGCTTTTTCCACTTGACCGCATCCAGCGCAGAGCGGCTCGAATCGTCGATGACCGAGTCCTTTCCGATCGGCTCGATTCATTGGCACTGCGAAGAGATATTGCATCCCTTTGCATTTTCTTTCGAATTTACCACGGGGAGTGCTCTAAGGAATTGTTCGGATTAATCCCAGGCGCCCAATTTCACGAATGCACATCGCGGCAGAACTCTAGATACCATCCACACCATCCGGATGATACGCGGTCCACCACTGTGCGATTTAGAAGATGTTTTCTTCCTCGCACGACTTCCTTGTGGAATGGATTACCATCAGCGATTTTTCCGGACCGATACGACTTAGGGACCTTCAAGAAAAGAGCTTACTCCTTTTTAAAAGGCCTGCAACGCATCTGCAATTGCCCTGGTGTTGCGGTTGTTCATGGGCTGCGGTAGTCACTTACCATCAGGTGAGCCGCATGCTCGTTTGCCCCATCTCCTATAAAAAAAATCCAACTAATTGACCCCTTCCGTTTTCGGCCAGCTTTCTTAGTTCTTTCTAGGATTGACCATGAAATAAGACATCGGTGTCATTTGCGTAGCAAATTGTTTCATAATGAGTTTTTTCCAGAAGGCACTCGCATAATCTAATGAAGCACTAATTTACGTGAGTTTATTGATATTTTGTTAAAATGACATTTGTGTTGTTTTTATTTGACATAGTTCAACATAAATTATTTAACTAAAATCATGTTTTTTTCCATATTTTAACACTATATGTTATATTAACAGACTAGAACCATATGTGTAATAAAATAGAACCAAAGTTTAAAAAAACAACTGGTATAATTTGCATAATATAATCGTATCTCATTAATATATTTCAGTGTTAACAAAAAAGCTATTAAAATCAAGACGGTTGTTTCTTTAAAAGTATTGTATTGATTTTTATGTATATATTTTATATTATAAATTTATTACAAATTAATATATTTATATGTATTTTTTGTATTATATATATCTTGCAACAGTATCCCACTTCTGAGATATAAATATTAGACGAACTATCGGACAGGAATGAAATAAAAGTAGGTATATAAAATTAACACTTGTTCTTATGAACAAATTTAGTTATACAAGTGTATATTATATGAAGCTTTAGTCTTCACGACATATAATCACTTATCGAGTCACTTTATCACAATTGCAGTGAACACTTCACTATTTTAGTACTAACTAAACGTAGTGGTTATATTCTCTTTGGTACTAACTATTTATGTATATAAATTCTACACTACACGTCTAAACGTCAGGACTGTTGTTCCATTAATGACCTGATAATGATTTCGTTATCCAATTTACAACTTTTATAGCCAGAATGAAATAGGGTTTGGATTTGACTACCGATAAAGTCAAATCCATAGCCACAGCAAAGTACCACCAAAGTACAGCAAAGTACTTACCAAACGGATGTTATCGAAAAATGTACAAAATGTTAACATTATTTAAACGAGCAACCCACCCTGGCTTTGCTTGGGTAGTAGTAACTCTTGGTGCCATTTATTTAAACATTTTTTAGGATAATCATAAACGACAATTAATATTATCAATTATTCATACTTGCAAAATATCTTCAAGCTTTTCACATAAAATATAGAAATTTCAACAAAATTAATTCAGCCATTCCGAAGATTATTCCGAGTGGACGGACAGACAGACTATAAAAAAATATTCATGTCTTAATGGCATGCAAATAACTCTCTGAGCTCAATGAAGGGCTGTTATTTCCATTTTAGAGAAATACACTTCAATTTTACTTATAAGTAATGATATGTATAGATTATTCAATGAAATATGTATCTTAAAATTAGTTTTACTCAATGTCTTAACAATAAGTTATTTGTTCAATGACGATACAGCAAATGAGGTCAAAGTGCTTCTGTAGAAGATTACACACAAGCATATCAAATGACCACGACGTTCCCATAAGGCACTAATCACTTTGTAATGCATAATATTATTCTGTTACCAATAATGTGATGAAACCCGATATTGTCTAGAATATTTATTCATATAATACATATCTGACTATCTAAATTTATGTATGTTATTTATGTATGTTATGTATGTATGTATGTTATGTGTATGTTTAAACAAATCATTTTAAACAACTTTTGAACCTCTCTATTGGATAGTTGTTATTTTGCATGACTAATAAGGCACCCTAAAATAGAAAATTTCACGAGTAGATCTATTAATATATAGTTATTAAGTTAGTAGAATCTAAAAAGTGTCATTTAATATATCACATACGGGCTCACTCACTCGTCAAAACCTAGGCCACTTCTATTTATATTAGTGTCTGCGCTGCCTTGTTTAAGTAAATTATATATAGGAAAAGAATAGCTCACGGGGCGAACAACGAATCTACAACGTCACAGCATTTAAGCGAGGTACCTATTTAATTCAGACGGGTTGTATATTTTATATAAACTTGATCTGTTCCTAACTTTTAATATATGCAGCATCTGTCTAAAACTCATACTACAAAAACATGTAGATGCTCATAAATATTTTCAGAATAAATTCTTTCGAACAACTTCATAACAATAGACCCATATATTATCTAAAATGTATAAAAAGGCATATTCTTTATTTTCACAATGTAAAATTTTTGCGACGATGGTCTGGGTGTTTTAACGCTTGGCGTAAACGAACGATGGCGTGAACGTGGCGAAAAACCATAAGATCTTTCTAGAATTACCCATAGTTGCTACTTACGACACCTATGGGACGAAATAGGGTGATGAATATTAACCAAGGTCAAAGGTGTGAGACGTCTGGTACTGCGAACGACAAACCGCCTACCAAGTTTGGTAAATAGAGCAATTTTTCGACTACATTAAGTCAGTGTTAGTCTGCAATTTCACCCGACAGTAAGTGGAGATGTTGTAGCCGAATATAGTACATTGCACTGACTTTGTTTAACAAAAGACTATTCACGGGAGGGGCTAATGTCAAGCACTGGTACGAACTAAAAGAAAACAAAATTTTAAATGAAGTAGAAAATGCGCTGATATTTTTTTTGGTGAATTATATATTCATTAATTTATATTTATTAAAACAAAAAATTCTGGCATTGTGGGCAGTTTGATCTGCCCATACTATTAACTTGCAACTTCGTGACTAATTTATTATAAACTAGCTTTTTACCCGCGGCTTCGCTCGTTTGAATTTAGGGACATCATTAAATGCAGTTCCGTGCCTTTAGAAATATTCGATCACTTTTAGAGTCACCTTGGTGTCTATGTCTCTATGTCTGTCAGAGATTTTTTTTCATTCTAAAATACTATTAGACGTAGATGATTGTTAACATGCTACAGAAACACGTGAATATATAGGTCTAGAAACACCTACTATTTTTTATTCGGGTGTCCGGTAATGAATGGATAACCTTGAAATGTCTTATAGTACAACTTATGGCCGTTCTGAAAAAAATACGAAACATAATATATCACAAGTAGTACCTTTGATATATTTTTTTTAAAGAATCGTCGATTTTTTTCTCACTTATTTTACTGTCTTGAACACTATGACCAAAATGAATGATTTCTATTGGTTTTTTTTGTTGTTTTATTATTATACACTAACTGTGCTGATAGATAAAAAGTAAACAGTATGAATGGCTTTTGCAGTTTTTATTTAAAAAATTCGCAAATTAATTTATTTCTGAAAAACATGCAAAAAATATTATTTAAGCGAAGATCAAACCTCTTGGGTATGAAAAAAATGTATGAATGTATGGGTGACCAATAATTTTACAATAATGTCGGTTTCATGTAGATTTTATCATGGTATAATTGATAAATGTGTCTTCCATAAATAGTAACTTATTGCCATTAATGTAGAAAAGGAGAAAATTTTACTAAGTAACAAAATTTGTAAGATGGGAACATTTTTTAAATTGAATTGTGTCTGATCATTGGGGATTAATAAAAAACAACATTTATAATTAAAATATTTTATTTTTCATTAATTTACAAAAAAATTCAAATTGTTTGCCTCCCACTCTTATGCATGCCCTACATCTTCGGATAAATGATCTTCTGAGCAGTCTTGTGTACCGTCGCTCGCATATTTTTGATGCGGCTGCTCTGACACGACTGCGTAGTTAATCAAAAGACCGCACAGGCTTACAGTATACTTCTTCTTTCAGACAGCCCCAGTAAAAAAAACAATGGATTTAGATCCGGTGAACGTGGAGGCCACAAAATTGGCCCTAGACGTCCGATCCATCTATTTGGGTATTTGCTATTTAAATATGCACGAACCGGAACAGCATAATGCGCAGGACAACTGTCATTTTGCAGCCAATACGATTCCCTCTGCTCCTCGGGAACCTCTTGTAATAAATTGGGGAGATCATTTTGAAGAAACTCCAAATAACTTTGCCCCGTTAAATTCCCCGGTAATTCAAATGGGCCAATTATCATACCATTTAATATTCCGGTCCAATAATTTATTTTAAATTGGTATTGCGACCTGTCTTCACGCATAACATGGGGATTTTCTAGTTCCCAACTATGTAAATTATGTAAATTTAAGTAACCGTCTCTTTTAAGCGTTGACTCATCGCTCCACAAAATTTTATTAAAAAATTGCGGGTCTTCTTCCACCTTTGCCAGCATTAGCCGGCAAAAAGGCACTCTTGAGAGATAATCTCTTGGTTGGAGAATTTGCACGCGTGTAACGTGGTAAGGGTGGAATTCGTTTTTCTTTAAAATATCGTGTACGGTCGATTTTCCAATACTTGTGCGTCGAGCTATTGCTCGCGTAGAGGTTGAAGGATCGTTTTCAATCTCCTCAAGCACCACGTCTTCTACACCAGGACGATCGATTCTTCCAGCGCTAGCACCACCTACACCACTACCCGGCATTCTTCCTTCGGAGTAACCACCGTGGACTCTTATAAATACGAGGTAGTCTGGGTGGCGCACATTAGGGTACCTCTCCCTATAAAGAGCTGCGGCTGCATTTGCGTTGCCTCTGCATTCTCCATAAATAAAATGCATGTTTGCATATTCTTGTGCCGTGTACTGATGACGTGGCATTTTGATAGGTACACAAAAGTCCAGTTTAGTCCAGAAACAAGCCAAATCGTCGCAAATGTCACCAAACGCAAAACATGTCCAAATCAGTAAGCAAAACGAATAGTCCGGTAAAATAGGCAAGTGGTCGTTTTAACACTGATTTAAATAATTGCAAACGGAGACAAAATAAATTCATGCGAAGTAGAGCAAGTCGAGTGACGCACGAAGTTCTCTTTTACATTTAGCTCTTCTCTCTCCCACTTACCCAATTCAGACCCCACTTTGTCTAATATAACACAAAAGACAGCAGGTAGTAAATATAAAGGTCACACGACCCATTTCACGCTAGTAAAGTAACCATTTTAACATTTAAATTGGTTATTTTATTACATTTAAATAAGTTAATTTCTAATATTTAATTTGGTTTCAATTTGTTTAAAAATAGCTGTTTTCATGTATGATCAACTCCTGATGTGTTTTTATTAATTCCTAATGATCAGAGAGAATTCAATTTAAAAAAATGTTCCCATATTACAAATTTTGTTACTTAGTCAAATTTTCTCCTTTTCTACATTAATGGCAATAAGTCACTATTTATGGAAGATACATTTATGAATTATACCACTATAAAATCTACACAAAACCGACATTATTGTAAAATTATTGGTCACTCATACATTCATACATTTTTTTCATACCCAAGAGGTTTGAACTTCGCTTAAATAATATTTTTTGCATGTTTTTCAAAAATAAATTGATTTGCGAATTTTTTAAATAAAAACTGTAAAAGCTATTTATACTATTTACTTTTTATCTATCAGCACAGTTAGTGTATAATAATAAAACAACAAAAAACCAATAGAAATCATTCGTTTTTGGTCATAGTGTTCAAAGCAGTAAAATAAGATAGGAAAAATCGACTTTTCTTTAAAAAAAATATATCAAAGGTACTACTTGTGATATATTATGTTTCGTATTTTTTTTCATAACGGCCATAAGTTGTACTATAAGACATTTCAAGGTTATCCATTCATTACCGGACACCTGGCGTGTCTTGCGATTCCGATGTATCCATAAGAAAGGTAAATAGTCTTGAAATCAAAATGTATTATTATTATTTACATTGTACTGTTTACATTTATTCATAGTTAAAGTAAATTTAGCTTTAACCACGTAATATAATGTTTATTTGAGACATTTTTTTCATATCATTGGTCCTATTTAATATTGATTGGCACCATAAAAATATAAGGTACGTGAGGGTAATGTGGTCACCTTAAGCTTTACCGCCTTATAAAACAAAAACCAGGAGGAGGAGAGAGACAAATACGCAATGTCGTATACTATAACTAATATAGAAAAAAATAACAATAAGCCTTGGCAATAATTAACAACCATTCGAAAAATCAACTTAAAAAAAACTAACTATAGTACGTGAGGGTTATGGTCGTGCGGCTTTCTTAGACCCCAAAAACTACAGCGTCGTTTGCATAGAACGCTCTGTGATACGATAGCTCTTGTTCAGTTTGTTAAATAGTAAAGGGTCAAAAAGACGCTACTTTATCGCTATATTTGACGCTATTTTGGCAGTTGATATTATTGTAAATATTTTAGTCGATTTTTGTATTGTGTAGAGCAGTTAATTGTTTTAAATACATTTTTCGAAGTGTCCCTAATTATGTTCAAAGCTTTTTTGCTATTTTTTTCTTAACATATTTGTTATAGTATACGATTTTGTGTTTTTGTCTGTGTTCTCCTCCTAATTTTGGTTTTATAGGGTGATAAATTTTAAGGTGACCATATTACCCTCACGTACTTACTATAATATCAACTGTCAAATATGCAAATTAGGCTGTAGTTTTTGAATTATAAGAAAGTGACCATATTAACCGGATGACTATATTACCCTCACGTACTCTAGATATTTTTTTTACATCGAGTAGACTTGAAAATTTTTATAAATACAGTTCTATAATAATGAATACCACACATGGATTAAAACTAATTTTACGGATTTTTTACGCATCTTGGCTCCTCACCGAATGAAAGCACCGAAGCTCCGAGAAGTCTAAAGTATGTAAACATGTTTAGTATCGTCCCAACCATTATATACAACAAATCCTTGCAATAGAATACCGAATCCTACCAATGATGATTCGCGAGGCTATTGAAATTAAAAATATCCAAATTTTAATAGGCAAGATCGCTGAGTGCTACTATCTGCTAAGGACTCCATAATTAATAAAATTAAATTCAAACTACTACTGCATTTTTACTATTCTATTTTAACTATGACATCAGGTCGACAAACACCTCAGTTCTCCCGCCCCTGCCGTGACCATGGGTGCTGTAAAGTGCCCAAACCATCGGGAATTTAAAAAGTTAAAATTAAACGCGATAAAATCCTTAAAATTAGTTTAGTCCTCATAAATTTTATACAGAGTGAACGTGAGGAACACTACACTCATGGGAGTAGAAAAATGTTCGCACTGTTGTGGCGGTGAAAGAAAATCCAACATCTCATATCGTCACGTCGTAAGAGGAGACATAGGGTAAAAACAGGAGATGGGATGATCTGTATCATCTTCTTGACAACAGATCAAAATAATAATAGCGGCGGTTGCCAACCCGCCCCTATAGCAAATATCCAGCTACTTGACAATTTATGGGGGAAGCCTATGTTCATTTCAGTGGACTTTTGATAGGCTGACGATAATGAGTTTTACTCATCTTTGCAAGCCTTAATATTTACGGTAGAGTGAAAACAAAAAGTAACATACCCGAAAACAGGAATGAAATAAAAACTGCATATATTGCCTTATGAAAAGTAAAAAAGCAGCTTACATACATGTTACTACTGCACACAGGCCTTAGAGTTTTTGGCCAAAAAAGAGTTCGCTGCACTGATTCCAACACGGGATGAATGTAACGTATATTCAGTAGCATGGTATTATTTCATTTTATCAATGACTTGCCATTTTAATTTATTTAGAAGTAAGTAGGTGGCGTTAATATGACATGAAATAATGAAAGCCAGAACTATACCATCTAGTAATATCAGCAATAGAAACGAACATTTATTTATTATATCAATAAGGGATAAAGTGATGTCCATTCTCTTAAAAGTTCTGTTTCTGTTAAAAAATAAGCTATCAGTGCCGCTAGCGGTGAAAGACGATAATGATAATATCGTCATATGACCATATGAAATAGCAACGTTATGTTTAGTTAATAATATCTTCAAACAATTTCTATTCATTGATTCGGTCAAGCTATATCATGACATGGTCAACAAATAGTGTTAAATACACATTCATTTCAGTCATTTTTTCAGTCTTTTCACGAAATGATAGATTACTTTATGATATATGATCAATTCTACGATCTGGCCACGACATACATAAAATCTCTTTAAGAAAACTATGATGATAATGAAAATTTTGCAACAATTGCAGACAGACCAGTTTTTATCATTTTACATATATATTAGTAATTGATAATTGAAATAACCTTATCAATTTTCACATTTTTGATAGACGTCACTATTATCTATTGAAATTATTACGCTTTTAAAATAAAATAACAAAAATACTAAAAAACTGAACGTTAGATTTTTTTTTAATAATTTTAAAAATCTAATAATTTAATCATATAAATGTAAGTTATTTATATTATTTCATTTATTAGTAACTGAAGGCAAAATATACAACTTTTTCCATTTGATGATAGATGGTGCTGTTTTGAATACGAAAACGGTGAAGTTTCAAATTATTTTACCAAGATTATAACTATATTTTAAACTTTATTTACAAATATGGTATTTATTTGAAAAACACCCGTCATCCCGCCTATAACTAAGATACAACAGAAAAATAACATCTAAAGGAAATTAATATACCTAACCTTCCTTTTTTGAAGTTCCGTAATCGGATAAAAAGTAGCCTATAAGTTGCCCCGGGTTACTGACTACCTACATATAAAATTTCATGTAAATCGGTTCAGTCGTTTTTGCGTGAATCTGGAATACACAGACAGACAGACAGACAGAAAGACAGACAGACAGACAGACAGACAAAAATTCTAAAAACCACTAATTTGGATTCAGAACCCTTTATTTAGTCCCCTGGACTTGTTTTTTCAAGAATATATTAGAATTACAGACACGACTTTTCTACAGATTTATTATATGTATAGATTCTATTTGTAAATAAATAAAGCACATTTTGCTAGTTTTTTATAAAACTGAAGTGAGAAAGAAATCTACAGTCCTCGTGATGGTAAGAACGACACCAAATGATAATATAATACAAATTGTGGATTCTCCTATGTCACCACTATGCGGCGGATATATCACTATAATATCATATAAATAAAAATTAAATGTTCTTTTGTTCAAAATATTAAATCTCCAGATGTTCATTACCGATTGCTTTGAATTTTTGACACATCATGGCATTATTTATTACTTAGATTTAACATTAAACATATGTGTGTGTTTGTGCACGCACGCGCGTGTGTATGTGTGTATATGTGAGCCTGATTGTTGCAATGCACATAAAATTATTCGTACGGAGTTATTAAATTTTCTTATTATCATTTTAGAAAATTATACAACATATATTTTTGAATGTATTATTGAAAGCCTTTTATTTACACAAATTTTATATAGAATAGAGTAGAATATACTGAACAAAACAATATTGAATACATTAAGAATATTTATTTCATATAACTAATAGTACGACCAATAGAAGTAAATTTTCGTTACTTGGCAACACACAAATGAGGTCAAAGTGATTTTCTTCGAACCACAGACATTACGCACATCTAACAAGGGAAAGGGTAGAAATACCCTTCCACTTTGTAATGTTAATCATTTTGTTCGTAATGTAACGAACCCCCCCCCCCCCCATCTTTTTTCTTTTCTACTATATCCCACTTATACTTGTATTTCTTTAGAATCTATATCTGTAAGATATATAAATATATCAAATTTACGTGACCAGTATAACTTGATCTTTCTAAAGGTTTAAATATAGGCCGTTTAAATTTATGGCGTGATCGTCTTAGTTAGGACCCTTCTTTACGTTGTGTTTGTATAGTAACTTAGTTCTTTTAGGTGTATCTTGGAAGAATGAATATTCACGAGAGCAATCGAAAGCTGTTGGTAGAGTCTTATAAGCTAAAGAACCCCGTTCACGAAGACAGAGCTCAAAAAGGTTAAGAACAATAAATTGTCCCTATTCCACTTGTATCTGGTTCACAACAGTCAATTCCTTACTAATTAATCCCTTCCCGCTTGGAAAAGGCTCACAATATTTATATTAAATACCAGCTACAAGGGCTTCGCTCTCCCACATTTTAAAAAAAATGTGGAGGAGGTACACGGCCCCACACACGCCGCGCACGGTGAGCGCCAACCATTTTAATGCGCTCCCCCCGAAGGGTACGCAAAGTTGGGAACTGGACCGTAGTCCACAGCAAAATAACTGGCGAACCAGTAAAAGAGGACTTGGCCCCTTGACAGTGCGTAAGCACAAACATCGACCGAAGTCGCGCATGTCAATGCGTGTAAACGCCATACAGAATACGATCAAATCCAGCCACAGTGAAATGTACGTCACACGAGTACATTTGAGTACCGGAACAAACTTGTGTCTGAAGTCGAGTCTTTGCTGGACAAAGTCTCGGATTGGGGGCGACTAAATCTAGTCCAGTTTAATCCTCAGAAGACACAAGTTTGCGCGTTTACCGCTAAAAAGAACCCCTTTGTCGTATCTCCTCAGTTTCAAGGCACTCCCCTTCTTGCCTCAGCCAGTATCGGTATCCTCGGAGTCGACATATCGAGTGACGTGCAGTTTCGTGGTCACTTGGAAGAGAAGGCCAAATTGGCCTCTAAAAAGCTTGGCGTGCTCAGCAGAGCGGGACAGTATTTCATGCCGGCACACCGCCTGCAACTTTACAAGGCGCAGGTTCGGCCTCACATGGAATACTGTTCCCATCTCTGGGCAGGGGCTCCCCAGTGCCAGCTCCTTCCACTTGACCGCATCCAGCGCAGAGCGGCTCGAATCGTCGACGACCGAGCCCTTTCCGATCGGCTCGATTCATTGGCACTGCGAAGAGATTTTGCATCTCTTTGCATTTTCTTTCGCATCTACCATGGGGAGTGCTCTGAGGAATTGTTCGGATTAATCCCAGCCGCCAAATTTCATGAACGCACATCGCGGCAGAACTCCCGATACCATCCACACCATCTGGATGATTGGCGGTCCACCACTGTGCGATTTAGAAGATGTTTTCTTCCTCGCACGACTTCCTTGTGGAATCGATTACCATCAGCGATTTTTCCGGACCGATATGACTTAGGGACCTTCAAGAAAAGAGCCTACTCCTTTTTAAAAGGCCGGCAACGCATCTGCAATTCCCCTGGTGTTGCGGTTGTTCATGGGCGGCGGTAGTCACTTACCATCAGGTGAGCCGCATGCTCGTTTGCCCCCTCTCCTATAAAAAAAAAAAAAAAAAAAAACACGGGTTAGGCAACAATCGGAACACTGACCATAAAAAGCCCTCCGTGAGCGCCACCACCTGCCAGACCGCCGTTTCTGCAGACGTGATGTAAGTGTAAGGCATCACCACCAATTGCATGGTCAGCACGGCCAATTGGCCGCAGAGCGTGTCATGAGTCTACCGCTCACCTCAAGGGAATGGGGTCCCACGTCGCGCGGCTTTCGGCCGCAGCCTTGAGAGCCTCCTCAGATTCTCACTCCAGCTACCACCCGCATGAGGTCAACACATATGCTCCACCAACCAATACAATGGCAGATATAGCCAATAGGCAGTTATAAGATAATATTAATAATTCGCCATCAGAAAGGGTTTGTGTCACTGACGTTGAGTATATGCATTTTTCGATCATGTTTGTCTCACCCACCAACAAGTTGCCTTCAATCTCTCAAAGGTGGGAACTTTATAGAGATATATTATTAAGTTGTTATATAAAACATCATGGAGGGCAGACAGTCTGCAGCCCCGCAATGAAGGGACCCGACTTGGGCAAAGCTACTTAGGTTGTGAGTCAAACCAAGACGCAGAGAGCGCCATTGAGAATAGCGACCCGCCAAACAACCATCGTAGAGACGCAATGCTACAGAATGCAACAAGCATCAATACGACTATCGTCGGGCTTACACCATCCCAAGGTCCCCCATACAGTCCCAGCAGACATCACCACCTGCATACCTCCATCGACCAGAACCACAAGATGCATCGAATCAGGTGCAGCACACCCGCAGATCCATCACAAGACACAATACTGCAAGTAGCAGTAAGCATCAATGCAACTATCATACGGATGGCGCCCCCTCACAACACACCCACATGATCCCTATCGACTTTGGTAACAAAATTTGATAATGTTGTTAACTAAAAATACCACTAACGTATCATAGTAGTACGGTACTAAGACGTCAGTAGCCAAAACCCCACGTATCATAGCGCTATTGCACTAAGACATGAAGTTGAGTATGCTTGCTGCACTTAAAAGTACTACCAAACACACTCACCCTAATCCGAAAGATAGCCGACGTATCATAACGCTATGCGCTAAGACGCCGCCCACAACCGGTAGGGGTGTGCGATGTTCACGGGCAAGTCGTATTGCTACAACAAACCCGCTTACCACCGGCACTAAGATGATATGTCTAGGACACATCGGTTAGTGAGTCCAAGTTTACCTCGGTCTCAGAGGCTGCGAAGCAACCTACACGCCACTATAATAATCCTTTTCAAGTCCCATTTCTTTCAATATAATGCTTTTACATATTTGAGACCTTCCACATATTTGCTTTATTTCATAGACCATACTACTGTATGTCTTATTCATATGGGACTTCAAGTCATAACTCTGCTATCATAATGCTTATGCATCATAGAGACCTTCTATATTAATGCTTTGGTTCGTCAGACCTTACTATGTTAAGTCCCTAATATAGGACTAGTCATTGTGCAACCTTAGTACTAGCAGTCGGTCAGCCGACCACCCCATATATATGTACAACCTTGGGTATGTGTCTCCGACAACGCCCCAATATAAGGGAACATTACAAGAACACGTTCATTAACTTAGAAATTTTCCAATTATTACACGAACACCTTCATCAACTTAGAAAATTTTAATCCATTTTTTCTATTATATTACAAATGTTATTTATCTTTGTTATTGCAATATAATCGCCTTGTATTTATATGATTTGATACATTTTGAACATTTTAAGCAGGTTTTTAATAAATTTAGAGATTTTTAGAGACATTTTATGCGTTTACTAATATATATAATATTAAATATTCCAAATAGATATTTTTGAACTTTATGCTTATTATTTGCATTTAATTGTTTAAATTATAATTTCTATGACATTTTTAAATGTCTGTATAATAAATTTAATTATTATTTATTAATAATAATTATGAGGCGTCACAGTAACTTTACGTATCTTTATACTTGTATTACAAGCGTTGAATATTTTCTTGTACATACACTATTAAATAAATTGATAACATAAAATGATACAAAAAAACCTTTCGTTATGTTTTCCTCGAAACCTTAAAACAAAAATGTACAACCGTTTTTAGGTTGCCAGTAATCTAAAACGATAAACGAATCTGAAACGTGATCTTTCACTGCTGGGCGCTGCTTAAAACTGGCGTAGACTACAGCCGATAAGAATGGAATCAGGGCGTGTCGATTTAAGTCGGGTTTTTTTGTGTACGTCTAACATAGACGTCCGACATAGTATGTGTAGATTCGGATCGGTGAAATATACATATAGAAAGCAATTCTTATCGCCACCAGTTAATCACCAGAACTTTGTCCGACAATAAGCAGGTTGCATATGGAGATTGAGATTGGAGAAAATGGTATGTTTTAGAAATTGAAATAACAAACTATCAGTATTCATGATGGTGGCTGCCTCATGAGTCTAGTATTTGTACAAACGTTTCTCGATTATGAGGTCCCGGGTTTGCGTCCCTGCGTCTAATCTCTCTCTGCTCGTATCGGCATGCCGTCCCATCGGACTATGAGAGTAAGGGAATAGAGAGAGCACGTGTGCTTGCGCATACACACAGGTACTATTACCTTGTTCTGCGCAGATTGCTAATTTTCGTTGAAAATGGCTGCCGTGACCGAAATTCGGTCTGGAAGGACATTATTATTATTCCTGATGATAAGTGGCCAATGAAGCTCATGGACACCTGAAACCAATTTCAAACAAAGAATGCTATACTGATGCGTTATCACTTTTGTAGATCACGATGTAATGCCTCAAAGTCTGTAACTATGCTGTTTATTTTATAACTCTCAGACCATAATACTGCAGGGCATGCACTGATGTTTGGCGGTAGATATAGGTCAGTAAGTAGTACCTATACAAGTGAAATTTCAGATAAGGAGTCCTACCACGCAGTTGCCATATATAAATAAAAAGAATAATACTTTCGGGCACATTACTCATTTTGTTTACACTCACGAAAGCTTTTGTTAATTTTGAACTCTGAAGGTTCAGTTGCCAGCAGACGGAGACAAAATGAAGAAAACAATTAATTTAAATCAAAGCGTAAATTGCTTTGCGAATTGAGACTTTTTTGTTTTCTATTTAGCTGTTAGAATTTCGATAGGCGTAACTCAAATTTATTGCTAAATCCCAGCGAACACTTTTGTTAAGATGACATTTGCATGATTTTAATTGTATTTCAAATGAGTACGACAGTTGGATCTAAATTAAAGCACTGATATACGGTCCCTAATCCGCCTAGAAGTCCGTCTGCTATCCTATCATTTATTTCAGTCGCTAAGAAGTACGTGCACTGCAGAATTCTGGTCTAAGACTGTAAAGAACCAGTAGGGAGATAGACAGTGAGACATTCCATCTTAGTCCTCATAGGTGACATTGCATCTTTAATCTTCTTTGTTTAAGGTTGATTGCAGGTATCTATAGGCTGCAGTTGTAAACTACTATTAAATGGATTGTAAATTCGTTTGTCACTTCAAAAGTTAACTCTAAATCCCAGTGTAAGCCTATTGGAAAGCCTGAGTGGAGAACTCCCGAGTATCACAACTATCATTAAAACGAAGCGTTTGTCTTGCATAATAATGACGCGTATTTTGAGTGTAGACCACTTCAAATGTGTGCTAAACGCTGAATACGGACCTCTCTTATAGCAGGAAGAATTTGTGATTTGAGAAAATTTGAATTTCAGAAATTAAATAAATTTTGGTTTATTGTAAAGTTCGCCAACACGGATTTGGCAGCACAATAGAGCCTTCCTTAGCACGAATCTCCAGCATTTAGATCTGTGTACATATGCTTGTTATATGGATGCCTCCTTACAAAACCGCGAACTACGCGGCTACCTCGTATTCCCACACAACATTTCAACATTGTTTCGAGTTTTTATATTCCTTATTATTATGTTTCTTAGTTATTAATTGAATAATATTGTCTATTAAAATAAAGTATAAACTGTTTCAATTGTATCTGTTAAATTTATTTTAATCGTTGAATAAATTTATTTTATTCGAGTATTTCAATATTTTATTGTATCTTAGGATGTTAACTTTATTGTATCCTACGTTTATCTTAAACGATAAGCCTCCGTCTTAAGAGGGGATATGTTATGAACCGATGCATAAGTGGTTAATTGCTATTGTAAGCATTGTGTAAAGTATTATATAAGAAAAAGTAATTTTTCATATAATTTAAGCAAACTCTATCCTTTGTTCGGTACACAACATTCTTACAATTTATAATATTCCGAAGTGTAATTAAAATTTAATTAGTTTTGCAGCAGTAAAAGGTGTCTTTTTTTAAAAGGAACCAAGGCGAGCCATCCTTACAGTTCGTGAAATTTGGCGGCTGGTTAAATAGCTGGTTGAATTAATCCAAACAATTCCTCAGAGCACTCCCCGCGGTAGATGCGAAAGAAAATGCAAAGGGATGCAAATTACCATCAGGTGAGGTACATGCTAATTTGCCTCCTCTCCTATAAAAAAAAACATCTCTCACAGCGCCAGTCAATCGAGATTCAGTCGTCGACGATTCGAGCTGTTCTGCTCTGTAAACTAATTTAATTTGTGCTGGGTTCATGTCGTGTCAAAGCGCAACTCTAAACTTCATTTAACAAGCTTGGATGTAGTTTGGGAAAATTATTTTGAAACGCATTTAAACTCAGGACGCCATGTTAGTTATTTTAAGTTTACTCGTATCATCCTATGTTTTATATAAAGCATCGAAAAAATTAATTCCTCCCTTTTCCTTCCATACCCACGACACCAGGTGCTTGGACAGCCTCCACCCCTTTGTTGTCGACATACCAAACATTTGCATCAAACAATCAATGTAATGGAATCAGACTTGTTAAGTTAAGTCTTCGGTATTCGGGTATTAGTCAAGCACTGGATTATAACACTTCAAAACTTCCAAATGTTCATAGCGGGTAATAGATAATGTTGCACTGCAATGCCGTGGTGAGTAATGCTTTATCTGTCTCACTATCAACTCAACGAAAAGCAGCTATTGACAATAAAATAACAATGATTGTAGCTATAAGCCGTGCGACTAGAACTGTGCTCCGTGTGGTCTCCGAATAAGATAACCCACGAAATCATCATATGCCGTGTAAAGGGGTTGATTTTTAACTGGTGATCTTGATGTGTGATCTGATTGTCACCTGTTTTGTCAACCTTACCACTTTTATTTAAAAAAAAGAATGGAGATGATTTTTTTTCAGTCTCTTTTGACATAAATCTCAATACAAACATTGAAACAATTTTATTGTGAAATACAAATAATAATATTACCAAAGAAAGCAGAACTAAAGTCATGAGCTATTCGCTACTTCAAGTTAGATAGTGCACCACCAAACAATCTGCGTCTATTAAAGTTTTGTTGGATTTATTGCTTTATTAAAACTTACTGTTGCTAGATCGTACTTTGACTCGATCAGCAACGTCTTTGTGTCGGTCTTTGTGATGTCGGAACATAATATTTGGTTATCGTGAACATTAATTTTTCAATTACAGCCTGTAATTATTCTGGCTCTCTCTTCCCTCTAGAATGGAACACAGTGGTACAAATACTGCAATTTGGGAAAGAAATGAGTAAAAGGGTACCTACCCAAACGCATCCTATGCAGAAAAGGTGTCCTTAGTTTTTTTTATACAATGAGGATATAAAACAAGTATATTTGTTTGTAAGTGGATGCCGTGGATAATAGGCATCTACAACTATTCTAGGTTTAGAAATGAAATGCAGAGGCGTTGTCACTCATGACAACTAAGATGGAATGCCTCGTTTTCAGTAAAAATGTTCTTCGGTTTTCTACACTCACCATAGGAAACATCAGGATTAAGCTGCTATTTCACGCTGGTATTCTGTGAGATCGTGGTCCTTCCCGATCGGGCTGACTCATTCCTGCTACAACCATAATTTAGCTATAGCATGCTTCTACCACATATAAAATAGTAAATATTCAATTTTGATATTAATTAATTAAAGATTTAGTTTTAGATACTATATATAAACTACATATAGCTACTTCGACTAACACTGTCATTTTAGAATGTATCCATTTGCTATACAATTTTCTAAACCACTATTTCCTTAGATTAAGGTATTGTGAAAAAATCTAAGGCGTTTGAAAAACTTAATAAATTAAGTGAGACAAGACATTATTTTTTGATTTACCAGTTACAATACGGAAACTCGGCGCAGAGAAGGTATAATTTACGCCCCTAATTACTTTGTTCGTTATCCCGATAATTCAATATCACAATGCAATATGATAACCAAAGGGCACCCTTTTACAGGATTAATGAGTGAAAAGATTTCCTTATAGCTTTTAAAATTATAAGGGGCAACCTACGCTGCTATTTCGACTATATACCAGCTATATCAGCGTTATACAGCAGAATAAAGCTGTCTATAGACCACAGAACCCTCTGACCATCAGGTAGACTGTGTACTCGTCACCTAACTCTAAAAAACATTAGTTTGTATGCGTATGCTATGCATAAATACACAAACGTCACATAATGGAGATTCTGGCCTAGCTTGGAATATTTTAAAACTTAATATAAAAATATTAGTCTTCCTTATATTTTTTTTTTAATTTGATTTTAAAATTACTCACGCCTGTTTATTTTTCCTTATGTCTCTGGATACTTAAGTGAACTCCAGCTATAACCATTGATTTCACATGTTTAATTTATAACTGATAGTATTTAACTCTGACTATAACTAAAAACTAAAAGCTACTAATAAACAAGTTTAAACATGGTCAACTTACAAATAATATTATATTGAAAAGGTATCATAAATACAATGCATAAAAAATTTTTTGTTTAATTTTACATTTTTTGGAACGTCCTATTACTTGGTTTAACAGTACGCGGCTGTTGTAGTAGTGCATTTGCACCTAGGTTTAGTCGGCTAGAACAAAGCGCAGTTGATTGCAGATAAACTTAGATGTTAATAAATATATAGATGAAGCGTCAGTAGCCTAATGGCAGGACGCAGACCGCGAACTCGAAAGGTCGTGGGTTCGAATCCGTCATTCGACTACTGTCTTGAACCACTTCTAACACAAGCATTTTAAGCTTACCAGATGTGATTAAGGGTAATATTAGTAATGTTTAATAAAATTACTAGTATTTAAAAAATAAATCATCTATTTATCAACGATCATCTATCAATCAAATGATTAGTTTGAGAGATTAAACGATATAAATTTCCGCGGCCTCATCTTAAGCTACGTGTCGTTGTCGCTGCGTTCTTATTTTAAAAAAAATAATTGAAGTTATTGTCATTTTAATAATTTTTCTGCCGACTTCCAAAAAGGAGCCGGTACTCAATTCGACTGTATGTTTTTTTTTTTCGTTTTTTTTATGTGTGTTACCTCAGAACTTTTTTCTGGGTGAACCGATTTCGACGATTCTTTTTTTATTTGAAAGCTGGTACTTCTCGTGTGGTCCCATATGAATATGATCAAGGTCAGACCAATAGTTTTTAAGTTATTCTTAAATAACTTATATTGAAGTCGGCTGTACAAAATTTTTAATTTTAAATTATCGGACTCTACTATGCTTATTTTTATTCGAAAGCATCACCTAGTTTTAGTCATGAATAAATTGTCATAAATATATATTTTCTCTTTTCAATTCTCTTCATAATACAATTCCCTACAAATAAAAATGTCTCCAAAGCAGTACTTGAACTTTAATTACACCAATAGCTTAGCCGTCATTCCTTAATTCTAATAGGTACTTACCTATAGGAAGGAGCGGTGAAGAGATTTCAAACGGAAAATATAGGTGCTTATTATTCTAAGATACAAGCGTAATTTCAGACAAAAACGTCTAACCAGTACACTTCACTATGGACAAACAAAAAATAAAAGGAACAGCCTCCAATATATCAAGGGATACTAGATAATTTTAAGTAAACTTTATTTTATACCTTATATTTCATAACATAATTACTATTTCTGAATAAATACTCAAGTTGTTTATGGCATTATTTAATCGTTAAGGATGTCGTCGTCTTATGTAATAGAGTATAAATAGAATACGGACTATAAAATGATATGGCTGCATTATTTGAGTTTCAAAATAAGCCTTATTTATATCATATTACAACATCATACAAGTCAAAGTACAACCAAATCAAGCTCGACCCCTCGCGGTTACTTGCGACGTTTTGGATCACAGTTGTCGTAACATTGACAGAAGCAGTAAAATGGCAATCATAGATAATATACTATATAGGACAGTGGGAATATTATTGAATGTATCATGAAAGCAAGACATGCTGTGCAAATAAATATTTCTTTATTTTATAAATACAATTATGTATTTGGAATAGTATTGAGTGTTTACGATATTTAGGATTTCTGCCGGACATAGCTTTAGAAAGCCGAGCTACCACGGCTGTTATACATACATATTATACAAATTACATATTTTGAAGCATGTATGAAAATATAATAAACATGGATGTTAATTTAACGTCAGATGAGTAATGTTCTTGTAAATGTATTAAGTGACAATCTCTTTCCGTGTAGTATTATCTAGCCTTCTCTCTTTTCTTCTCTCTTTTTCTCTTCTTATTTCTATAAATTATTATAAATTATATATAAAATAACATAAAATTATATATAATAATTCGAAATCTAAATCTTTATAAATGAATCAACGTCTGACCCTGCAGTGCCGACGCTTTGCTGTCAATGACACAGTCTTAGTGTTCGTGGTGGATCTAGGTGAAAAAGGTTTGACTGACTTTGCTTTATTGCTTGTCCAATTGGCTAGCTGAATTCCAACTTAACACTGCTAAAACAAAAATCCTCTGTTTTATAAAACTTTAGTGCCATCGCCTCCGTCTTTGCTTAAGAAATTGAATTTCTATTTCCATATATGTTGACAAAGTTCAAGTGGAAAGTGAAAAGAAACAAGTGGGTAAAATGTCTGGTCTAAGAAGTAAGCACATAGCTGATAGCAAAAACTTAAATATTAAAGTGTATGAAATCTTGATCATTTGATTTTTAACTTTTGTATTCTAGCATGGAGAGGTGTGACATTTTCCAATGTTATGTTCTTGAAAGGGCATAAAAAAAAAGTAATAAAGTCTTCAAGCTATCTCTTAATATGTCTGAAAGATTCCCGACCACTGGTCTTTAGGCTGATCTTGGAGGGTTAGAGTAGCTACACATAAAGCCGTGTGACCTTTTCTAGCAATGTTAATAATGCTAGTGAGAATAAGAAGCAATATAAATGCAATGTCACAGAAACTGTCTTGAAGTTGTCATAAAATGATTGACACACACACACACACACACAAGCGCGCACACGCACGCATGCACACAGGTATGCACAAATTAGAATCAATTAATCTATATTGTACTATATGTCGACCACTCTGATTCTACTGTGGGTATCCTCATTTCTAAGTTTATCACGCAGAGAAACCCCGAACACAGCCCTCTCCATAGCTCGCTGAGCGACTATAAGTGTCCTCATACGGCCAGAAGTGACGAGCCATGTTTTAGATACATAAGTCATCACTGGCGACACACTGGTTGTACAATCTCAAAAACACAATAAATAGTGTATAGCCTAACGGTTTTGTAAACTGAAGTGGCAATGGGCCGGCCATATAGCTCGAAGAACCGACCACCGATGGGGAAAAAAGATTTTGAGTGGCAGCCTCAAACCGGTAGACGAAGTGTAGGAAGACCCCCCTATATATTCTGGCAATCTTAATAACAAATTTGAATAAATGGCTGAACTCGTGAAATGATCTGAGAATAATTCTAATGAACCATTTTAATAAAATTTAAAGTTCATCCTTTGGTACGGTTAATGTACCGGAAATGTAATTTTAATTTTCTGTTCGTTTGAAAAGTGAGATTTTAATTTAAACCACAGACGAAATTAATTCTTAAGAGTTACCGTTACAGCCTATTAAAAGTCCAAGGATGAAGGTAGGCCTCCATCATAGGTTGCCTCATAAGGATTGGCGACTACATTTTTTTTAGTTTTAGTTGCTGTTTGGAGGATGTTGCTGCCTATCTCCTCCATCTCATCCATCGAAATAACCGTCAAAATTTTTGTTGTCACTCGGCTTGCGATAGAAAATGGCACTTTCTATTTTTCATAATTGAAATAGCCCAATGGATCAGTGAAGTCTAGTGACAATGGGCCGGCTATATATCTTGAAGTAGCGACGACCGATAGGGAAGAATGGTTCTGAAGTTGCAGCCTTGTGTGCAGTGTTTGACGACTTCGGATAGAATACAACATAAACAAATTGAAAATTATAATTTTTTGAACAAAATGTGTACTGCTGTTAAGTCCACTGCTGAACATAGGCCTCTCCCAAGGAATGCCACAAAGCACGGTCCTGAGCCAACTGCATCCATCGACTTCCTGCATGTCTCAACAGGTCGTCACTCCATCTAGTGTGGGTTCGCCCTACACTTCGCCTACCGGTTTGAGGCTGCCACTCGAGAACCTTTCTTTCCCATCGGTTGTCGGTTCTTCGAGCTATATGGCCGGCCCACTGCCACTTTAGCTTACTAATCCGTTGGACTTTGTCGGTTACTCTGGTTGTACTGCGGATATCCTCATTTCTAAGTTTATCACGCAGAGGAACCCCGAGCATAGCCCTCTCCATAGCTCGCTAAGCGATCTTCAGCTTCCTCATACGACCAGCAGTGAATGACGAGTATAGTTATTATTAATAAGTACCTGGGGCAAATAGTCCGACTAGGTAAGTCCAACTTCGACCGTGAAGTGTGTTCGGTAAATTACGGCATATATTCTCGTCAGGTTTACCCCAAAACATGAAAACTAGACTGTAAAACCAGTGCGTGTTGTCAGTGATGACTGGAATATTGGAAATGGAATGGAACTGAAACGTGGTTCTTTACTCTTGGCCTATGAGGAAGCTTAAGGTCGCTCAGCGAACTATGGAGAGTTCTATGCTAGGGGTTTCCTGTATGGATTAGGTTCAGAAGCGAAGACGGACCACAACGCTCGTTCAGACATTAGGTGTAGTGAATGTAAGTAGTGTGTGAGAAGTGTGTATATGTTTAACCTGAATTAGCCCTTTTTAATCAGCGGCAACCCTGACTCCAGCACCGCCAACCTATGTGGTATCACTCCAGTGGCGTCACTCGTTGTCACTCAAAGTCTAGCGTCCCTTAGCACAAATCTATAATCTAATACGAACGCTGGTTCTCGCGGGTCACAATGTTTAGCAGTTGTAACCGACACAGGAAAATATCTCCGAGTTAAATCAAATGGCACGAAGCAACTCGTCGACGCGAATTGACACTGTCAGAATGCACTCATGCATGCAACCACTATACCACTTGACGCTAATTAATTGTAACGACGTTAATTAATCGCTCGAACTCAAAATTCAGCCTCGTTGACACGTAAAACAAACAAAATAAAACAAAGCAAATATCAGAGGCACTTAAATCGACGTTATAATTCCACATGCGTCCTTTACAGCCGGTAGTTCGTCACAATGTCAGTCTATCAACTTTATTGTACATTTAACTAACTTCAAAACTCAACTATATCCCGTTAATTATAATCAAAAACGAAACACGCGGCATGAATAATGAACGGTGGGTCAAAGTTCACTTCCGTTCACCCAGCAACAAATTATTTCGAGAACCAATAAGAGGCATTAGTGATAGTGTATTGCTACAAGAGGACATTGATAGATTGTGTAATTGGTGTAGAGACAATAAAATGCTTTTGAATGTGAATAAGTGTCACGTCATAACTTTCTCGCGTAACAAAGAACCTTATTTATTTCAATATAAGATAAATAACACACCTTTAGAACCGGCTTCTATTATTCGAGATCTTGGTATTATGATTGACAGCAGATTAAGTTTCAATACTCACCTAGATGATATCATAAAAAGGTCCTTCAAAATGTAGGGTTTTATTATGCGGAATTCTAGACAATTTAAGGACCCTAATACTATTATATTGCTATATAATACATTAGTAAGGAGTATTCTGGAATACAGTCCTCAAGTCTGGAATCCATTTTATGAAGTACACAAGAACCGTATTGAAAAAATTCAAAAGCGATTTTTGTGCTTTTTATGTCACCACACAAAAAAATCACATTTATTGAATTCATATAATAAAAAACTTAAATATTTTAAAATGACAACACTTAACAATAGAAGGAAAAAACTAGATCTTATGTTCTTGCACAAACTATTACATAACCATATTGACTGCCCGCAACTTCTAAGTAAAATAAATATATCTGTGCCAAATAAGTTACCGCGCTTTAAGGTTTACAAGCTGTTCAAAGAGCGTCTCTGTAAAAGTAATTTAGGTCGTAACTCCCCACTTACCAGAATGATGTCATTATACAACCGTATACCAAATTCCATAGAAATAGATATAATGTATACACCGTTGTCTAGATTTAAGTATTTGATCCATAAACATTTCAGAAATGTGTAATAAAATTAGTAGATTTAATTTAATATCAATATTATATATAGAATGTAAGCATGAAATCCACAAACTGTAGCTATATCAAATCTGGTTTTCCATGTATATTCATTATCATATAACTATCTGTTTTCTATTTTTTTTTTAAATCACTTCGCTATTTATGTAAGTTGTGGTTACCTGTAAGAAGATGAACACATAGCATGTAGTCGCATTGTTGTTATATTTTTGTTAGTATTGTGTATCATCTGTTGGTGATCCAAATAAAGAGAAAAAAAAAATTATAATCAAAAACGAAACACGCGGCATGACTAATGAACGGTGGGTCAAAGTTCACTTCCGTTCACTCAGCAACAAATTATTTCGAGAACCGATCGCGACCTTCTAAGGTAGTGATCACGCGGCCCGAGTAGACTCACAGCCATACTTAGACAACCTAATCCGAGGCGGTATTCACGAAACACAATTTAAGTAGCGAAATAACGCGCAACAAATACTGAAAATCTACACCATAAAACCAAAACTGGTCGCAAAACATCGCTGCCACGGTCACCACAAATACGTTACGTTGCGACGGCGCCGTTGCCCTCAAGTTACTGTTTTCGCCCACACACGCCAAACGCTGGGAAGCTGTATACCGATGCCCCCTCCCCGCGATGCGCGTGACACCTAACACCATCAGGCGATTCGCTAAGTCGAAGGCGATTGGATGCCGTCTCAAATGATCATTTTTGGGCCTAAACAGAGCTGTTAGTTCACGCTGGTATTCTGAGAGAATGTGGCCCTCCCCCAGTCCAGCCGACCCGTTCATGATACCACCTCAAAATTTGACATTTTCGATCTAACATTCTTTAAGAACTGTGATTTGGCCCAAAGATAACGTAACACTATCGTAATTCAATACAATATTCAGTTGAAAACGGGCTGCATACATAAGTAAATAAGTAATTTAATAAAGCTGCAGATAGCTTCACTGCTATAAATTCCACTAAAACTACCCTCAGGCACTTTTTGCTGACACGCTGTTACAAATTGCCTTAATAATTATAAATATTATAGAGTATAGAATATGGGATCTTTTCCAAATTTTTATAACAATATTTATTACAATCGGGTGACGAACGATCGCAAAGTCTTAATGATGGTAAGTGGATACTAGGGCCCATACATAGCTTTACCATATGTGACTGCTTCACTTATTACCATTGATTGGATGGTAGTCAAGCATTGGCTAAGAATAGTTTAAAAAAACTACATTAACCCTCGGCCGAATTGGCGGTAAACTAAAAGTGGACCAACAACCGACGAGCGTTTATGTGCAGATATGGGTGTGAAAGTAGCGAAGGAAGTGTTTTAAAATAGACCCAAATGGAAGTCCGTAGTCTCTTCCTACCCTTCTGGTACTGCATATTACATAAATGAGAATGTATGTATGTATGATTCTATAATCAATATCACGGATAGGCTTCGGAAGTTAAGACAAATTACGACCACTGATGAATGCCCTGTCAGCTTCGATATTTTTTTTATTAGTTTGTGGCCGCTTATTAGTAAAATATTTTAAGGACATGATGTCTGCCATCATACAATGGGGCAGCGCAGCAGTTTTGCCCAATAAAATAGAGGAAATCTGTGCCCAAATGTGGGATGCAAATAGGCGGTTTGTTTTTCTTAGTAGTTTTTCATAGGTTTTGAAAGGAATTCGAGACATTGGTGCTTTAAAATAAATTCAGTTCATAAAACTTTTATTATATTACAGTTTTAATAAGAAAACATAATTTCAAGTTAATTAAAAAAAAATGAGAAAAATTATTATAAGTGCAATTCATTTATATATTATAATTTTTTTCGTGGTATAGCCATTGTTACGGCCTACGGCTGCTCCCTTAAAGGGTAAATCTTCTGGGGCCCATGAGCAAAGACTTCCCGAGCAGACGTAGGTCGGGCCTCAATGTGGCCACGTGGAATTTCTCTAATTACACTAAACTATATGGGGGAGCGTTCTATACTACGGCCAGTCGACCGGGAGGATATTAGACGGAGCTTACTTACCTATATCCAAGGCGACTGGTCCCTCCGGAGTCGGTCAGGTCGCATGTGGTTGTGTAGTGCAAGGGAAATAAGGTGATGTGATGTGTATCTGGCTGTAACTGATGGTGATTGACCCTAGACCTTGGCCGTCGGTAGCAGCCCGAGCGTCGACACCGCTTCAAATTGAGGGAACCTTCCGCGGCGTTGTCCACAGTCACTTTCCTCTTTCGTCACGATGACAGTCAATTAACTCATTCGTACGATTAACTAACTTACAGAAGCTACTAACTCTCGTTGGTTATAAGGTTAACGCACAAAACGCACACGGAGTTTCCGGATCAAAGGTCACCGTTTCGCGTAGCAACAGTTATTTCTAGAATATCAAAGGCCGCACTAGCTAATATTGCCGAATGCACTTATGCAGATTCTGAGTCAGACACAATGAGTCCCTGGGAAGCTCTCCAGCAGGAATGCGCGTCACAAATCCTAGACCGTATTTTTACTGACCGCGCCTCGACAAAAAAAAATTATTCCGAGTTCTCGACAAAAATGACAGCGTGCTAACGTTAGCACCGCTTACAGACGACTGCTGCGCTTGCGCGTTCTACGCACGACCGAAAGTCAAACCGGTATGAATGCACCGCGCCTCGCGTTAATTCTTGAAATTAGCGTTTGGCGCGAACAGCCATGATACCGCTATATTATTGGGTTGGGTATTAATGGGTTGGTTTTCCCGAGGAAGGACTACACTATTGCAGTAAAGTTATTTATTTATTCTTTATTGTACTGTGCTTTGAGATCCAATACATCCAGGAGTCAATATTCATGATGGTGGCTGCCTCATTAGTCTAGTATTTGTAAAAACGTTTGTCGATTATGAGGTCACGGGTTTGAATTCGGGGTCAAACCGAAATCAGTTATCAGGTTTTTCTCTCAAGAAATGCTCAGTAGTAGCCCGAAGTCAGGAAGTGAGCAGCGTTTCACTCAATGTCAAAAACCACGTAAAGTCGTTGTTCCTGCGTCTGATCTCTCTCTGCTCGTATCGGCATGCCGTCCCATCGGACTATGAGAGTGAGGGAATAGAGAGAGCACGTGTGCTTGCGCATATACTCGGGTACTATTACGTTGTTCTGCGCAGATTGCTAATCTTCGTTGAAAATGGCTGCCGTGACCGAAATTCGGTCTGGAAGCACATTATTATTATTCCTGATGATAAGTGGCTCATGGACACCTGAAACCAACTTCATACAAATAATGCTATACGGATGCGTTATCACTTTTGTAGAACACGATGTAATACCTCTAAGTCTGTAACTGTGCTGTTTATTTATAACTTTCAGACCATAATACTACAGAGCATGCACTGATGTTTGGCGGCAGATATAGGTCAGTGGGTAGTACCTATACAAGTGAAATTTCAGATAAGGAGATCTACCACGCAGTTGCCATATATAAATAAAAAGAATAATACTTTCGAGCACTTTATTCATTTTGTTTACACTCACGAAAGCTTTTGTTAATTTTGCACTCTGAAGGTTCAGTTGCCAGTGGACAAAATGAAGAAAACAATTAATTTAAATCAAAGCGTAAATTGATTTGTGAATTGAGACTTTTTTGTTTTCTATTTAGCTGTTAGAATTTCGATAGGCGTAACTGAAATTTATTGCTAAATCCCAGCGAACACTTTTGTTAAGATGACATTTGCATGATTTTAATTGTATTTCAAATGAGTACGACAGTTGGATCTAAATTAAAGCACTGATATACGGTCCCTAATCCGCCTAGAAGTCCGTCTGCTATCCTCTCATTTATTTCAGTCGCTAAGAAGTACGTGCACTGCAGAATTCTGGTCTAAGAGTGTAAAGAACCAGTAGGCAGATAGACAGTGAGTCATTCCATCTTAGTCCTCATAGGTGTAATTGCATCTGTAATCTTCTTTGTTTGAGGTTGATTGCAGATATCTATAGGCTGCAGTTGTAAACTACTATTAAATTGATTGTAAATTCGTTTGTCACTTCAAAAGTTAACTCTAAATCCCAGTGTAAACCTATTGGAAAGCCTGAGTGGAGAACTCCTGAGTATCACAACTATCATTAAAACGAAGCGTTTGTCTTGCATAACAATGACGCGTTCTTGTATTACGAGTATTTTGAGTGTAGACCATTTCAAATGTGTGCTGAACGCTGAATACGGACCTCTCTTATAGCAGGAAGAATTTGTGATTTGAGAAAATTTGAATTTCAGAAATTAAATAAATTTTGGTTTATTGTAAAGTTCGCCAACACGGATTTGGCAGCACAATAGAGTCTTCCTTAGCACGAATCTCCAGCATTTAGATCTGTGTACATATGCTTGTTATATGGATGCCTCCTTACAAAACCGCGAACTACGCGGCAACCTCATATTCCCACACAACATTTCAACATTGTTTCGAGTTTTTATATTCCTTATTATTATGTTTCTTAGTTATTAATTGAATAATATTGTCTATTAAAATAAAGTATCAGCTATTTCAATTGTATCTGTTAAATTTATTTTAATCGTTGAATAAATTTATTTTATTCGAGTATTTCAATATTTTATTGTATCAACTTAGGATGTTAACTTTATTGTATCCTACGTTTATCTTAAACGATAAGCCTCCGTCTTAAGGGGGGATATGTTATGGACCGATGCATAAGCGGTTAATTGCTATTGTAAGCATTATGTAAAATATTATATAAGGAAAAAGTAATTTTTCATATAATTTAAGCGAACTCTATCCTTTGTTCGGTACACAACATTCTTACAATTTATAATATTCCGAAGTGTAATTAAAATTTAATTAGTTTTGCAGCAGTAAAAGGTGTCTTTTTTTAAAAGGAACCAAGGCGAGCCATCCTTACAGTTCGTGAAATTTGGCGGCTGGTTAAATAGCTGGTTGAATTAATCCAAACAATTCCTCAGAGCACTCCCCGCGGTAGATGCGAAAGAAAATGCAAAGGGATGCAAATTACCATCAGGTGAGGTACATGCTCGTTTGCCTCCTCTCCTATAAAAAAAAACATCTCTCACAGCGCCAGTCAATCGAGATTCAGTCGTCGACGATTCGAGCTGCTCTGCTCTGTAAACTAATTTAATTTGTGCTGGGTTCATGTCGTGTCAAAGTGCAACTCTAAACTTCATTTAACGAGCTTGGATGTAGTTTGGGAAAATTATTTTGAAACGCAATTAAACTCAGGACGCCATGTTATTTATTTTAAGTTTACTCGTATCATCCTATGTTTTATATAAAGCATCGAAAAAATTAATTCCTCCCTTTTCCTTCCACACCCACGACACCAGGTGCTTGGACAGCCTCCACCCCTTTGTTGTCGACATACCAAACATTTGCATCAAACAATCAATGTAATGGAATCATTTACCAGACTTGTTTAGCTAAGTCTTCGGTATTCGGGTATTAGTCAAGCACTGGATTAAAATACTTCAAAACTTCCAAATGTTATAACATAACGTGAAACAGGACTGCAATCGCAATAAGAAAGATATGAGTACGTGTTTTATCTGCATTTTGATTCGTAATAGAGGATAGATGCAGATGACTATGGGCCACAGCAACCACTTACCATCAGTTGCACTGTGTGCTCGCTTGTCACACTTATCCTATAAAAAATCTCACGGAATCATAGCGGGTATTAGATGTTGTTACACTGCAATGCCATGGTGAGTAATGCTTTGTTGCAGCTAGTGACAATAAACTAACAATGATTGTAGCTATAAGCCGTGTGACTGGAGCTGTGCTCCGTGTGGTCTCCGAATAAGATAACCCACGAAATCATCATATGCCGTGTAAAGGGGTTGATTTTTAACTGGTGATCTTGATGTTTGATCTGATTGTCACCTGTTTTGTCAACCTTACCACTTTTATTAAAAAAAAAGAATGGAGATGATTTTATTTCAGTCTCTTTTGACATAAATCACAATACAAACATTGAAACAATTTTATTTTGAAATAAAAATAATAATATTACCAATGAATTCAGAACTAAAGTCATGAGCTATTCGCTACTTCAAGTTAGATAGTTCACCACCAAACAATCTGCGTCTATTAAAGTTTATTGTTATGGTTGTTGGATTTATTGCTTCATTAAAACTTATTGTTGCTAGATCGTACTTCGACTCGATCAGCAACGTCTTTGTGTTGAAATTTGTGATGTCGGAACATAATATTTAGTTATCGTGAACATTAATTTTTCAATCACAGCCTGTAATTATTCTGGCTCTCTCTTTCCTCTAGAAAGGAACACAGTGGTGCAAAAACTGCTATTTTACGAAGGAAATGGGTAAAAGGCTACCTACCCAATCGCATCCTATGCAGAAAAGGTGTCCTTAGTTTTTTTTATACAATGAAGATATAAAACAAGCATATTTGATTGTAAATGGATGCCGTGGATGATAGACATCTACAACTATTCTAGGCTTAGAAACGAAATGCAGAGGCGTTATCACTCATGACTACTAAGATGGAATGCCTCGTTTTCAGTAAAAATGTTCTTCGGTTTTCTACACTCACCATAGAAAACATCAGTGGTCCTTCCCGATCGGGCTGACTCATTCCTGCTACAACCATAATTTAGCTATAGCATGCTTCTACCACATATAAAATATTAAATATTCAATTTTGATATTAATTAATTAAAGCTTTAGTTTTAGATACTACATATAAACTACATATAGCTACTTCGACTAACACTGTCATTTTAGAATGTATCCATTTGCTATACAATTTTCCAAACCACTATTTCCTTAGATTAAGGTATTGTAAAAAAATCTAAGGCATTTGAAAAACTTAATAAATAAAGTGAGACAAGACATTATGTTTTGATTTATCAGTTATAATACGGAAACTCGACGCAGAAAAGGTTTAATTTACGCCCCTAATTACTTTGTTCGTTATCCCGATAATTCAATATCAACATTGCAATATGATAACCAAAGAGCACCCTTTTACAGGATTAATGAGTGAAAAGATTTCCTTATAGCTTTTAAAATTATAAGGGGCAACTCACGCTGCTATTTCTGCTATATACCAGCTATATCAGGGTTATACAGCAGAATAAAGCTGTCTATAGACCACAGAACCCTCTGACCATCAGGTAGACTGTGTACTCGTCACCTAACTCTATAAAACATTAGTTTGTATGCGTATGCTATGCATAAATACACAAACGTCACATAATGTAGATTCTGGCCTAGCTTGGAATATTTTAAAACTTAATATAAAAATATGTGTCTTGATAATATTTTTTTTTAATTTGATTATAAAATTACTCACGCCTGTTTATTTTTCCTCATGTCTCTGGGTACTTAAGTGAACTCCAGCTATAATCATTGATTTCACATGTTTAATTTATAACTGATAGTATTTAACTCTGACTATAACTAAAAACTAAAAGCTACTAATAAACAAGTTTAAACATGGTCAACTTTCAAATAATATTATATTGAAATGGCATCATAAATACAATGCAAAAAAAATGTTTTGTTTAATTTTACATTTTTTTGGAACGTCCTATTACTTCGTTTAACAGTACGCGGCTGTTGTAGTAGTGCATTTGCACCTAGGTTTAGTCGGCTAGAACAAAGCGCAGTTGATTGCAGATAAACTTAGATGTTATATATATATATATATATATATATATATATATATATATATATATATATATATATATAAATGAAGCGTCAGTAGCCTAATGGCAGGATGCGTACCGCGAACTCGAAAGGTCGTGGGTTCGAATCCGCCATTCGATTACTGTCGTGAACCACTTCTAACACAAGCATCTCAAGCTTACCAGAAGTGGTTAAAGGGAATATTAGTAATGTTTAATAACTTACTTACTTACTTACTTATCTTCACGCACAATCCCTGACGGGGTAGCCAGAGAGAACATATCGCCAAGTGTCACGATCCTTACAAACCTCTTTCGCTTCTTTCAGATTCATTATCTTCTTCATGCATGCACGTCTAGGTATCCGAGTACTTTTGACCCTACCCTCTTCGAGCAATTTGCTCACATGGTCTTCAAAAGTTAGTCTCGGTCTACCTCGACACCTTTTAATATTAACTTTCGCGCTATATATTTTCTTCACCATTCGGTCTTCACTCATTCGCTCAACGTGCCCAAACCACCGAAGCACGCCCTTATCAATTTTTGTGATAAGGTCATCTTTCAAACCTGCCATATTGCGAATCTCTTCGTTTCGCTTTCGGTCGGCCATGGTAACGCCGCACATTTTACGAAGAGATCGCATCTCCACTGCATTCAACTTACTTTTATGCTTCTTCTGGCATACCCAGGTTTCGCTGCCATATAAAAAAGTCGGTACCAACACTGCGTTATGTATTGCAAGGCGTGCACTCTTCGCTACGCCTTGCCTTTTGACTAACGCAGTCAGGGCACCATTGACTTTGTTCCTGGCAGCGACACGCCTGTCCACATCTAAATCACATCTTCCATCCCGGCTAAAAGCACTCCCCAAGTATACAATTTCATTTACCTGTTCTAGACATTCCTGATTTACCCATATTTCACACTTCGTTCTCTCTTCGTCCCTTTCAAATACTTGTTGTTTCAAGTACTTGTAATGTTTAATAACATTACGAGAATTTAAAAAAAATACATCTATTTATCATCTATCATCTATCAATCTAATGATTAGTTTGAGAGATTAAACGATATAAATTTCCGCGGCCTCATCTTAAGCTACGTGTCGTTGGTCGCTGCATTCTTATTTTTAAAAAAATAATTGAAGTTATTGTCATTTTAATGATTTTTCTGACTCTACTATGCTTTTTATTCGAAAGCATCACCTAGTTTTAGTCATGAAAAAATTGACATAAATATATGTTTTATATATTAACCGTGGCGCCAAATAAAAGCAATTCTCTTTATAATACAATTCCCTACAAATAAAAATGTCTCCAAAGCAGTACTTGAACTTTAATTACACCAATAGCTTAGCCGTCAGTCCTTAATTCTAATAGGTACTTACCTATAGGAAGGAGCGGTGAAGAGATTTCAAACGGAAAATATAGGTGCTTATTATTCTAAGATACAAGCGTAATTTCAGACAAAAACGTCTAACCAGTTCACAATGGGCAAACAAAAAATAGAAGTAACAGCCTCCAATATATCAAGGGGATACTAGATAATTTTAGGTAAATTTTATTTTATACCTTATATTTCATAACATAATTACTATTTCTGAATAAAATACTCAAGTTGCTTATGGCATTATTTAATCGTTAAGGATGTCGTCGTCTTATGTAGAGTATAAATAGAGTACGGACTATAAAATGATATGGCTGCATTATTTGAGTTTCAAAATAAGCCTTATTTATATCATATTACAACATCATACAGGTCATAGTACAACCAAATCAAGCTCGACCCCTCGCGGTTACTTGCGACGTTTTGGATCACAGTTGTCGTAACATTGACAGAAGCAGCAAAATGGCAATCATAGATAATGTATTATATAGAACAGTGGGAATATTATTGAATATTTCATGCAAGCAAGACATCGCTGTGCAAATAAATATTTCTTTATTTTATAAATACAATTACGTATTTGGAATAGTATTGAGTGTTTACGATGTTTAGGATTTCTGCCGGACATAGCTTTAGAAAGCCGACCTACCACGGCTGTTATACATACATATTATACAAATTACATATTTTGAAGCATGTATGAAAATATAATAAACATGGATGTTAATTTAACGTCAGATCAGTAATGTTCTTGTAAAATGTATTAAGTGACAATTTCTTTCGGTGTAGTATTATCTAGCCTTCTCTCTTTTCTTCTCTCTTTTTCTCTTCTTATTTCTATAAATTATTATAAATTATATGTAAAATTACATAAAATTATATATAATAATTCGAAATCTAAATATTTATAAATGAATCAACGTCTGACCCTGCAGTGCCGACGCTTTGCTATGTCAATGACACACACTTAGTGTTCGTGGTGAATCTTGATGAAAAAGGTTTGACTGACTTTGCTTTGTTGCTTGTCCAATTGGCTAGCTGAATTCTAACTTAACACTGCTAAAACAAAAATCCTCTGTTTTATAAAACTTTAGTGCCATCACCTCCGTCTTTGCTTAAGAAATTGAATTTCTATTTCCATATATCTTGATATAGTTCTGATTGACTGTCAGGAAACAAGTGGGTAAAATGTCTGGTCTAAGAAGTAAGCACATAGCTGATAGCAAAACCTCAAATATTAAAGTGTATGAAATCTTGATCATTTGATTTTTAACTATTGTATTCTAGCATGGAGAGGAGTGACATTTTCCAATGTTATGTTCTTGAAAGGGCATAAAGAGCAGTCTTCAAGCTATCTCTTAATATGTCTGAAAGATTCCCGACCACTGGTCTTTACGCTGATCTTGGAGGGTTAGAGTAGCTACACATAAAGCTGTGTGACCTTTTCTAGCAATGTTAATAATGCTAGAGATTTAAGTGTTTTCATATCATCAGCATATAAGAGTACTTTGGAGTACAAGAAACACTTCTCTGTATCGTTCACAAAGATAATAAATAGTAGGGGGCCCAACAGAGAGCCTTGAGTTACGCCTGAAGAAACCGGTAGCCAAGTGGACGTAAACCCATTAAGCACTACTGCTTGTGACCTATTTTCAATATAAGAGGAGAACCATCGCAGAAGATCTCCATGTATACCTGACATTGCCAATTTTTTTAAAAGGATTTGATGATCTATTCCATCGAAACATTTACTGTAGTCAGTATAAACACAGTCAACTTGGAATCCAATGTCCATACCTTTTGAAATGTAATTATTTGTAAGGATCAGATTAGTAACAGTTGATCTTTTTATAAGAAATCCATGTTGGGCATCGCTAAGTATAGGGGAAATAGAATTGTACACTTGTTGATATACTACCTTTTCAAATACTTTAGCAAATAAACATAGTTTTGATATAGGCCGGTAATTTTCTATTTTCGTGGTGTTCCCTTTTTATGAACAGGTGTGATGTATGCCTGCTTCCAAATTTTGGGAACAACACCTTCAGCTATCGATCGCTTAAAGAGAATGAACAGAGGTTCCGAAAGCTCTTTGCAACAATTAACTATAAAAATAGGTGGTATAAGATCCGGCCCACCCGATTTGTTGAGATCCAATGACTTAAGTAATTTATTGATTTCAGTTTTATTAATACATATGGTATTCAAACTAACTGAGTTCGGAATGTTTAACTCTTTAATAGTCATATGACCAGCATGAAAATTACCGTACGGAGAGGAAAATATGGAATGAAATTATTTTGCAAATAAGTCACTTATTTATTGTCCATTCACAGCTGTTTCATTTTGCAGTAACATATTGCTAGGAAATGACTGATTATTCTTGTAGGATTTAACATATCTCCAAAACGACTTTGGATTGCTAGCAATGTGTTTATCCGTTTGTGAGATAATATTACGGTAACACTCTCTTTCAACATCCTTAGCTCTTGCACGTAGAAATGAAAAAGATTCATAATCACCTAGATTGCCATAGGTCTTGTACTTACGATGGTATTTGTTTTTATTTCGTAGTATCTTTATCAAAGGCTGACAATACCAAGGCGGGTAACGAGAGCATTTAACAGTTTTAGTCGGTATGTATAAATTTCTTAACTCATATATTTTATTATAAAATAATTTTGTCGCATTATCCAAACTGTCTACATTAAGTTGAAAAAACCAATCAACGCCATTTAATTCAGCTCGTATCTTGTCAAACCTACCCTTAGAATAAATGTATTGGATTTGATTTAAAACTGGTAGTTCATTGACCTTAACAGATTTTATAAGAATAGATAAAGCTTTGTGATGAACATCTTCCGGAAAGCGGGTCGCAAGCTATTACACAGGTGTCATAATTGCTCAACACAAGATCTAAAATCACATTATTTATATTATATACACAATTGTACTACCGTAATCCTAAATAATTCAGGGTGTTAATAAATAAATCATAAAGATCACTCACATAGTTAGTTGCCGTCATCTCCGAATTATCCGGGCTTGTTTCCCATTTAATAGCAGGCACATTAAAATCGCCAGCAATAAAAAATTTGTCATTGGGATGAGATAACATAATGTCCATAAGTTTGTCACAAAAATTACGTAGTTGTAAGTCAAATGAGTTACCTCTATTTTCTTTACATAAGTAGACAGTACATACGTGTATACGACATCGGTTAATACTTATGCTCACCCAAATGTCCTCAGCAGAGGATTGCCATTCAGTTACCTCAACAGAAGTTAACTCACGTTTGATCGCTATTAAGACTCCACCGCCCAATTTTTGTCCTGTTCGTAAATAATTACGATCCCGCCTCCAAACAATGTACCTGTCATCAAACAGCTCAGAACTATATATGCTATCTATTAGCCAAGTTTCAGTCAAGCATATAATATCATAATTATTTAATAGTATATTTCTACAAAAATTATCAGTTTTAAATATATATATATATATGTTATTTTATTGCATATATTGTCTTTATATCGCATGTATTTATATTATATTTTTTTTATATTGCACTACCTACCTAGTATTCATTGTTTTATTCCATCACACCTTTGGTTGCCTGGAAGAGATTGTACATATAATCTTATTTTTGTTATGTTATTTGTATATTTGTTTGTAGTGTACAATAAAGTATATTCATTCATTTATAACAAACTGTAGGGCGTCCCTCCACTAGATGGGGTGACTACCTGTTAAGATATGTAGGAAGTCGATGAATGCAGGTGGCTCAGGACCGTGATTTGTGACATTCCTTGGGGGAGGCCTATGTTCAGCAGTGGACTAGTGAAGGGCTATAATGATGATGATGATTAATGATGACTCATTCATATGTTCATTTAACAATATAAAACTGAAAAATTAAAAAAAAAAATCACTTAAAAGAAAGTGTCGCGAAAATATTTTTCAATTGGCTGTGCAACACTTGTCCTAGTATTTTTTTTTGTAGTAATAAACTGATCTTGTTCAATAACCGTTTTTAACTTAAAGTGTGTACGTAATATTAACAAATGGTAGTGAGTATTATAATATCCAAAATCATTTTATTGCCAATTTTGTTACAACCACTAGCATACACACAGTGGCCGCATAAATACATACGCAGGCGGCGGCATCGCCGAACATCAAAGGCGTTTCAGAACTATAAGGTATTAAAACTGTGGCCCTAGGTATATATGCTACTTTGCATATATTCTGTAGACTTACATCGTTTTTGAAACTGAATCCAGCTTAAGTCTGAGAACAATAAACTACTTTTTTGATATGACGCTAGTAGTTTTAAGGAAACTGTGGTAACAATAAACAGTCATACTTCGAATTAAAACTTTCTAGAAGCCGTCCCATACCTAAAATATTTCTCATTTCAATCAATCCTTCCTCGAGTGTACTTTGCCTCCGGAACCAAAGGAAACCAACATTCGAACATTAATTAAGTGCAAGCGAACTCCGGTCGGACTCAGACAAATGTAATTTACGTGAATTACAAACTGATTTGTTTCGACAAAGGTGTTTAAAACTATGGGATTTCAAATATTTGTTTTCAAATAGTTGTTGACCGAATTTTGGTCACGGTGGATAGTCTGGAGAATAGCCATCTGCGTAGGCAAAGATTAAAATGCCGAGTGATTTTGCAAACACAGATGCATTGTCTATTCCCAAGCTCCCATAGTCCACTGGGATAGCAATTCGACACAACCGGAGTGAGATTGCGAGCAGTACTAAAGGCTTTAAGTGATTTCTTTCAGTCATGAGGTCGACGTTGCCTGGCGGGAGATCTCCCCTTTTCCATCCACCCGCACCATAATAAAGCATTTCACATTGCCTAACTATAAGCCAAAACGTTGCTATTTTTCTAATATTCTGATTTTTTTTGATTAGGATTGATCTCAGAATAAGTACAGACAAGTGCATGCCAAGCTTTACTCTTTCAGTTCTATTCTTTACTATTATTACGTATGACATAAGAAAACAGCACAAATTTCAAAGTGTCAAGCTCGTGTTTTCTTTTGATATTTAGACATTGGACGTGCTACTTCTAAGTAAAGTAAACTAAAGAACTACACTGTCGCATTAGGTTTTTTTTCCTGTCATGATTGTTGTTTGTTGAAATAAATAAATAAATAAGTTAATTCAGTTATGATAATAAGTGATTATTTCCATTTTGTATAAATAAAAACGATTTTAAGTATAATTTTATTTTATAACTTTCATTTCCTCCTTTAAGACTTGATTCAAAGCCAAGCATACTTTAGGTATGATCTCCGAAACTATTTGAGGTGAAATTTGAATAAGAAATACAGGCCAGAGGAACAGCATGGCCAAGACAAACTTACACATCATGGATTCTGAGGATGACCTCTTTGGCGCTGCCATTGAGAGGATACAAGGGAACGCATGTGGGGAGGTGATCCACCAGGGATCCACGACGGTGGCGGTGAAAGTGGCGGTGTTCCATCGACAACTTGTGAACTTTAGTCACAAAACTGCTTGTAAAATTTTATACGTGGTAGAGCCATGCTCCAGCTTTATTAGTAGTATAGTTGTAGCACAAATGGGTCGGCTCGATCGAGGAAAACCACGCTCTCACAGAATACAAGCTGTGTTTCATATGGTGAGTGTAGAGAACCGGAGATCCTTTTTACTGGAAAAGAAGCATTCCATCTTAGTCCTCACGGGTGACAACGCATCTGCATTTTGATTCTCAAACTAGGATAGATGTAGATGTCTATGGGTCACAGCAACCTCTTACCATCAGGTGGTCTGTCTGCTCGTTTGTCACCCTATCCTATAAAAAAATATTACGGTTGTAGTACGAAGTGGTCAGCTCGACCGGAATAGGACCTTGCTCTCACAGAATACCAGCGTAAAATAGCAGCATAATGCTGTGTTTCATGTGTTAAATGTAAACTGGAGACCCCTTTTTACTGGAAACGAGGCATTCTATCTTAATGCTCAGGGGTGACAAAGCATATGCATTTATAATCTTAATCGAGAATAAATGTAGATATCTATGGACTACAGTAACCACTTAGCATCAGGTTGACTGTGTGCTTTTTTGTCACCCTTATTCTATTTAAAAAAATCGGTACATCCATTCTCAAGGTTTATGCCCGCACAGACAGACAGACGAACAAGTATTTGAAAAATAGTCGTTCATGTTCAGGTAAAGACTAAATCTCACATCTTTAAGCTAAATATACCTCCATTTTCATCAGACCCGCGAGACATCTTGAAAACAAGTAACTGCTCGTATATCTTGTGAGTTAAATGTTAGTTATAGATCCAACGTTAATTCAATGTACATAAATCAACGGGAAGTTTGCAGGACTGCAAATGCAGTTTGGTAAAATTAACAAATTCATTCCATGGTTCCGAGTAAACTTCTTAGTGAAGTCAATACTCTTGGACCGTCCTATCGTCATATAGCGCACTACATATACATTATATACACTTGTTTCTCTTAAATAAAAACTTTGAAAGCCGTTTCTGGTACGCTACCTAATATTCAAGGTAAATAGAACACTGTATAATACTCTCCTACACGTGCATTTTTATACCAACTAAAACATATTTTATAAAGAAAAAGGGTAATGAACAAGCACGCAATTCACCTGATGGTTAGTAGTTGCTGTAGCCCAGAGATATCTTGCGTTGTCGTACCTGAAGACTAAGATGGAAAGCATCCTTTCCAGTAAAAGCCTCGTTTCCAGTAAAAGTGTTTTAGGTTCTTCATACTCATCATACGAAAAAAAACAGTTACTATTTCATGCTGGTATTTTGTGAGAACATGGTCCTTCGCCGGTCGAGCCGACCCATTCGTGCTATAACCATAATATAGCTGCAGCTTGGCTCTTCCGGTAAGACAAGGAGCGTCATGACAAACGACGTTCTAGGTTGTTGTCATCGCATAGGTGAAGGTTTGTCACCAGCTCACATCCTATTTTTGATGAAAACCATAATAAAGCTCCATAACATTTCACTAAATCATAATTATGGGAATTGATGACATACAATTGATAGAACTTTTTTGTTACATTATTTGATATTTAATTTATAACGTAATAGTATCGCCTTAGAAGTACAAATTTGAAATTTTGTGGTAGTGTTCTAGGGCGCTAGTCATGATCGTGGGTTCGAACCCTACCACTGTCAGTTATTTATTTATACATCGTTGCACCAACAGAGTGACTATACTTTAGAGTAATTAAAAGTTGGGTTATATATATCATGTAATATGAAAAATTGTGCCGTAAGAGATGTGGATAAAAGAAAGAAAAAGAACGAAAGTCATGCGTATAATTTTTTTTATTAACCTTTATATATAAAAATTACATGTCACATTGTTTGTCCGCGATGAACTCCTAAACTGAATAGATTTAAATGAAATTTTGCACACTCTGTGCAGTTTGGTCCAACTTAAGAGATAGGATAGTTTTTATCCCGATAAGTGACACTCAATATTTTTATATTATGAATTTAAGAATTTTTTATATGAATGGTCGTCGAAAAAGGCAAAACAACCTCTGCCTGGCCAGCTAGAGGCAGAAAATTTTACATAATGTAATATTTTCTGTCCAGCAATAAGGGCTAATAATCTTACGCTCACCAGATGTCGCTAGTTGACACCGAGGTGAAGTTTTTTGTTAAACAATGTCGTTTAATTTTGAAGTTAGTTATAAACAAAAGTTTATCAGTTTATAGAATATTATATTAATTCACAAAACAATGCACCAACACAGTAAAGCACCTCTTTAATTTTATGCACATTTATAATTCTTTTTTTAATTTGTCTGCTTTTTGAATATCTTTAGTTTGATTTATTTATTTATAGTATAAACTGAAGTGCCAATGGACCGGCCATATAGCTCGTAGAACCGACAACCGATGGGGAAAACAGGTTCTAGAGTGTCGGCCTCGAACCGGCGGACGAAGTGTAGGGCGTCCCCCCAGTAGATGGAGTGACGACCTGGTAAGACATGCAAGAAGTCGATGGATGCAGGTGGCTCAGGACCGTGCTTTGTGGCATTCCTTGGGGAGGCCTATGTTCAGAAGTTTATCTGTAAAGGGCTGTAAAGGGCTGTAATGGTGATGATGAATGTAATTAATATAAAATATAACTAATAGTACAGAAGGAAAAATTAACCTTCACATTTTTCACGTAAATTTTATTTGCGTAGCCATGCGAACTTTTGCTTGCTCTACTCTATATTAGTTTTGTAAAGTTCATTTGCTTTAGTTGAAGTGGTTTAGAAGTTTAGAACTGTGCAAAAACAAACAGGGCTTGTGTCCTTAATCCAAACCAAATCAAACTAAGCAAATAATATAATCATTCCTAAAGCTCAATTATTCGATAAATGTATTTTGGATCGTCGATAAAAACATATTTTAAGCTAGCTGCCACGCTCTGACTTACTGTTTCGTTGGTCTAGTAATTGTAAGCGCGATTCTTGATCATGGGATCCCGGGTTCGAATCCTCAGTCAGTCAGTTAATGGGTTTTTCTTTTAAGAAATTTTCAGTAGCGAACTGGAGTCAGGAAACTGGAGATGTTATATTCCCGCCAACATAAGCATAAGCGCTTTATTTCACAAACAAAGGCCTTGCCTTTGCAGCTAGTGTTTGCGAAATCGTGTTGTTTTCGCAGTCGTCAGGTTGTGATTTCACGAACAAGTCAGTGTGTGATCCTCTAATAACGAGTTATTAAATTACTAACGTACATAGATAATACACATATACACTTAAACGTTTTTTACATGGTAGAGATGGCTCAGCATGGGCTGCAGCTATTTGTAGTAGGTATAGTTGTAGCACGCATGGGTCAGCTCGACCGAGGAAGGACCACGCACTCACAGAATACCAACGTAAAACATCAGCTCAACGCTGCTCTGTTTCGAGTGGTGAGTGTAGAAAACCGGAGACCCTTTTTACTGGAAACGAGGCATTACATCTTAGTCCTCACGGGTGACAACGAATCTGCATTTTGATTCATAACCGAGAAAAGATGTAGATGTCTATGGTGTCACTTACAATGAGGTGGACTTTGTGCTCGTTATAATGCCACCAAGTTATCTGTTAAGTTGACAGAGGCGCTAGTGGCGCTCATATAAAAAAAGCATTTTTTATATGAGAGAGCGCAAACGAGCATGCGGCTCACCTGATGGTAAGTGACTAACGCCGCCCATGAACAGCTGCAACACCAGAGGAACCAAGAGAATTGTAGATGCGTTGCCGGCCTTTTAAAAAGAAGTAGGCTCTTTTCTTGAAGGTCCCTAAGTGGTATCGGTCCGGAAAAATCGCTGATGGTAATCCATTCCACAAGGAAGTCGTGCGAGGAAGAAAACATTTTCTAAATCACATAGTGGTGAACCGCCAATCATCAAGATGGTGTGGATGGTATCGGGAGTTCTGCCGCGATGTGCGTTCTTGAAATTTGGTGGCTGGGATTAATCCGAACAATTCCTTAGAGCACTCCCCGTGGTAGATGCGAAAGAAAATGCAAAGGGATGTAACATCTCTTCGCAGTGCCAATGAATCGAGCCGATCGGAAAGGACTCGGTCGTCGACGATTCGAGCCGCTCTGCGCTGGATGCGGTCAAGTGGAAGGAGCTGGCACTGGGAGCCCCAGCCCAGAGATGGGAACAGTATTCCATGTGAGGCCGAACCTGCGCCTTGTAAAGTTGCAGGCGGTGTGCCGGCATGAAATAATGTCCCGCTCTGCTGAGCACGCCAAGCTTTTTAGATGCCAATTTGGCCTTCTCTTCCAGGTAACCACGAAACTGCACGTCACTCGATATGTCGATTCCGAGGATTCCGATACTGTCTGAGGCAACTAGGGGAGTACCTTGAACCTGAGGAGATACGACAAAGGGGTTCTTTTTAGCGGTAAGCGCGCAAACTTGTGTCTTCTGAGGATTAAACTGGACTAGATTTAGTCGCCCCTAATCCGAAACTTTGTTCAGCAAAGACTCAACTTCAGACACAAGTTTGTTCCGGTACTCGGCGACGTTTTCCCGAGAAATATTGGCACGGCCGGTGCTGTCATCCGCATAGCAATGAATATTACTAGTTAGCAACATATCATTGATATGCAGAAGAAACAGCGTTGGTGATAGCACACATCTTTGTGGAACACCAGCGTTAATAAGCTTGTAGCCGGAGCATGCACCATCTATAATGACCTTGATGCTCCGATCTGCAAGGAAGCTGGTGATTCAATCGCACAATTTCTCGGGAAGCCCATAGGAAGGGAGCTTCGAAAGAAGGGCTTTGTGCCAAACTCGATCGAAGGCCTTCGCAATGTCCAAACTAACGGCCAACGCCTCCCTCTTGGACTCTACTGCCTCCGCCCATCTATGAGTTAAGTAGACCAAAAGATCACTAGCTGATCGACCCCGACGAAAAGCGTATTGGCAGTCACTAATCAGCTGGTGATCCTCAAGGTTGAGCTGGCAGTTAATAATTGATTCCATTATTTTGGAGAACAAGCAGGTGATGGCGATAGGCCTGTAGTTGGACAGGTCTGAGTGGTCGCCTTTTTTAGGGATCGGGATGACAAAAGCTGTCTTCCATGAATTCGGGACTACGCCTTGCGAGTAGGAGTACCAGAAAAGACGCGTTAGCACCGGTGCCAACTCCGGAGTACACGTCTTTAGCACAATAGGGGGTATACCGTCAGGCCCACTCGACTTCTGGATGTCCAGGGAGAGGAGTGCTTTGCGAACCGAGCGCTGTGATAACAGCACATCCGGCCCCCATGGGTAGTCCCGTCCCAATCCGCTGACCTGTAATGCCAAACACGGCGGCAACCTGCAGAACGCAACCGCGAGGGGAGCGTGAGTGGCACTACACTATGGATCAGACAATGGTCCGAAGAGCCGAGAGGGGCATCGAAGGAAACCTGATATCCGTCCGGATGAGAGGTCAGCAGAAGGTCCAACAGGGAAGGTGTATGATCCTCCACACCTGGAATCCGCATAGGCGAAGTAACCAGTTGTGTCAGACCATATGCCAAGGCAAAGTCATAAACAGATCTCCCCGCATGATTGGTTATACGTGAACCGAGCCATTGGGCATGGTGGGTGTTAAAACCGCCAAGGATCACGATCTCTGCGATCACGATGGGACCTGTTGTAGCAAGGAATCTGTAGCCATTTGGACGTGGTCGATGAGTCGGTCTGTTTCGGCATTACCGCTATGGGACCTATAGAGGCACCCGTAGACGCGCGGATGGTCGTCGCTGTCTACGCGTAGCCAAAGGATGGACAGGTCCGAACCTTCAAGACTGCCGAGGCGTCGAGAGCAGATGTCCTCTCTGACATACACGCAAACTCCAGCCCGAGGCACAAAGGAGTGCTTTAATTTGTACACGGGGTAGGAGAGATACGAAATATCAGCCGGAGAGGAAACCTGCGTCTCGGTCAGAAAGAGCAAGGCCGGTTTCGCCGTCTCGAGATGGTAGTGGACGGCGTTTAGGTTAGAATGAAATCCCCTGATGTTGCAGAAATTCACGGATAGCGTGGCAGGGGTCGCCTTGGTGTTCTTGCTCAGTTTGCCCCGAGCAGTTATGTTTTTGAGCGGAATTTTGCCCCCCCCCCCTCCCCCCAGAATACGCGGGGCAGCCTAAGCACCCACGCTCAGGATCGGAATAACATGGTCGTGGATGCTCAGCAAGGGATTCTCCAGGGGTACTGGTACCCTCCTGGGGTAGTCTATAATTTATTATGATTTGTTATTATTTTGGTATTATTATGATAATGATTAATATTTCTATATTATACCAACGACCCGTCCTGGCTTCGCCTGGGTAGAATTTATTAATGCATCGTTATGTAGATTTTAGATAATCATCAATGATTTGTTTTTGCTATTGTATTTTAGAAAAAAAATCTAGTTATTCTATTTTACCTAGATTAATCCTGGTATTGTTTTCTGTATGTTCGTCAAGTTACATTACATAAGAGAGACAGACCAAATTTTTCATATCTTACTGCCATGCAAGTAACCCCGACTTAACAAAAGGCAGTTATTTCGATATTACAGACAGGATCATCAATTATCTTTATATGTATAGATTAATTCAATGCATAGTTGAGAGATGCTGAAGTGTCTTAAGTTTGATTCCTTCACGAGATAAGTATCCGTTTTGATGGCTGAAAATAATAATTTTAAGTTTGTTCATGAGCAATTTATATATAAAAATGCCTCTGCGAAAAAGGTGAAAATTATATTTTTGACGCATACAATTTTTGTAATAAAAAAATCAGTCCCGTTTGTTGACAACTTTAGGGAATCCATCACACCATCTGACCCCGTGGGTGGTATAAGAGGTGGCTATAGGAAAATCCAGATAGATCTTAAAACTTACAGTACCATATATAGTTTATATACATATACAGTATTTCATAATTTTGATAATATTTTATACATCTAATTTTGTTTTTACTTTCATAAAGATATTTATGCCATGGGGATTTAACATGGTAATTAACAATTCACAATTTTATAGGTACTCAAATTTTTTACATCGCATACATAAAACACTCAAATAAAATCTCACGCCCGACACTCACATATTTAGTATATCTACGCTAGATGGTCGTACTCTCAAATTGGTCTATTTTCAATATATCGCTAATTTGATGAATACAGTTGCGTCTTGGGCCTTTGCTGATATATATTTAATATCATTTATTATTCATAATATACTTCAAATTACAATACAGTACTTTCATATTTTAATAAACCATTCAAAGATATTATATAATTACTTCACAACATATTTAAACGTGTAGAGCCATGCTGCAGCTATATTAGTAGTATAGTTGTAGCACGAATGGATCGGCTCGACCGGGGAAGTACCACGCTCTCACAGAATACCAGCGTCAAATAGCAGCTTAGCACTGTTGTGTTTCGTATGGTGACTGTAGAGAACCGGAGACGTTTTTACTGGAAAAGAGGCATTCCATCTTAGTCCTCACGGGTGACAACGCATCTGCATTTTGATTCGCAAACGTGGATAAATGTAGATGTTTATGGGCCACAGCAACCACTTACCATCAGGTGGACTGTGTGCTCGTTTGTCACCCTATCCTATAAAGAAAATATAAATTAATTATATAGTTTATTCGTCCGTTTATGATATATAAAATATAAACTATATAAAATATAACATCACAAATATAAAATATACCACACAAATTATATTCAGTTGAATAAACTGTCGACTAAACACTTAGTGGAGGCTTCAGTGACTAACAATGTATGATGAAGTCGGTAATGACAGTTTTGTCAGCGAATTTACTACAGGTCTGGTTAAATTGCTTTAATAATACTGCTGAATTTCTCACTGTCATAAATTTGAAATAAAGCTCCCCCACGAGTGCTGTATATCGGCACGCCGTTGTACTTAATCTTTTAAAGCGATCTGTATAAATCAGGTTAACTTAGATAAATCTTTCAAATTATCCATACAGTGGGCTTTTTAATTAAATTTCCAGCAGTGAACTTTTACGGGTTGACTGGAAAATATCATGCTCACAGAATACCAGCGTAAAAAGTCATAATATTGCAAATGTTTTATATAAAGAGTGACAAGAACCGGGTGCATTTTTCTGGTAACGAGGCATCCCATCTTATTCCTTAGGGATAATGCTCCTGTATTTTTTCTTCATTCTAAGTCGACCGGGAAATGACTACACTTTTACATACCAGGGTAGAAGAATAGTCTGTGGCAACTCAGTAGAAACAGAAAGAGCATTCATTGTCTAGAGTTAATGTATACGTTCCTTCTCTTATCACCAACGATTAGTTTTAAACCTTAGTTTTACAGGGTGAAATTAATGTCTGTGTAATACTATTTCTGAAGAAATCATTAGTTATCATGGGAGATTTGCGCACAAACTTGTGCTACCGACGATGCTCACAATAATAATTATATATATATATGTTACGGCCTACGGCTGCTCCCTTAAAGTATCAGATCTTCAGGGGCCCATGAGTTGAAGACTTCCCGAGCAGACGTAGGTCGGGCTCATTGTGGCCACGTGGAATCTCTCTAATTACACTAAATATATGGGGGAGCGTTCTATACTACGGCCAGTCAACCGGCAGAGGAATTAGGCGAAGCTTACTTACCTATATCCAAGGCGACTGGTCCCGCCGGAGTCGGTCAGGTCACATGTGGTTGTGTAGTGAAAGGGAAATAAGTGATGTGATGTGTATCTGGGTGTGACTGATGGTGATTGAACCTAGACCTTGGCCGTCGGTAGCAGCCCGAGCGTCGACACCGCTCCAACTTGAGGGAGCCCTCCGAGGCATCCACAGTCACTTTCTTCTTTCGTCACGATAACAGTCACTTAACTCTATCGTACGATTTACTAACTTACAGAAGCCACTAACTATCGCTGGGTATAATAGTTACCGCACAAACGCACACGGAGTTTAAAGGGGCAAAGGTCACTACCGTTTCGCGAAGCAATAGTTAATTCTAGAATATCAGAGGCCGCGCTATCTAATATTGCCGAATGCACTTATGCAGGTTTTGAGTCAGACACAATAAGTCCCGGGAAGCTCTCCAGTAGGAATGCGCGTCACAATGATAGACCGTATATTTACTGGCCGCGCCTAATTATTCCGAGTTCCCTAACAGAATGGACCGCGTGCTCACGTCAGCACCGATTAAAGACGACTGATTGCCCTTGGGCGTTTTTCGCACGACCGAAAGTCAAACCGGTATGAATGCACCGCGCCGAGCGCCCTCTCGCGTCAATCCTTGAAAGTGTTTTGCGCGAACAATATATATATATATATAATAAGTTATATTGAAATGACCCCGCGGTGTGAGTGCTCCATGCCGGATGTGCGATTCTCACAGCGCTCGGTTCGCAGAGCACTCCTCTCCCTTGACATCCACAAGTCGAGTGGGCCTGACGGAATCCCCCCAATTGTGCTGAGGACGTGTGCTCAGGAGTTGGCACCGGTTCTAACGCGTCTTTTCCGGTACTCCTACCCCCTAGGCGTAGTCCCGAAATCATGGAAGACAGCTTTTGTCCACCCGATCCCTAAAAGGCGACCGCTCAGATCCGTCCAACTACAGGCCTATCGCCATCACCCCCTTGTTCTCCAAAATAATGGAATCCGTTGTAAACTGCCACCTCATGCGGTACCTTGAGGATCACCAGCTGATTAGTGACCGCCAGTACGGTTTTCGTCGGGGTCGATCAGCTGGTGATCTTCTGGTCTACTTAACTCATAGATGGGCGTTGGCAGTAGAGTCCAAGGGGGAGGCATTGGCCGTTAGTTTGGACATTGCGAAGGCCTTCGATCGGGTTTGGCACAAAGCGCTTCTTTCGAAGCTCCCTTCCTATGGGCTTCCCGAGAAATTATGCAATTGGATCACCAGCTTTCTTGCAGATCGGAGCATCAAGGTCGTTGTGGACGGTGCATGCTCCGACTACAAGCCTATTAACGCTGGTGTTCCACAAGGCTGCGTGCTATCACCAACGCTGTTTCTTCTGCATATCAATGATATGTTGCAAGCTGGTAGCATTCATTGCTATGCAGATGACAGCACTGGTGTTGCTCTATACACCGGCCGTGCCAATATTTCTCGGGAAAACGTCACCGAGTACCGGAACAAACTTGTGTCTGAAGTCGAGTCTTTGCTGGACAAAGTCTCGGATTGGGGGCGACTAAATCTAGTCCAGTTTAATCCTCAGAAGACACAAGTTTGCGCGTTTACCGCTAAAAAGAACCCCTTTGTCGTATCTCCTCAGTTTCAAGGTACTCCCCTTGTTGCCTCAGCCAGTATCGGAATCCTCGGCGTCGACATATCGAGTAGCGTGCAGTTTCGTGGTCACTTGGAAGAGAAGGCCAAATTGGCCTCTAATAAGCTTGGCGTGCTCAGCAGAGCGGGGCAGTATTTCATGCCGGCTCAACGCCTGCAACTTTACAAGGCGCAGGTTCGGCCTCACATGGAATACTGTTCCCATCTCTGGGCTGGGGCTCCCCAGTGCCAGCTTCTTCCACTTGACCGCATCCAGCGCAGAGCGGCTCGAATCGTCGACGACCGAGTCCTTTCCGATCGGCTCGACTCATTGGCACTGCGAAGAGATGTTGCATCTCTTAGCATTTTCTTTCGCATTTACCATGGGGAGTGCTCTGAGGAATTGTTCGGATTAATCCCAGCCGCCAAATTTCACGAACGCACATCGCGGCAGAACTCCCGATACCATCCACACCATCTGGATGATTGGCGGTCCACCACTGTGCGATTTAGAAGATGTTTTCTTCCTCGCACAACTTCCTTGTGGAATAGTTTACCGCCAGCGATTTTTCCGGACCGATACGACTTAGGGACCTTCAAGAAAAGAGCCTACTCCTTTTTAAAAGGCCGGCAACGCATCTGCAATTCCCCTGGTGTTGCGGTTGTTCATGGGCGGCGGTAGTCACTTACCATCAGGTGAGCCGCATGTTCGTTTGCCCCCTCTCCTACAAAAAAAAAATGACTGTTATGCAAAGGCTATTGAAATTAAATTAACACTTTAACTGTACAGTTTTCAGACAAAATATTAAGGCAATAGCAATGACCTATATATAGTGCACGGGAAATCGAAAGAGTTAAACTGCCAGCAGACTTACACGCTTTCGGAGGCATGGGGCATAACGAGACATAAAATACCGCCTACCTCCTGACTCCGGGCTGCTGCCGAGAATTAAATAACAGAAAAACTTACTAACTGATTTACCAGTTGCGGTTAAACCCAGTGTGTGTAATTTTGTTTTATTAATGACTAGCCTAGGCCCATCTTTGTCTAGGTTAAATTTATTTTTATTGTGATATACTTGTTATAAGTACCGTGCGCATAAAGCCGTGGTTGCTCAGATGGTTAGCGCTCGCTGTAAGCTTCACAGTACTCGAGCAACCTGGGTTCTATCCTCGCCGGCACTAATGAAATTGTTAATTGCAATTTTAAGTGCTGATTTACCACGTGCTAGGCGGTGAAGGAAAATATCATGAGGAAACCAGCATGTCTAAGAAATAAGAAAAAAAATATTTCGAAAACATGTGAAGTTCGCCAACACGCATTAGGGCAGCGCGGCAGACATTTCCTTGCCCTTAAACCCTCTCAGAAATGAGAGAAGGCCTGTGCCCAGCAGTGGGACGTAAACAGGCTGCAACCTTACTTAACTTTATACTTGTTATATAAATAATGTCCTCCTGACCAAACTGTGGTTACGGCGGCCAGTCTCACTGGCTGTGTGTGCAGGAAAGGATTATAATGCACAATTTATACACAAGCACAGGTACACGCTTTATTCCTTCAGCCTCATGGTCTGATGGGACGGTCATCCGACTCACCGGAGAGAGTTCAGCCACAGGACCAACAGCTTTGCGTGCTTTTCGAAGCACGAGGTGAAACACCGCCAAGTTTTCAACTCCGGGCTGGTGTCTACTGCCACCAAAATGTTCACTGCTTAACATACGCCGCCTCTGTAAATTGCTTTGAAGCAAGGGGGTGTTTGCCACAGTTACGACGCTTGGCAGAGAGGCGGATTAGTAACCACAGATTTTATTATCTTGAGTTATTATTAGGAGAACGCTAAGTGGTATGTCCGTCCATCCTCTTACCTGTTTATGTCAACACATAGAAGCGCTTAAACTGGTGTATTCTTGTCTAAAGGGTATAGAGTACAAGTGCAATTACAGGCTGTGATACATTTCATATCAGTCCTTAAAAATGACAACGCCCTGTAGCGTGTCAGCGTTGTGTAGCTTTTTTGTGTTTGGCTGCAGGTGTCCATGGACTGCAGTATCAGAATTTAAGTGCGTTTACACTTCAGTTTATAAAAAAGGAGATGCAACTGCGTATCTCCTGTTTTATTTCTAACCGTTGTCTCTTAGTAGATTATTTTACACCGCCATTATACAACAATTATATAGAATCAAAATTTTCAATTCTCAACTATACTGCTATCAAAATATTTTTAAATTATTACTACTACCTTAAAAAGCGGCATTTATTTCAAATAATAAAAGATCAAGAAAAAACGAATTTTAGTTACGTTATCGTAATTATCATTGTAGATTTAAATATAATATTTTAGTTTTCATAAAAATTTACCACCAGAAACATTTTCTAACTTCGGTTGTAAAGATTTGTGATGGCTAGACGTACTTGAAACTCTCCAAAGTTCGGACGAAAAGATAAAATAACAATTTTTACCAGACAAATTGATGATCACAGGATATACATCTCTTAGGAAATTCTGTTAATATTATACGAGGAAATGGTTACTAAACATACCCGCCATTGATAAATCATACGGTGGCTGTTCAAGGTAAAACTCTCATAAACTTCTTTAGCTCCCTCTTTCATCATCGAGGATATATTTTCCGCTACTTATCCTAACAATACACATACACAGACACAAGGCGCATCTTAATTCATACATGTTACATGCCCCTCATCACCACGTGTGCAACGAACTCATACGCGAAAATCATGGGAAGGAAATGAGCACACGCAAGCACCATTCTTTCATGTCCCAGCAGGAGATCTAGTTTATAATGTAATGTGGTAGGTAGGAATGCATTGGTAGATAGGTATACATAGGTATACGATCTGTAATAGCAACCTGAGATTATTATCCCCTATATGGAAATATTTATAGTAACGAGAATAAGATGACATGTAACTTGACACAACTATAAACACAAGCACACAACATGAGTGCTGCCTAACAACTTCAGCTGTATATCTTCTAATGTTTCACATTAAGTAGACATACACTACAGTCCAATAGCTTTATCTTCGGCCATATTCTTGTTTCATCGTAATTATTAACTAATTATTTATTCTCGTCTCGGAACTTCAGAACGGTAGAACTCGGCACTTTCCGCCTGAAAAGGACATTTCTTACCCGCAATCCATAAACTCGCATCCGCACCGGGCTCTCGGAACGGCGCGGTGAGCTTATTAAGAGTTTCCATTAAAATGCTTCAAATCAGCGCTTAATACTTTTCTCTGTACCAAGCAGCTAATTTTACATAATTTAATGAAATATAAAGCAGAAGATTATAATTTCAGATAAAGAGTGAAGTGAATTTACAAGAAAACTATGGAATAATAAGTAAAAATTTTTAAATTCTGCTTCTAGCGAAATGATTGAAATCGTCACTATGTATATGTTACTGTAAAAGCTCGAATTACGGTAAATTCTAAGATTTTGCAGTTGCCAAGTTCTTAAAGTAAAAGTCCAAAGTGTTCTATGGTAATCGTTTATTTTGAACTTTTATTAGCATTCACTCAGTTAATCTTAGATTTTACTGTTAAAATGTTGAATGTTGGAAAAAAGACGTGTCTAGACGTGTTCGGTACATTATCGTACTTGCAAACAGTGTGAAGCCCCTCGTTACCCGTGTCACCTCTGTTCACTCACATAGTCAGTCACATACGTCAGTCGGTCGACACTCGACAGGGTTGTACGCTACGTACGTTCTATCGTTAGTTCGGTTTCTCTTTGTTTTTATTGTCTAAAAGTGAATGAGACAAAATAATTGTAAAACAAAGATTTTATGAATTAATGGACGAGATCGTAACACGTAAGAAAGACAATAACTTTTATCTTGATAGAGACAAATACGCAGTGTTTATAGCAAGTAAAGGCTGCTAAGAATATGAAAAAAGACAAAGATGATATTTTAACCATAGGCGGCGAAGAGAACATATTTTCACTAATCAAGTAGGAAAATCAGATATTTTGTTTGTAATAAGGACATCACTCACCTTCGATTTGCCGACGATATAGTCCTTATGGCAGAATCGCTGGAGGACCTAAGCACTATGCTCAATGACCTCAATAGTGTTTCCCAACGGATAGGTCTTAAGATGAACATGGACAAAACTAAGATCATGTTTAATGTCCATGTCACACCTATGCCGGTAGTTGTTGGGAACACTAAGCTCGAAGTTGTTGACGAGTATGTTTACCTGGGACAAATAGTCCGACTGGGTAAGTCCAACTTCGACCGAGAGGTCAATCGACGGATTCAACTCGGCTGGGCAGCGTTCGGGAAGCTACGACACATCTTCTCGTCAGACATACCTCAAAACCTTAAAACGAAATTGTACAACCAGTGCGTGTTGCCAGTGATGACTTACGGAACTGAGACGTGGTCCTTCACTGCTAGCCGTATGAGGAAGCTCAAGGTCGCTCAGCGAGCTATGGAGAGGGCTATGCTCGGAGTTTCTCTGCGTGATAAACTTAGGAATGAGGATATCCGCAGTAGAACCAGAGTGACCGACATAGCCCAACGGATTAGTAAGCTGAAGTGGCAGTGGGCCGGCCATATAGCTCGAAGAACCGACAACCGATGGGGAAGAAAGGTTCTCGAGTGGCAGCCTCGTACCGGTAGGCGAAGTGTAGGGCGTCCCCCCACGAGATGGAGTGACGACCTGGTAAGACATGCAGGAAGTCGATGGATGCAGGTGGCTCAGGACCGTGTTTTGTGGCATTCTTTGGGGGAGGCCTATGTTCAGCAGTGGACTTGTGAAGGGCTGTAATGATGATGATGATGAAGGACTTATTTAACGTTCTCAAAGAAACGCATCTCGCTATTGACCACGATGGAAGGATAAAAATGCTTAAGAAATATAACTGAAAATACAGAAATTTTGAAACTATGCCAACCTTGTCAGAAGAAAGAGTAAGTATTACAATATAATACAATAACTTTATCTCAAGCATCAAGGACTTAAAAATTAAGAACATTGGCCCATAGCAATATGAATATACTGCTATGGGCCAATGTTAAACTTAAATATTCTTAGTAACAAGCTATGTTGATAAGAATGTTTCAGTCGGAGTAAAGGTTACATGCAAATTTCTACAAATTGTTACAAGATAAAATACAAAATACTTGCTGATAATGAGCCCCCGGTTTTAAGTCTCGGGTCGAACGTAAATCAGATATTGGGTTTTTCTGTTAAAGAAAATCTCAGTAGTAGCCTGTCGTAAGGAAATTGGCGGTTTTTCACTGTCGTGCCTCGGAAAGTACGTGAAGCAGGTGGTCCTGCGCGTGATATCTCGGACTGACGTCGTATCGGACTACGACTAATTTGGTTACGCATTTTTAAAATAATTTAATAATAAAAAATATTTTATTCTTTTTACGTCTTTGAGATTTCAAAATCTTTACTTTTGTTATATTTATTTATTTGACCTTTTGATTGAGCACAGAAATACCACAATGTCGTATAAGTAGTTACATTAATCCAGTCCCTCGTCTTAAGAGTCGGCATTTTGCCGGATTGAAATTTTATCTCCAAATTGATATGATATGGGACTGATATGGGATAATCCTAAGGTACTTTTTAATAAAATAACGTTTTAAAAATCGATTCACAACCGACTAAGATACATACCAACATACATAAAAATACAGTCAAATTGAGAACTACTCCCTTTTTCGAAAGGATTACCACAGCTATCATTTTATTTATGGTACTAATATTTTTACGCTCATATACCTATTAACTAAAAAACATTCAACTCTTGTTGTTCCTAGCTCCCAAGTGATTTAAAACTATGTCTGCAGTAAATTTCGTAAGCCTACATTATATTTGCTGCGGAACTTACTGGACATACTACTCGTATTACTTATTACATATCTTCGAATAGGGGCATATTGGTACATTTACCATAACTTTGCCATAGAGAGCTTCGTAACGATGGTATTCTGTGAGGTCGTGGTACCACCCCGGTTCGAGCCAGCCCATTCGTGCGACAGCAAAAGCTGCCGCGTGGCTCTACCACTGTTATATATTAATATTGAAGTCAGCTATTGTTACCTAACTGCCCCAGTAAGAGGTTATATTTTTCTAGAGCATGTATGTATGTGTATTCCTTTGGCATAGTCTGAAGCCTTACTTATTTATAGAAATGACAAATGAGCACACCGTCTATCTGACGGTAAGTTGATGCTGTGACCCATAGACATCTATATCTATCATCAATTAAGAACCAAAATGCAGATGCAATATAGATGCGTTGTTACCTCTGAGGACTAAAAATAAATGCTTCGTCCATATAAATAAAATAATAGAGGTTTGCAGTTGTACGCGCATCACGGGAAAACTACTAGATATATTTCAATAAGGTTTTCTAAGTTTTATTTTTTAGACACTTGGCCCTTATCTAAAAAACATATTGCGATATCTTCATTTAATATAAAGTTATTAAACTTTTAAGAAACAACGATTTTGTAAGCAAAGTATATTTTGCTTGCTATATTTTTGATGTTTTTTTCCTTCGCACATACGGAATCTTTGTTAATACTAGTATATCAAGCAACGCGGACAAATTCTCGGGTATCAGCTAGTTATCTACTGGTAAAAGGGTCTCTGGTTCAATACACTCACCATAGGAAACAAACTAGTATTTTTATGCTATTTACGCTGGTATTCTTTTTTTTTTTATCGGAGAGGCGGCATACGAGCATGCGGCTCACCTGATGGTAAGTGACTACAGCTGCCAATGAACAACCGCAACACCAGGGGCATTACAGATGCGTTGCCGGCCTTTTAAAAAGAAGTAGGCTCTTTTCTTGAGGGACCCTAAGTCGTATCGGTCCGGAAAAATCGCTGGTGGTAAACTATTCCGCAAGGATGTTTTGCGAGGAAGAAAACATTTTCTAAATCGCACAGTGGTGGACCGCCAATCATCCAGATGGTGTGAATGGTATCGGAAGTTCTGCCGCGATGTGCGTTCGTGAAACTTGGCGGCTGGGATTAATCCGAACAATTCCTTAGAGCACTCCCCGTGGTAGATGCGAAAGAAAATGCAAAGAGATGCAACATCTCTTCGCAAGGCCAATGAGTCGAACCGATCAGAAAGGATTCGGTCGTCGACGATTCGAGCGGCTCTACGCTGGTTGCAGTCAAGTAGAAGGAGCTGGCACTAGAGAGCCCCAGCCCAGAAATGGGAACAGTATTCCATGTGAGGCCGAACCTGTGCATTGTAAAGTTGCAGCGGTGTGCCGGCATGAAATACTGTCCCGCTCTGCTGAGCACACCAAGCTTTTTAGAGGCCATTTTGGCCATCTCATCCAAGTGACCACGTAACTGCGCGTCACTTGATATGTCGACGCCGAGGATTCCGATATTGGCTGAGGCAACAAGAGGAGTACCTCGAAACTGAAGAGATACGACAAAGGGGTTCTTTTTAGCGGTAAACGCGCAAACTTGTGTCTTCTGAGGATTAAACTTGACTAGATTTAGTCGCCCCCAATCCGAGACTTTGTCCAGAAAGACTCGACTGCAGACACAAGTTTGTTCTGGTACTCGACGACGTTTTCCCGAGAAATATTGGCACCGCCGGTGTATAGAGCATCACCAAGGCTGTCATCCGCATAGCAATGAATGCTACCGATTTGCAACATATCATTGATATGCAGAAGAAAAAGCGTTGGTGACAGCACGCAGCCTTGTGGAACACAAGCGTTAATAGGCTTGTAGTTGGTGCATGCACCGTCTACAACGACTCTTACTTTATGCTCCGATCTGCAAGAAAGCTGGTGATCCAATTGCACAATTTCTCGGGAAGCCCATAGAAAGGGAGTTTCGAAAGAAGCGCTTTGTGCCAGACCCGATCGAAGGCCTTCGCTGTCCAAACTAACGGTCAATGCCTCCCACTTGAACTCTACTGCCTCCACCCACCTATGAGTTAAGTAGACCAGAAGACCACCAGCTGATCGACCCTGACGTAAACCGTATTGGCGGTCACTAATCAGCTGGTGATCCTCAAGGTACCGCATGAGGTGGTAGTTTATAACGGATTCCATTATTTTGGAGAACAAGGGGGTGATGGCGATAGGCCTGTAGTTAGACGGGTCTGAGCGGTCGCCTTTTTCAGGGATCGGGTGGACAAAAGCTGTCTTCCATGATTTCGGGACTACGCCTAGGGAGTAGGTGTACCAGAAAAGACGCGTTAGAACCGGTGCCAACTCCGGAACACACGTCCTCAGCAAAATTGGGGGGATTCCGTCAGGCCCACTCGACTTCTGGATGTCCAGAGAGAGAAGTGCTCTGCGAACCGAGCGCTGTGAGAACCGCACATCCAGCATGGAGCACTCACACCGCAGGATTGTCGGCGGTGTGTTCCCCCCGTCATCTACAGTCGAATTGGACGCAAAAAGGGAGCCCAAAAGGTCGGCTTTCTCTTTTGCGTCGTAGGCCAGTGAGTCGTCCTCCCTGTGCAGAGAAGGTAGCGATGGCTTACAGAAATTCCCTTGGATAGCCTTGGCGAGAGACCAGCATGCACGAGTTCCCGAAGTAAGGCGAACTAGTTTCTCGTCAATTCTGCCTATGTGCTCTCACTTTGCCTTGGCAATAACTCTTTTGAAGGACCTGGAGGCGAAGCCGCAGCCCAGGCTTGTTAACACTCCTGCTTACTGCGTAATGCAGTCTTACAGGAGCGACTAAACCAAAGCTGAGATCTGCCTCCGACGGGTACCACAGATGATGAAATAAATAGTTCCGCGAGAGTCAGCAACAGATCATCTGGCGAGAAGCAAACCCGCCCCCATGGGTAGGAAGCAAAGAAAGACCGCATTCCGTCCCAATCCGCTGACCTTTAATGCCAAACATGGCGGTAACCTGCAGAACGCAACCGCCAGGGGAGCGTGAGTGGCACCACACTCCGGATCAGACAATGGTCCGAAGAGCCAATAGGAGTATCGACGAAAACCTGATATCCGTCTGGATGAGAGGTCAGCAGAAGGTCCAACAGGGAAGGTGTATGATCCTCAATATCTGAAATCCGCGTAGGCGATTTAACCAGTTGTATCAGACCATATGCCAAGGCAAAGTCATAAACAGATCTCCCTGCATGATCGGTTAAACGTGAACCGAGCTATTCGGCGTGGTGGGCGTTAAAATCGCCAAAGATCACGATCTCTGCGGATGGGACCTTTTGTAGCAAGGAATTTGTAGCCATTTGGACGTGGTCGATGAGTCGGTCCGTTTCCGCATTACCGCTATGGGACCTATAGAGGCACCCGTAGACATGCGGATGATCGTTGCTGTCTACGCGTAGCCAAAGGATGGACAGGTCCGAACCTTCAAGACTGCCGAAGCGTCGAGAACAGATGTCCTCTCTGACGTATACGCAAACTCCGTATACAAAAAAAGGAGTGCTCCAATTTGTACCCCGGGTAGGAGAGATATGAAGTATCAGCCGGGGAGGACACCTGCGTCTTGGTCAGAAAGAGCAAGGCCGGCTTCACCGTCTTGAGATGGTAGTGGACGGCGTTTAGGTTCCAGTGAAGTCCCCTGATGTTGCAGAAATTCACGGATAGCGTGGCAAGGGTCATCTTGGTCTTGTTGCTCAGTTTGCCCCGAGCTGTTATTGTGTTGAGCGGAATTTTACCCCCCTCCCCCCAGAATACGCGTGGCAGCCTGAGCACCCACGCTCAGGAGTGAAATAATATGATCGTGGATGCTCAGCGAGAGATTCTCCGGGGTGCTGGTACCCTCCTGGGGTAGTCTATGATGTAATTCCGCTACGATGTTGATGGGGGGGGGGGGTAGGGGAATTGGGCCTCCGGTCACCTGCATTCACCAGACGGAACGCGGAAGCAGAACTTCCACTTCACGCCGGTATTCTGTGAGGTCGGTGTACTAACCCGGCTCGAGCCGGCCCATACGTGCAACATCAAATTCTGCTGCGTGGCTCTACCACCGTTAAAATTCTATGGTATACCGATCCAAAAGCCGATCCAGCTATAGCTGCAGCGTTACTCTACCACATAGTAAACTAAACTCAATTATTTAGTTCCATTAAACTCATACATACATACAGATCAAGCTAATAAAAGCGTTCTAATCATCATCATCGTCATCATCATTACATACTTTCACAAATCCCCTGATGAATATGGGTCTCTCAAGGATGCCACAATTCACTACTATATACTAATTTTATTATTCAACCTGTTTTTATATAATTAGTATAACTTAGATGGAGTAACTTTGAGTATGTGCCTATTACGTTTTATTTCAAAACTGGCTCTCGTTCGCAAACAGTAGCCTTATCTCTTCTTTGTGTAAGTCTCATTCTTTGTGTTAAAACAAAAAATATCTTTTTTATACAGCTCGTATGAAATGTGTGCATAATGAATTGAAGTCATATAAATAAAAACTAAAAACATTTAGTTTTTGTTTAAGTATTTAATTTATACCTATGTTTTTTATAGAGTAAGGGTGACAAACGTGCACATAGTCCATCTGATGGTAACTGGATGCTGTGGCCCATAGACATCTACTTCTATCTATCTTTAATATTACGAGTACCAATCAAAATGGAGATGCGCTGTTATCCCCGAAAACTAGGATGGGATATAATAAGGTCTTCGGTTCTCCACAATCACTATGCAAAACACAGCAGTATTAAGCTACTATTTTACGCTAGTATTATTTGAGAGCCTGATCCTTTCCCGGTCAAACCAACCCACTCGTGCTACAACGTACTATCACACTGTCACACACATCACACTCCTATAGCCATATCACCATATATCGGAAGCAATAAGATGTTTCTAGCATTTGCCATTTTCGCCTCTTACGTCACCTATGTAACAAATGGCGCAAAATATGCCCATGAACCGCTACTACTCGACATAATTTAAATATCATGTATACACCAAGATGACACGGCTACAATGAATTGGCAAGGGACCCCTTGAAACAAATCGAAAACTTTGTGATGACTGCGGAAAATTTGTTCAACCGTGAAATATTCTTATTTGGCTAAATAGAAACTTTAATGACATTTGTTTAGTTGCGAAAATACTTTCAATATTTTTTTTGCGATACTTTGTTGCTTACGAATAAAATTTTAACCAAGTTCCGAAAACGAGATGTTATTATACTCGATGTATATTTTCTTTTATGAACATTTTATGTTCACGGATTTATTGGACCGCTAAATCGAATTTGATAACCCTCCTTTTATTAAAAAAAACCTTTTATTAAAACCACTGAATTTCACCATCGCACATCGCGACAAAACTTGCGATACCATCCATACCACCTGGATAATTGGCGATCCACCACTGTGCGATTTAGAAGATGTTTTCTTCCTCGCACAACTTCCTTGTGGAATCGAATACCACCAGCGATTTTTCCAGACCAATACGACTTAGGGACCTTCAAGAAAAGAGACTACTCCTTTTTAAAAGGCCGGCAACGCATCTGCAATTCCCCTGGTGTTGCGGTTGTTCATGGGCGTCGGTAGTCACTTACCATCAAGTGAGTCGCATGCTCGTTTGCCCCCTTTCCTATTAAAAAAAAATGGTGGTTGTATTGATGATGGGCCAAATAATTCTTAAAATAAGCTATATGGACGTGAAGGAGACGAAAAAGGTGTGTCATTCGTCCTGGTTATGTACGAGTTACCCTTACCACCGTACTGGGTGCCAGGCGAGAGATAATGTATGTATGCATGTAACAAATAATAAAAAAAAATAAAACGAAATCTACTTAGTGATAACTAATTACATAAACTAAACAAGGGAAAGGTATAAAGCTATTCTATAAATATAAAACGCTTATAAAAGGCGATGTCTACTATTATTAACGCAAAATAGCAAAAATTCCATGAGTTCCGGAAACATAAAAGCATGACAACAGATTTTTTTCCAACAGAATAAACCTTCTACTTTATTAAGTTAAACTTACAGACAATTTAGTCGCATAGTTGTGTTAACAGCTTTTGGAGTTGAATACTTCGCGTAACTGAAGGCAGGCTTCAGCTTAAGTTGAATCGTATTGTTTGCTTTTGTTTACGATGGAAAAATTCGACGCGTTGAGACTTGTAAGTTAATAAACGTAATCAAAGTTATTTATTTATATTATTGTATTTATTTATTTTTTAAAATTAAAATTTCCCTTTTCGTGACATATAATCTTATTGTCCACTACCTCCTATCATCCCGTGGGTATTATAAGATGCAACGGAGGGAAACTGAAACAGGAGATAGGTAGCAGCATTAGGAAAAGAAAATAACAAAAAAGAAGCATTATAATTTTTAAAAATTTCAATATAACTGAGATATCATAACTATTTATAACTAGTCACTCAGCGTGCGATGGAAAGGGTATATGTTGTGCTCGGAATATCCTTCAGGTGAAACACAATGGCAGTCGATGGTTTCGCGTGGCTCAGGACTCTACAATACACTACACTAGCAATAAGATGTGTGTACACATTGTACACTCTAGATTATTCTTTTTCAAAGTTTTTTGAAGAGATATTCACATCACGACAACAAGAGATGCATATTGCTTCTCATGCTTCGAACCCTCTTCTTAATGTTTTAACTCCACAGATTATTACAACGCATGTTACGTCGCAATGTTACCACTAGGTATGACCGGCCCTCAGATTGCAGCAGATAATTCCGCCTCGGTATAAATTGCGTAACTTTCGGTTTATTACTTTTCAGAGCGCCAATCGAAATCATGTTGATGGTTTCTTCTATGTATATAAAGAAATATAAAACAAAACTGACCGAATAATGCGACGAGATCAATCAAGACATTTTGATTAATAAAGTTTTGTAAGGTGGGTGGGCCTGCGTGTAAATATTTTTTATGTAAATATTCAATAAGTAAAAGGGTAAATCTACTATTTTTTGATTATAAATGGGGATGCTTCGCGTTATACGAATAATTTATTCGACCCTCCTTCCGGAGGTTTCGGCGTTCCTATATATATAATTTTTTCAACGGCGGAACGTACTTTGTGCCATTTGACAAACTAATTATTTCATTTGCAAGGTGTGTACTCTGTACAATTTAATTAAAACATCTTGAGCAGTATTCATTTCGTTAGTCGTCGGTATTGAGTGCTTAGAGTGACCTGATTTGAGTTGGTATTATCTCAATATTCGAGCAATAGTACATTGCAGTTCATAATAAGAAAAGAAATGGGAAAAGATTGGGTCACAGAACTCTAACTTAGTCTCTTCTATTAAATTATTTTTATTAGTGATTAAATTGATGGAGCCTAATGTATAATTTGATTTTATTTCGGATTTATTACTTTCATCTTGGTTGATAAATGTTCTCACTGAACACTGCTCAGTGTACTCCACGGGCTGCGACGGAGACTCTCCGCGGGAGCAGGCGTCACGTGAGTAGGGAGTGCAATATTGCCATACGCCGCCAACAGTGCTGAGGTAGCACTTCACTTACTTGAGTAACACGGTTACTCAGGTAAGTGAAGTGTACACGGAAGTGAAGTGAAGTGAAACAAACGATTTTAATTTGTAAGCTTCAGCCTGAAGTAACGCCAATACGATAGTCGAATCGGTTAACGCAGTGATACCTACGAATAATTTATACACGAGTTAATATGTCACGGATATATTTAATTAATTTGCTTAACAAAGCTGACGCTTTTAATTCCAACCTCGTGATAAAGCTTGGTTTGACGGGGGCTACTTTAGATAGATGTTGTCACCAAGCGTATTTTAGTCTGACCTCAGTCGTTACCACTGATCACATACACACAACCAGCATAACCGCGGGAACTTGCATCACAAAATGCGACCAATTCACATTCGGTCAGTCAGTCGCGGGAGATCATCAACGTAATTAAGCCAGCACTTAGTTACGTCGGTTAGCGGCTGCTCGTCCCATCTTATGCCCAGTTTTCATAAATCTTGCATTAATTCTTTCGCGATGAAAATGCACGGTGAAATAAAACCTACCGGGTCGTTTTCGATCATCTTGATATTTATTACATAAATTTTGCCATACGAGAGTATAATTAACAGCTGTTAAAGGCAGTTTTTAATGTTTAAAGTTTGTTGTTTGTTTAAAGTTTGTTGTGTTTTACAATGTTTAAAGCCGAACCCTTAACACATGTAACTAAATAATGAACCATATCTATTTCGTCAAAATCTATTATATGTATAATGGCCCGCGGGTTCGAATCCTTAGAAAGGCACACGGGACAAGTAATTGTAATTTAAAAAAAATCTAAAATCCTAGATAATAAATAGTACTTTGATTGACATTTTTAAAGTGAAAACAATATTGTAATGGTTTTTGACAAAAAATACTTTAGGTCATTGTGAAGAATTAGCGTCTATGCAATAGATAGTAGGAAAATAATATTTTCACGAAAAAAAACTATACGAACATTTCTGAAAAAGCAGTAATGAAATAAATATTTCTCGCACGTTCTCAATAGATAAGAAGTTTATTTTCCATCGTACGATTCAAGAATGTATTCATTGCGCCGTTTATGATTTTTGCCTTTTGAGTTAACACATTTAATGTGATACTATTTAAATAAAAGTACCTTCATTTATCATCAATAGGTGATAAATGAAGGTGTTTATCAAATGTTTATCAAATTATTATATCAGCCTTCTTAAGTCCACGGTTGGGCATAGGCTTTTCTGAAATACGCTAACTGCTATAAGTTTATAGTTGAAAGTTCTTTACTCTCACTTCTTGAAATGTTTGTTCACAATTACTACACTGGGAAGTTGGGCTGGTGATTTCGAAGCTGATGCTCCCAGTCTAGAATGCCTCTCCCCTTCATCATATGTAAGATTAAGTTTGATACTATTAATTGATATATATGTACATAAAGAGTGTATATTATATACTGAAACTTTACTTTATTTCAAAGGGAATAATTTACCGGCGTCTGTCTCTCCGTCCGGCTACAATCTAAGCGTTTTCAAGGCAAGAGTGAAAGTCATTTATGACGCTAAGACGAATTTATTATCTAAGGCTTCGTCACCACTTACCACCAGATAGGGTTGTACTCAAGCACTGGCTTATAATAAGTAAAAACACTTTAAAATTTGTCATACGAAAATATACTATTTTGAATTGTGAATTGTTATCAGGAAGATAACAATTATTTTGAATTTCTAATAACGTATGTCGGAGGTTAAATTTGACTAAAAATTACTTTGCGTACTTCCGCTATATAAAATAAAATGGTGTGTCTTACCTAGTTTGAAGAGCACCTCCCGCCCTCCCTCAATTGCGTGCACTATCCCCGGCACCAACGGATTAGTAAGCTGAAGTGGCAGTGGGCCGGCCATATAGCTCGAAGAACCGACAACCGATGGGGAAGAAAGGTTCTCGAGTGGCAGCCTCGTACCGGTAGGCGAAGTGTAGGGCGTCCCCCCACGAGATGGAGTGACGACCTGGTAAGACATGCCGGAAGTCGATAGATGCAGGTGGCTCAGGACCGTGCTTTGTGGCATTCTTTGGGGTAGGCCTATGTTCAGCAGTGGACTTGTGAAGGGCTGTAATGAATGAATGAATCCCCGTCACCACTAATCCCAGCACCACTACTCCCAACACCAATACACTAGAAAAGACACACCACTGACGTCAATACGACACGTGTTTCGCCTCTACACGAGGCATCCTCAGGTGATATCGACTCTACGGTGGCTAACCGCTAAGTGAAACTAGGTAAGACACATCATTTTATTTTATTTAGCGGAAGTACGCAAAGTAATTTTTTGTCAAATTTAATATAATAGACTTCTGCAAAGTAACGCCTGATTCGTATTAATTAATGTCAGAGGAGTCACAGACAAGGTTGGCTACATCTTTAAGCGAGCTTTCAGTAAAACATACTTCATGCCGCCGAAGAAGATTAGTCAATTTTTACCATCCGTCAAGTGTCATATCCCTCTACAAGATGCAGGAGTGTACAAGCTGGATTGTGAATATGGTCTCTTTTACATAGGGCTAACAAAAAGACCTATAAAACCCGCGTGAAAGAACATATAGCTGACTTGAAGCACCGACGTTCCGGGAAGTCTACAGTGTGTGAACATGTTCAAGATTGACCCAACCATTACATTAGATTTGATAGACCCCAAATCCTTGCAAAAGAACACCGACTTCTACCAAGGATGATTCGCGAGGCTATTGAAATTAAAAAACATCCTAATTTCAATAGAGAAGATGGATGGATGCTGCCATCTGCTTGGGATTCTATAATTAATAAAATAAAATCCAAATCCAAGACCACCACTGCAAGACTTCAAGATACTATAAGTTCATTCTGTGCAGATCGAACCAAAAATTAATATTCAAAAACTGAAGGTAGCCGAGCTAACTATGACATCGGGACGTTAAACATCTCAGTCCCCCCGTTACTACGGGTGCTGTAAAGCACCCGAAACGTTGGGAATTAAAAAGTTAAATTAAACTTCGATTTTTATAGATTCGTTAAATAAAATCGATTCGTTTCGCTTCTGTCAGGCAGTTAACTGTGTGTTAGTGCGCTCTGAATTCAATTTACGAATACATAATTTAAGTGTTTCTTTTGGAAATATTTTGTGATTTACATATAATATAGTCTGACAACGTATTTCTTTAAGATTTTGTTGTGATTTATTTTGAAGTTAAAGCAAAATTTGCACAATTTCGCAACAGATATCAACAGTATTAAGAGCGAGGGTAAAAAGTAAACGACTCAGTACTTAGCATCCTCACGATTACGCGCTACACTTAACCGTGAAAGTCGTGTATATTATCTTTATCATACTAGTGCTGACAAACGCGCTATTAACACCACAAATTTGTATATATTTTCGGGTCTGTTAATAAATAAAGCAGCGTAATGAAGTGTGCAGGTTGTTTGAAGCCTATTAGAGACAGTGCCGGTACTACTAAATGTACGTCTACTGCATGTGAAAAAACCTTTTTCTCAGTATGTATAAATGTTACATTGCTCACTCCTGAGCGGAAGATTTGGAAATGTCCCGAATGCTGTGCCGCGAAAAAAAAAGGTGGGGATAACAGTCTCACTCCTGTTCGAGGTGGTTCTGAAAATGTTACCACACATAAAAAGCCGGATTCTGTAGGGTCTGAAATGACTCAGCTTACTGAACAGCTGTGCCTCCTTACCAGTGAACTATGCTCTGTGAAAACAAAATTAAATGATCTTACCCAATCAATTTCTCATACAAACGAGCGAATGGATGATATGATTGGTCCATTTTAAGCAATATACCCCACGTTAATATAGCTAATGAAATCTTTACAAAACACATCACAGATGGCGTAAACAAGCACACCAAAGAAGTTAAAATTAGTAGAGCTAAGTTTATCATAACACCTTGGATAACACCTGATTTAATTCGTTGTATGCGCGTCCGTGATCGTTTGCATCTTCAATCTCGTAATGATCCGGAAAATAAAAACCTTAAAAAAATATACACCCGTTACCAAAATTTCTTCATAGATTTATTACGAAAGGTAATTTATATGAAAACAAAATACTTACAAAAAATAAAAATAACCCGGAAAAGATGTGGGAGTCAATCAAAAATATCTGTCATCTTCAACATTCCAAAAATGAACCTAAGGAATTGTTAAGATCAGATCGTCTAAACGTGCAAGAATCAATCGATTTCACAAATAATTATTTTTCTACAGCTGGTAAAAAGCTGGCAGAAAATATTCTCTCTAGTATGAAGCAAAATGAGGCTGATTTGGCGAGGTCCGTTCAAATTCCAAATCCACCAATGAATTCGTTTTTCATGTATCCCAAAGATCATGTTGAAAACTTATATCAGAGTTGCAAGACAATAAGGCACCGGGCATAGACGGAGTTAGTAACGCGCTTGTAAAATTTATTAAACACGTAATTATGACTCCACTTGCGTATATTTTTAACCTCAGTCTCTCACGCGGTATTTTCCCAGATAGTTGGAAAACCGCTTCGGTTTGTCCGATTTATAAAAAGGGACCTAAAAATTCTGTCAACAATTATAGACCCATCTCGCTTTTAAATGTATTTTCAAAATTACTTGAGAAACTAGTAAATAAACGCCTTGTTGATTATCTAGAGAAACACAGCTATATCTCCCCAAAACAATTTGGTTTTCGTAAGTGTAAAAACACGGAAGACGCTGTAAACCTACTAACGACCATTCTATCTGCGCATCTTGATAGCAAAAAATCCTGCATTGGGATATTTTTGGATCTATCCAAGGCGTTCGATACTGTATCCGTTTCTATTCTCTTGAAAAAACTAGAAAAGATATTAAAAGGTATTCGAGGATTGGCCTTGGATTGGTTTAAAAGTTATTTAACAGATCGAAAACAGTGTGTAAAAATTGGTCAATTTATTAGTAGCTTACAACCTGTCAGTTTTGGAGTCCCAAAGGGTAGCATCTTGGCACCTACATTATTCATCTTATATATAAATGATATTCACGATATAATTCTTGAAAATGCCGATATTTTATGCTACGACAATGAAACCGCGGTCATTTTTCGCGGGTCCTCATAGAAATCTGTTAGTTCTATTGCTGAGCGAGGTATGTTGCAAATTTCCTAGTGGTTACGAAATAATCTACTAACATTGAACTCAAAAAAGACAATGTATGTTTTCATAAAACAACTGCCTCTTGCCCGAAATTTGATTCGAACATAAAAATTCATGAAAAGTCGTGCGACATGAATCCGCGCTGTTCATGTGAGTCACTTATGTGAGTTAAGGTTTTAAAATATCTTGGCGTGCTTTTTGATGAAAATCTGGGATTTAAATTGCACATCGAAGTTCTTTCAAACCGAATCAGAAGGATTATCTATATTATGAGAAAGTTACATTATATAGCAAATAAGATAATACTGAAATCAGTATATTATGCTCTTTTTCAATCGCTGATAACTTACTGCATCACATGTTGGGGTAGTGCGTCCAAAATATATTTAATACAGATCGAGACAGCACAGCGGGCAGTTTTAAAGGCAATGTTAGGAAAACCATACAGATACCATACTGTAAGCGCATACAAAAATGCCGAAGTACTCACTGTACGCCAACTTTTTGTACTAAATACGTCCTTAGCAGTACGAGTATATAAAGGTGTATTATCTTCCCATGATTACAAACTACTGACTAATCGCAGGGTATACAAACTATCCATACCATCTGTCAATACTAAATTTGCACAACGTTTTGGCGACTTTATCAAAAGACAAATTTATAATAAGGTCGTAAAACATTGTAATATTAGTAATAAAAACAACATATCTGCCAAATTAATTTTATTGAAATATATATAATATCATATGAGGAAACAGAAGAATTGTTAAAAACTGGCTTTTGCTAATTGATGGTATTTGTAAAATTATTAGATAAATTTAGTTATTGATCTAATTTTTTATTTACTTTTTTTTAATGCACATAGTTAATACTTTTCAGTTTTATATAGCTTACCTTTGTCTTTATACTTTTCTTTCTTTTTATGTTCAAATATTTAAAGCAATAAGCAATTCTGTTATTGTTGTTTTGTGTAATACAATCTGTCTGATGAGGTGTATAAAATAGCGCTTGATGAACTATGGTCTCAGGTTTCCTCGATACAGGCTTGCCTAGTGAGGAAACCAACAGGTATTACCCATTGTATTATTTTTTTTACTGCTAATAAAACATTTTTCATTTTAAAACGCAAAAAAAACCGTAAAGATTAGTTTTATTTAATGTGTAGTCTTCATATATATAGCCATATAGCTCGAAGAACCGACAACCGATGGGGAAGAAAGGTTCTCGAGTGGCAGCCTCGTAGCGGCAGGCGAAGTGTAGGGCGTCCCCCCACTAGATGGAGTGACGACCTGGTAAGATATGCAGGAAGTCGATGGATGCAGGTGGCTCAGGACCGTGCTTTGTGGCATTCTTTGGGGGAGGCCTATGTTCAGCAGTGGACTTGTGAAGGGCTGTAATGATGATGATGATGATGAGTCTTCGCGTAAATATAAGAAATCATTCCTGATAACAATTCAAATAATAAAAAACCGCTGTTACCAAACTGCCTGCTAAGCGGGGCATCTATGAATAATATCCCTTTAAGGTAATCTATGGGAGAGGCCCATATTCAGCAGTGAATTTTTGATAGGTTGCAATAATAATATTGAACTCGGATCGAGTCTAATAGGTTTCATAGATATTCAAGCTAAAAAATATGTTCATCGACATTTGACAAAGCAAATATATACTTTTCTTCATATTTGATGCTGGTAATATAATATCATACATCTAGTGGTAAGCATACATTTTCTTTGTTCAGTATTGATTATAAATTATAGTGAAAATTTTTATGTTTTCTAATATTTATTACGCGAATACTACAAAACTATAAATAAAACTAATTTTACGGATTTTATCGCGTTTCATTTTAACTTTTTACTAAAGATCAATAATTAAAAGTTAAAGGTGGCATTTGTTAAATATGATATGTTAAAAAAAAAGAAACGTTACGCGATAAAATTGGTAAAATTTGTTTGATTTAACAGAATTTTTGTTTTGTTTTAAGAGAAGCCTTTGAAGCCTTTCAACAGCCTTTGATTGAAAATACAATTCACAATATAGAGCAAAAAGAACCACAAAGTACTGACTGCCAAAAAGTAGACAGATAATGCTTATTTTCTTGAATAAAAACTTTATGTCGAATGCGACAATATATTTGTGTAGAAGAAAACTGCGTAGACAAATTTGAATTTGCTACTTTGGTTTAGTATAAACTATTAGATAAAAGAAAAATCCGAATTCAAAAAAACAAAAAGGAATGAAATATAACTTTTAACTTTTATAAGCCTGTATTTAAGTTTCACCTGACGGTAAGTTCTTACATACATAAAAGTATCTGATTTCGAGGATTTTAATACTCCATTACACTATGTCTTAGCACATACTTCCGAAACTCTTATGTGATAATTATTTTATTCTTTTCAGTTAGACCAGTTTTGCTTTTGAAAAGTATAATATTTTGTTTTCTGTATTTAAGAATCATTGCCAGCTCAAAAATAAATTAAACTAGAAATACCATTAAATAAGTTTGAAAACTAGACAAACCGCAACAAGTAATGGTTGTTATCGTTTATTGCTTCATTTAAACTTTCTCGTCTGATTCCAGTGCTTTCATACCATCTTTCACTTGGATTTAATGAGTTTATTTATAGTTCAGCCATTCTGTGTAACATTTTAGATTTTTTATTTCCATTTCAATACGGCTTTGACGATAAATTTTATTAATTTAATATTTTTACTTCGTCTCAGTCAACAGCTGGATATGAACCTTTTTGATTTTGTTACTTAATCATATAACGATACTGCGTAGTGGCGATGTAAGAATATCGACTACCCCATATCATCCCATCATTCCGTGTGCCGTATAAAACTGTGGTGCCAACGCGCTTGTCAAGAGTGTAGCAAGTTCAGCACTGGACTTTAAATAGGCTGTAATAGTAACGGTAACGGTCAGGCTCTTAAACAGTGGAAACATTAGACACAAAAATCCTACGGCTAACGTCGTTTAGAGAAAAAAAAATCCACATTTATGGTATAAATAGGTTACATATAACATATAATAGGTTACATATAATCCTATAGGTAAATACTGTCATAAAGTCACAAACAATTCGACCTAAGCTATTTTCGCTCAATAACGATCCAAAGTTCGAGGACATCGACATCGCAAAAGTAGCTTTTTGTGGATTGTATCCATCCATCTACGATACGTTTACTTTACGACTAAATAATAAATTTTAAATAATAGGCTCGTTTTGAAAAAATCTACCCTTCACCTGACGCCGTTTAATTGTTCAGATACATTTTTTAATCTTTTGACACCATCTAACAATAAGCTTTTTTAAACATAGTACACGTAGTCTATACATAATTTAATTATATATTTTAAACCACGCGATCTCCCTTAATAGGTACAGTTAACGCACTGTACTGTAATTTACGCCACGTCCTCGTTAAGGCGAATAGCCCTAAAATAAGGAGTATTTTGTTTCTGCTTCGGTTACGCACGAGAGGAAAAACTTAGAAAGATATTTTGTTCCTTTTTGAGGCACCATACCTACCCCTTGGGAGAATAAGAGCGCCGGTAATTTAATATTGGTCTCTTTAAATTACCAGACCGTGAGGTATAGGGTGAAGTGATAATCAGAGATGATGACATACACAGAAATGTTTCGTTTTCCTTTAACAAATAAGCTGGTCGCATGATCAATGGCTACGGTAACTTGACTCTTGATTCTGACGGTCATTAGAGTGTCATTGTTTTAGCATTTCTACTAATAACGCGCAGTCGCCCAGTATACGAGTGCTTCCAGTGCTCTTCTCACAACAGAAATACACACTCTGTAGAATCTAAATATTGTGTACGAATACAGAATTTGACCCATGACTCGTTATAGGAACTGGTTTCACCTTTGTTGTCTATCAGATCCGATATAATGGTTAGGACTATACTAAACATGTTGACATACTTTAAACATCTTATAAACAGCTAATAACCTTTTCGATTTTTTTTTCTTTCTAGTATTTTTAATATGTTAAGAATAGAAACTGCATCAAAAGTTTTTACTAGGTCAAGGAAAAAGCCAATTGACTGGTTGCCTTTATCTAGTTCTTGAGAGACGTAATCAGTCATTAACTGCACAACATCAACAGTTGACAGTTTTGATCTGAAACCATATTGCATATTCGATAATATGGATTTACTTTGTAAATAATTCATTATTCTGTTGTTAATTAATTCTTCTAATATTTTAACCGTAGATGAGAGTATTAAGATATAGGCTGATAATTGGATAAGTATTAAGAGAGAGGCTGATAATTGGAAACTGGACCTACAATGGCTTTATAGAAGTGCCACAGACAAGATTAGCTACCTTTTTCGATAGAAAGGGTGGCTGGATACTATCACCTGCTTAGGATCCTGTAATTAATCAAATTGAAACTATACCCAAGCATACCACTGCAAAACTTTAAGACACAGTAAATTTATTCTACGTAGATCGGAACAAAACTAATAATTACAAAAGCTGAAGGTACTTCGGGTTAACTTTGACATCGGGATGTCAATCACCTCAATTTCCCGTGACCATGGGTGCTGTAAAGCACTCGAAACGTGGGGAATTTAATAAAAATAAGTTAATTAAGTGCATGAAATCCGTAGAAGTAGTTTTATTAAATAGATACAATAAGCATGGAGGTTTATATTTAGAAAGGAAAAACAAAGAGATCGGATCGATTTTGGAAGGACTACGCTCGCTCAGAATATGTGCGCAAAGTTGCACCATAATTATACTGCGTTTTAGTTTAAAAAACCACACTTCTTTAACTGGTAACGAGGTAATCTATCGAAGTCCTCAGGGGTCAGAATGAATCGTTTTTTGATACCAAATCTGGGATGAAAGTAGGGCTCTAGAGATCACAGCATCCGCTCGCCATTCAGTTAAGTGTGTGCTCGTTAATACCTTTACTGTTTTTTTTTAAATATCCTAAAGGAAGCGGTTCCTTTTTGTTTCGTACATATTTTTCCTTAGACAGAAAGGATCTCTCGGAAATATTATAAAATGAGAATGGGATTTATGGGCTTGAAGTTTACTAATTGGTTTTTACTTAAAAAAATTGGCAAATTATCTGATATAAAATACATAAAACTAGATCTTATTACAAACAAAAATTCGAAAAAACAAGTAATAAAATTGATTTTATTAATACAATCGATTTTATAACCCAAAAATAAAATGAAGAAGCTTGCAAGGTTTTATTAAAATTCTTGGTTTTAATGAAATTATTGATTTAAAAATAAGAGTAAAAACAATTTTATAGCAATAAATCGATTACTATAAAAAATACACTAGTGAATGTAACCTGCTTCCAAAATATAGGAGAAAATCCTAGTGGTGAAAACGTTTAAAAAAAACCATAAACATATTAAAAGTCAATACTTGATGCCTTGTGACAAGAAAAATAATGTGATTTATTTTATTGCTTATCACTTACTAGCACCTGATATACCTTTATTGCTGATATATTTTATTTGCTGATAATAATAGCATAAACATATAACGTCGTACAGAACGAATTAAACAAATATCATTTTTATCGTCTAAAATTAGCCACTGTTTTTTCAAGTACTTTTAAAAACATTAATAAAATCACAAAATATATATTAGGACACACGCTACTGTAAAAATATTTATGGCGTTAAAAAAAGCAGTGACATTCTTGTTTAAGTAATTAAGTTTCAGCATGTTAACTAAGCTATAAGTACTTCAATTTGTTATCATAATAGTTACAAAACACGCAAATTTAAATATTGCGTGAAGTTGTTATACATTTTCAGTTTGGTTATAAATCTAATTACTAAATACAAAACAGTGTATCCAAAAGAGTAGGTAATAACCTAAATGTACCATAGGAATATCGAAAAAAATATTGTGTTGATACTGGGCGGGGGCGTCTTGTCATTGCCTATACTTGCAGCACCTAAATAGCACTTAATTCCTTGCTATTAATATTTATCGTATATCTATTAACTTCATTGTGTTGTTAATGATACGTTTTCCTAATTTTTTGAGCACCTAATTTTTAAACTTGGCACCTAATTAGCACTTAAAAACTCATAATTTTGTGTTTTATAAATGCAAATTCCTGACTTTGTGTTGCTGGTGATACATAACTATGATACTCTTAATTAATTATGAAAAAGTAGGAACTTGAGATAACAAATCAGTCTCAAAATATGACTTATCAGTAGTTCAATACAAATTGTTATTTCATACGTATAGTACTTCGTCTTGCCTTTTGTATTCTTATTTCCTGGGGAAAAGCCATAGCAAAGCTTATGTATGATGTACAGACACCTAACTTTGGTTAGCCATAGTTTTTTTAAAGGAAAGTTATAATTGAATTTTTCATATCCCTCCTCAAATTCGGTTTCTGAAAGCATTGCTCAAAATGTTCATTGGCAATCTCTAAATCCAATTTTTTTATCTATGCATAACTTTTCCGGTTTGCAGAATCATCATCATCATCATCATCATCATCATGCAGAATTTGTTTCGTTAAGCAAATTGGTTTTTTACTATTCCATCTTATCTTATGTCCTTTTTTCATTACTTTTTTTATAGAATTAGGGTTACAAGCGAGCACACAGTCCACCTGATGGTAAATGGTTGCTGTGGCCCATAGACATCTACATCTATCTTCGTTTAAAAAAATCTTAATTTTATTAAAAAATCTTAATTTTAATAAAATTTTAGTTTAAAAAATAAATTTTAATTAATTTTTTTATATATTTTTAATAAATTCATTGATAAAAATTAAAGTTATGTCAAGAATTCCATTAAAATTCACTAATACACTAAATAAATTGGTAAAACTGTAATTCATGAGAAAATAAAAATACTTACCCCACGTCATTCATGAACAACTCCATACAGCGCAACTCTCGACGCTAGTCCAATTAATTATTTGTAGTGGACGACACTTAACAAAAATACAATAAGGCTCGAGTATGTATTTATAGTTAAGCTGAATTATTTCAGAAACAAACCTCCCTGGTGTGCCCCATTAAATCATAAAAGGTTCTAGGTTTAATGGTTATAAATAATAATTTTTGCTGATTCTTTCCAAGTCAGCGGTTTTTTTTTCCGAACCAGTGGTAAAGCTTAAATGACTTTTAATATTTATTCTTATAATATATACTTGAATAAAAATTATTATATTCAATTCAATTATTTTTTGGACACGGTACCCACAGACAGAATTAGCAGAGTATTTTTTACTTAATTAAGGCTTTTAGGTTAAATGCGTATAATTACTTTCGTGGTATAGCCATGCTGTAGCTATATTTAGGTTGTACCACGAATGGGTCGGCTTGACCGGGCAAGGACCACGCTCTCACAGAACACCAGCGTAAAATAGCAGTACAATGATGCTGTGTTTCGTATGGGGAGTATAAAGAACCGGATACTTTTAACTGGAAATGAGGCATTCCTTCTTAGTCCTCAACGGTAGCAACGAATCTGTATTTTGATTCTTAATCGAGGATAAATGTAGATGTCTATGTGCCACGGCATTCACTTACCATCAGGTGGATTGTGTGCTCGTTTGTCGCCTTGATTCTGTAAAAAAGCCTGCTATTTTTGTTTTTTATAAATATAATGTAAATAACTAGCGATCTGCACGTCTTCGCACGGGTGCTTTCTGGATCTCAACAACAGTGACAACTACCAGATCCAATTCTGAATCTAAACCATTCTTGAATCAACTTAATCACACACACAAATGTTCTTCAAAATAAGTCCAACCAATTAGGATGAATTCAGTCACATACACACGGACAGAATCACATATAGAGTACCACCGGGGTCGCCTTGGTCTTGTTGCTCAGTTTTCCCCGAGTAGTTATTGTGTTGAGCGGAATTTTGTCCCCCGTCCCCCCTAGAATACGCGGGGCAGCCTGAGTACCCACGCTCAGGAGTGGAATAACATGGTCGTCGATGCTCAGCGAGGGATTCTCCAGAGGTGCTGGTACCCTCCTGTGGTAGTCTTTTCTTTAATTCCGCTAGCATGTTGATGGTGGGTGGGGGGGAGGGGGGAAATTGGGCCTCTCTCTCTCTCGCCTGTTCTCAGACATGCCTAGTTTCCTGGATGTTTTCACTAATAAATATAAAAATAAAATCAATTTTAAGTGAGTTTCTTTTGGTGAGTGAAGAGCACCGAAACCCTTTTTTACTGGTGACGAGGCATTTTATCTTTGTTCCCAGGGGCGTATCGCATCTACCTTTTGATTTTTAATCGAGGATAGACTTCTAATACATTTACTGGAGTCTGTTTTAAATGTTTTGTTTAAATTCATGTTTTAAATGCCATACTTTGTTCAAAGTGGCCGACACGCCAACGAAAGTTTTTTATATATGTATATATTATAAGTCATGTTTAGCCTTAGCCGTTAGCTGCTATAGAGTTTCCTGATAAACCTCGCTTAGAGGCAAAACACATGTTGTATTTTCAATGGTGGTGTGTTTTTTCTAGGGTAGTGGTATATTTTCTAGGGTAATGGTATACACACACACAAATATATATATATATATATATTATAAACTGAAAAAATTGAAAAGAAAATTGAAAGAAAAAATAACAAAGGAGCATAATTTAAAAAAATTACATTTTATTTCATTTTTTTTCAATCAAGCGCGACAATGCATGCGCTAAAATAAAAATATAGTATGTTATAATACAAAACTCAACAGGTCTTTCGTATGGACCGTGCTTTGTAGCATTCCTTGGGGGAGGCCTATATTTAGCAAAGGACGTGTGAAGGGCTGTAATGGTGGTGATAATGAAGATTATTATGAATAACATATTCCGTTTTTATGCAGTATATATACAGTTTATTACACAGTTTATTACACAGTTTATAAAGATATATCACTTTGTTTTAATATATATTTACAATATTGGTAAGGTTAATTCTGAAGTAATTACAAAATAACAACACTAATTCTGATATTAGTTGTTAAAAATAGTAAAAATTTGAGAGCCAACGTTCAATTTGCTATCTTGATTACGCAATTAATCATGATCAGTATTAAGACATCGTAACGCACTATACATTCAGTATAGAGCAATTACAGTACGACCACACCGTAACACATCCCCGTCACAATCAACACCAGTGTAACGTGAGGAACGTAATGACACGATAACATCAAAGTATGCAAACCAACAGCAACACCACTTATCTCAACGTAACACGAGGCAGCCGCTAAGCAATACCATCCTTCTTGCCTGCACCGGAAGAACCACCACAACGGAGAGAACCAAGAGTCTATCTTAGCACTCGGTAGAATGACTTCTCTCGTAGTATAATTTCAGCGAAACCTCCCGCACCCGGCACCTACACTGAACTGTATACACAAACGAGTGGGGTTATCCCGATCTACCCTCAATTCTACCCCGCCACTCTCGATACGACGCACCGCCATAGTGACGCAACCTCTCGCCCACTATCGGTCCAATAGGCATTCCAGAGATGCGCCGACTTGACGTAACCAACCTCCATAGACGAGCATGCATATGCCTAAATGGTCGGGGAAAAAGTTTCTTCGTATTTTATATGCAAATTCAAGACATTTTTTTTTTCAAAATTTAAATACATTTAATTATAATATATAACTGTATGTACTATTTTCTTCGATAACTTGTTGCAATGTTGTAAGTAGTGATATAATCCCGTTGCTGTAAAAACCTTGGGATATTTCATCAAAAAATACGACCTAACCCTACTCAAAAAATTCTGAAGAGACCGAGACAGGTGAAAATGTAAGAGTGCCAGGTCAGGACTATATGGGGAATTCATTAAGTATGCAATATTAATATACTTCCCAACTAATCTGTCTCAAATTTTGCTCAATGGCCAAAAATATGTATGGTCTGGCGCTATTATGATGAAAGACCACTCCTTTTCTGTTCTCATAATTTGTTGGCCATAGTGATCTGAATCCGATGGTTTTGTCCCGCGTTAAAAGCTCATAATAAACGATGCTCTTTCAATCCAACCATACATACAGCATCACCTTACCAGCGTGTTAATTGAATTTTTTTGATTGGATTTCGCTACTGGCTGTAGCTTGACTACACTTTGACCATGCTCTTTTACGGACGTTCTTGTTCTAGGTGATTCCTTTTTTATCACCAGAGATCAATCTTTTCAAAAATGGTTTGATTCCATTACATTTCAATAGAAAATCGCAAACGTGTAAACGATTCATTAGGTTTCTTTTAGTGAGCTCGTGTGGTACCCAAATAACGTGCCTTTTTATATGTATAGCCCGACTTTTTTAAATGGATCCAAATTGTTTTGTGGCCAATCTTTAATTCCTCGTCGTTACTACTAATATGCCGATCTTGTTCCACTTTTTCAAAATGGCATCGAATTTATACGTATGAGATCGACCAGAGCGTGCTGCATATTTGACATCAAAATTCGCGGACCGAAAATGCTTGATCTCACCTTGTGCTACTCTTACTGACACTGTATTAGGTCCATAAATGTCACAATTTTTTTTTCTCCACTTGAGTTACATTTTTGGGTTTCTTGTTATGTATCGAATGTATCAAATTTATTCATTATATTCACTCATTTTGGTGAACAGAAAAACAATTCCAAAATGGCGGGATAGTTTTTTTTTTTTACTTTTTATTATTCTTTTTCTTAGCCAGTAACAAACAGCACAACCAAAGAGATTTTTCTTCAATTTTATACAAACAAAATACAAAGAAAATTTTTCACGACCTATTATTTTATTCACCTTTTTATTATTATTTACTAAAGTAACTTTTCATTTACTTTGGTTCAATCTCAAATTCGATCACCTCACGAAGCTAACGTATGGGCATTATGCAAGCTGACCAAAGATTTTTACGCTCCATTAAAGATTGATTTATATTGATACTGAAAGGGACCCCGAAAGCTGTTCAAATAATATTAGTAAAAATTTTCCTAATAATATTCTTACAATATTATGTTGCAAATGAGAAGTTGAGAAGTCACGAAATATTTTATTATTGGATATTACCTTTCATCATATGTTTTATTTTAATAACTGGCTGTTACCCGCGACTTCGCCAGCATGTTTTAGGGCTTTAATTTTTTTGCGTGGAACCCCAGTTATTTTAAAGTTGACAAAAAATTACTTTGCGTACATCCGCTCGATAAAATAAAATTATGTGTCTTACCTAGTTTGAAGAGCACCTCCCGCCCTCCCTTAATTGCGTGCACTATCCCCGTCACCACTAATCCCAGCACCACTACTCCCAACACCACTACACTAAGAAAGACCACTGACGATAATACAAACGGCAGACCACCTGCAACATTACAAGGAGCAGGTTCGGCCTCACATAAAATACTTTTCTCTCATTATACGTGGTAGAGCCATGCTACAGCTATATCAATGGTAAAGTTATAGCATGAATGGGTCTGCTCGAATAGGGAAGGACCACGCTCTCACAGAATTCCATCGTAAAATAGCAGCCCAACGCTGCTGATTTTCGTTTGGTAAGTGTAGAGAACCGGAGACCCTTTTTACTGGAAAAGAGGCATTCCATCCTAGTCTTCAAACGAGGATAGATGTAGATCTATGGGCCACAGCAACCACTTACTATCAGGTGTAATGTGTGCTCACTTGTCACCCTTGTTCTGTACAAAAAAAAAACAATCTCTGGGCTGGGGCTCCCCAGTGCCAGCTCGGTCCACTTGTCCACTCATCCAGCGCAGAGCGGCTCAAATTGTCGACAAACAAGTAATTTCGATCGGCATGAATCACTGACGCTGCGAGGAGATGTTGTATCCCTTTGCATTTTATTTCACATACACCACGGGGACTGTTCTGAGGAATTGTTAGGAGAAAGCCTAGCTGCCAAATTTCATAAACGCACATTGCAGTAAAATTCGAGATATAATCCGCACCATCTGTATGCTTGACGGTTCACCACTGCACGTTTGACTAGGAGTTTTCTTTCGTGTACGACCTCTTTGTTTTACATCGGCGACTTTTCCGTACCGAAACGACTTAGAGATCTTCAATAAAAGAGCTAACTCCTTTCTAAAAGACCGGAAACGCGCCTGTTTTGTAGGTACAATTCCCCTGATATTGTAGTTATTTATGATGTTGTGGTCATTATCTGGTAAAAAAAGCGTGAAGTGAGGCAAATTCTTCTAACAATGGGAAGAATCCATGCCTAGCTGTGAATTTTACGGACTAACAAAAACAAAGAAACGGGTGTACTAACAATTTCTATTTGAGTATATGGTCGTAGTTATATATTATATTGAACAAAAAAATTGCCTTTGATTTGAAAGTAAAAGCTTAAAAAGTCATAGTGTACGATTTCTAAAGCTATTATGCGGAAATTATATTATTTCTTTTAGTTCTTGAAGATGGCTATTTCTTAATTAAAGGCATTGTTGTGCAGGAGTGGCAGTCTCGTGCTGGCAAATACAGATTTAAGCAAACCTCCACTACATTCTAGCCGATGTTCGCCAGCTCATCGTGTTCATAGCAGTCTATGTTTGAGGTCTTCGTTCAGCAGGAGACTTATGATGAGCACGAATATTGATGATGATAAATTTAATTAAATAATTTATTTTGGCACCATTTTGTAAAATTTACTATATTTCTTTGTTTGTCAAGATACTGTGAAAACTATTGTCCCAGTTTACTAACCTTATCGACCGAGTGCATATCACTTTAATCAGCAATACAGACGTTTTCCAAATGGAAATGGTATAACTTTGATCGCTTTAAACTAGCCGTGACGCAACAAATAGAACGGTTGTTATGTTGCTTCATTTAAACTTTCTCGTCGGATTGTAGCATTTTTGTGTTATTATTCACATGGATAAACAGTTTCTAAGCGCTGCCGTTTTAAAGAGATAATTTTGGGGTAACTATAGGTTTAAAATAAAACCATGATTTGATCGTCAATCTGACTACCAAGTTATATTTTACTCTATAACGACCGCACTGGTAAAAGGGGCGGAGGTGTCGCTATATATCTGCGTAGTGATCACACCTTATAAAATATTAAGCACGTCTTCTTCTCTATATTCTAGTTCAATGGAATACATTTTTGTCGAAGTTAATGTCATCAGTGTTAAAGTGTTTCTTGGAGTCGTCTACTATCCACCTCAAGTGGACTACTTCTCTGATTTGGAAGAAAATTTATGTCTTTCTGTTTTGCTTACACACATCACATTATCATGGAAGATTTTAACACTGACCTATTAGAGGTTTCTCTGAAATCTTGCTTACTAAGGTCTACCATTATGTCGCATAATTTCACTATTTTGCCTCTAAATGCAACACATCACAACTTCCACTATTTTGACACTTATATATCGGTTTACTTAAATTCGCTGAATGATGTAAGAAACGCCTGTTTGCTGCCAGCAAATTCTATTAGTAAATAATCACGACTAAGTTCGACGTTCCTTCATCGATGTTTTAAATGATGGATATTTTGTATTGAAATACCACAATAAATGAACCAATTATGCATCGTAGAAGGGGATAGTGCACGCATATGAGGGAGAACGGGACGTGATTTTTAAACTGGGTAAGACACATCATTTATTTTATTACGTGAATCTAGACTAATGATTTTTTTGTTTGACATGTTTGATATAAGGGAATGCGGCATAGTAACGCCTGAGACTATTAGTTATCTTAATGTTTTTATTAATTAATAGCTGTACTTAAATGTTTATAAAATATTAAGGAATACATGAATGAAAATAATTACTTGGTATTAAGGTTAAGGATTTTTTTTCATATGATAGAGTGATAAACGAGCACACAGTCCACCTGACGGTAAGTGGTTACTGTAACCCATAGACATCTACATCTCTTCTCAATAAAGAATCAAAATGCAGATGCGTCGTCACCCGTGAGGACTAAGATGGAATGCCTCTTTTCCAGTAAAATGGGTTTCCGGTTCTCTATACTCACCATACGAAACAGAGCAGTATCAAACTGCCATTTTACGCTAGTATTCTGTGAGAGCATGGTCCTTCCCCGGTCAAGCCGACCCATTTGTGCTACAACTATACTACTTATATAGCTGCAGCATGGCTCTACCTCGTATAAAAGTTCGTTCTATTTAATAATTCATATAATTATTTGTATAAAATTTTTGTGAAATTATATTATATTTATATATAGTTGCTTGTTCTTCCCAAAACCGAGCTGTTTTACGAACTATTGTAAATAAAAAAAAATACTTTCAATAAGATTATGTAATTATCTATATTGAATAATACCTATTGTGCTATTCCATTCTAAGCAGCTCAAATCCTCATAAAGGGACAAGTATTATATTCATATTTATTTATTAAACAAAATATTGATATTATTTACTTAAGAAACATACTTATGTAATAGTCGTATATTTATTTTTATCTACCTCCCAATAATGTTTTGAAAATATAATAACAAAGTTGCGTGACACTTACGTCAATAGTAGTCTCTTAGTGTTACGTTTCGATTGATTAATATTATTGAGTTCTGAGTTCGATTAAATTATCCTTGACCCTCGCATCAAACGTCTCTAATATATTGGACTGCCGTTTTAGGGTAAAATGAAATTCGTTGTTTCAATATATAGACCACTTTGATATTTCTTTATTGACCAAATAAGAGAATTGCAGCATAAAAATAATTAAAAAGTAACAAAATAATACACTCAAATCTTAAAATCAATACTAACATAAATCCAGTTTTTCTTTTACCTATTACGAACAGATAGAGACATAAAACAACTGAAAAATACTCAAAGTGTGGGCGATGATGGTGTTTGCATCAAACTTAAAAAGTATGTGTCCCCGTCAATTGCCACTCCACAAAAAAGATGAAAAATATAGGAAACTATAGACCGATATTTTTGATTATTTGATTGATACTCTATCTTTTCAAAATTATTTTTTTTATTTTTTATTTATTTATTTATTTAACAAACTACAGATAATACAGAGAATATATTAAGGTACAACATAAGCTTAATGAAAACTTTACCGTGTACCACAAGAATATTATATTTAATTTATTTTTCTTCTAAAGAATATTAACTACAGTAGGTAGTAGACGTACAACTCACGGTAAATCCCTTTTGGAAATAAGAAAATTATTAATGGTAATTTTAAGTGCTACTATGCTATATAATATGTGTTGGAAAAAAACATCGTGTGAGATACTACATATCTAAGAAATAAAATATATTGAGGGTCCGCTAAAACCTACTTGAGCAGTGCAGAAAACTCTGCTTTATAACACTTTCATAATAAAAAGAAGGAAATTTACCTGGCAGTGGAACGTACATAAAATTATAATAGAATATAACAGAAATATAAATAGAATTATCAATGATAACTCAACCTTGATTTAGTTGCGTTATATAAGATCGTTCTGTTGATATGATTGAGTTCCAACGTTTTTGACGCAAACAAAAAGCTTATCCGGCGGCAAAAGTAAAATGAATAATTATTATAATCTTAGAACGTACAAATCATTTCAGCAGCGACTTTTATCTAAACACGAAAATGTAACTTGCCCCGTTGACAATATAAATTATATTCAAGCAAATGTAAGTAAAACACAACATCTAAAATAAGTATTTATAACCCTGGTGATAAGTATATTATTCATCTTTAGAGACCACTTAAAAATTATACAACTCTATAGTTTTACTTTCCATAGTTTGCTAGATGACCTTGGGCTTCCTCGTACCAACAGTGAAGGACAGTGGAAAGGGTATTTTTTTATAGAATAGGATGACATACGAGCACACAGTACATCTGATTGTAAGTGGATGCTGTAGCCCAAAGACATCTACATCAATCTTCAATTAAGAATCAAAATGAAAATGCTTATACTTGAGCATCAAGATGAAATTCTTTTTCAGTAAAAAGGGTGTTTGGTTCTCTACACTCACCATAAGAAGCACGCTGGTGATCTTTGTGAGCGTGGTCCTTACCTAGTCGAGCCAACACATTCGTACTACAATCATAATATACAGTCTTTACCACGTACAAAAATGTTTGGCCTATGTTTAACAGTGGCCTTGTATAGGGTTGTTATGATGATAGATGTTATCAAATCGCTTGATTACAAAATCTAGGGCCTCTAATTTTTAAATTGGTTTAATTCATAGACTTAGAATATACTGGCGTATAGACCTGCTGACAGCCCGAAGACACGTGATCAATTTTCATTCATTCGGTTATTGTGTGCGTTAGCTAGTGATGTACATTTTACTTACAAGGACTATCGAAAAATTATTGTTAAGGAAGCGGTAAAAATATTTAAAAAAAATTTAAGTGCACGAAATTGAATAACTTCAAAAATTAACTGAATTTTACCATGACACTTCTAAAATAATTAAAAAATATTCATATAACATATTCCTGGGAATAACCTGAAACTACCTGCCTTTTGTTGGATTTTAATTTAAATATATAAAATCCCAGGTGATTTTATCGTTAAACTTAATAAACTTCCCAAGAATGAGATCGGAAAGTTGTATTTTCGATCTTTGAGGAAAAATATTTACTATCGTGAGCAGTTTTCCCGGAATTTCTTTTTCAACATATTGTTAATATAAATAGGTATATACATAGTTAAGTATCTAATATCTAAATAGGTTATTATAAGTTATATTAAGTATCTAAATAGGTAGATACTTAAATAAGTATATTTTATATATTTTATAAAATGTTCTGTCGGGAAAATAAAAAACGGGCACACGGAGTACATAACGATTGCTTTATTATTCATATAAGTATTAATTTTGATAATTACAAACATTTAATAATTAATAATTAAATTCATTATAGAAGTTTATTTTAACATTCGACTTAAATAAGATTGCTCTGTTTAAAGGCCAATATGTTTATGAGGCTTCATTATGCTTCATGTTTATATTTTTTATCTGTCCCTGAAAAGTATAAAGTAATAATACACTTCTTATCATTTTATCTGCATGAATTTTAAAAACATGATGATTTTAACAGAGTAAAGTGCACCAACTGTCTGGGGCTGCAGATGCACTCTCTATTCTCTCAATTCTCATTTTCTCAACATACCGAGATGTTAAGAAAATGGTCACTCATTCATGGACTGTCCGCAGCAAGTGCAACTTAATCTCGCAAATCTATTCTATATCATTCGCGTACACTATTTAAACCCTTTGCAAAATGTCGTCGGCCATCAAGCCACGAATCGGGCATCGAGCGTAGTGAACATCAAATACTATGGAATTTATACTATCGCATCTAATGCGCAGGCGTCAGTGGCACTTCAGGAGCGTTACTAAATATCTATACCTAACTACGCTAAATGTTTTATCGTTGTAACTTGGGAATATAATCCAAAGTTCCGAAGCTCCGCTAAGCCCCTTGGGGAAAATAGCGTGATGCTATGAATATTGTACTAGTGTGACCGTACATTTATTTTGGTTGTTATATATACTTAGTTGGGTACATAATGGCTTAAAGAGGATAATCTCAAGATTTCTTATCTTTAATATACTACAGTTTTATAATGTATAAAAATCTGTCTCTTTATTTATCTAAAGTTTTGACAGTTTAATTTTACTTACTGGTACAAATAATGTAGAAAGGACTCCTTTTCATAAAATGGTTTTATTCTACTTTTTCTTTTACACTTCTCAAGAAAATGCTTGCTGCATATTGTTGACTTCTTCTTTACATTCTAGCCAACTCGTTCATTTCATTAATCTTAACCATTTTTTCTAATTATAGAAACCGGGGAATCTGTATGACAAACGGTAAAATAAAATTACATTTTAGAACGCAAACCGGGGATTTATTTTCTTTTTGTGTGGGCAAGTCTATCTATTCATTATAAACATTCAAGATAAATACCGACATTAATTTTGATATAGCTGAGTCAATCCCTAGAGTACATGTAAAATATTTTGTATGACTTTTATGACAACATGACTTTTTTCTTTTCAAAATGTCTAAATTAACAAAATATTAGAAAACATTCTATATTTTAAACAGTATATAATATAAATTTTAGCCCAAAAATAAATGCGTCATAACATTAACCACGTCTTGAGAATTTACATGTGCAATGTCCAATTATCAGGATTATTTTCATTATTAACACCACAGTCACTTACAGAAAAAGTAACCATTTTGGAAAAAAGTAACTTAGTGAAAATAACCAATATAACACTCTAAAAAATTACAAAATATCTAGGAGCTATTTTTTGCGTGCCGACTTGTGCCGATCTGTCATTCAAAATCGGTTACAGAGTCATGTGATTTGGTATCCTAATCTATCTTGCATTTTTTCTATAACGAAATTTCTTTTCCGTTGCACACTATGTTGTTCTATACGCCAACGCAAACGTGGTGCGTTCGTTTGCAGTATTTGCTTCGTAAACGTCATTGATGTTGCGTGCCGCTTGTGCCGCGTTGCTGCCGCGGTACTCATAATCCATAATTACTCAAATTTTTAACGTATCCATGATTGAAAAAGATCCCAATGCGATGAAAATATAACGTTTATCAATAAACAAATGATTAATTTTGTAAAGAAATTTCCATGTTTTTCAAATAAAATTAATTTGAAAGTAAAATTCTTAGCCAAACAAAAATTACTGATTTGAAATCGCTAGTACTGCAGAATGGCAGTTTAGGTCTTACCTATGTAAGACCTATCTATACAAATAAATAAAATTAAGTTTCTGTTTGTAATGTCTAAATAACAGATTTTTACTAAATGCATATGAAAATATATACGTTATTTATAACCAAAAGAGAATTTTTAAAATTTTTGTCTGTCTGTTTGTTTTGGCTAGTCTCCGAAATGGCTGGACCAATTTTTACGGGATTTTCCTTGTCAGATAGCTGATATTTGTCGTAAAGCGACAATTAACAACAAAAGAACTTAACCTAACAACAACGAAACAACAAAATTAGAACAAAAAAATAATTTATTTAAAATATAAAAAGATATTTACAGTTTTATATAAAAAAATGAAGTATAATGATGATGATGGGTGACGTGAATTACAATTATTAAAAAAAAGATAATAAAGATAGATGAGTACTGAAGCGGAGCCCGAAGACCAAAGTGGCACACCGCGCTTGGCGGTGGTGTTCACCGCTCACGGAATATGCACAGGTTGTGCCTGTGGTAGGCGCGCAGCGCCTGGTCTAGGCACACGCAGCGCCTGGAGTAGGCACACGCAGCGCTTGGAGTAGGCACACGCAGCGCCTGGTCTAGGCACACGCAGCGCCTGGAGAGGCCCACGCAGCGCTTGGAGTAGGCACACGCTGCGCCTGGAGTAGGCACACGCAGCGCTTGGAGTAGGCACACGCTGCGCCTGGAGTAGGCACACGCAGCGCTTGGAGTAGGCACACGCTGCGCCTGGAGTAGGCGCGCACAGCGGCTGAAGATAGCGCGGGCACTAGTAGGTGGAGGCGTGGGCGTGGCTAGGCGACGACTTCAGGTGGAGGCAGAGGCTTACAGGATCCCGGGGCAGTGCGGCCCCGGGATAAGGCCTTTAGGAGATGCTTTAAGTTTGAAAGCTGAAGCGAGACTGAGTTTATTGGCCGATTGTTCGGCTTTTATACCTTTTTAGAGACCTCCGCGTTCGACGGCGGATCAGGGATAAGAATGGAAAATTATTTAAATTAAAAGCAAATTATTGTAAATTGCCAAGAAGAAAAAAGTATTTTTGTGGAAGTATTGAAGTAAAAACATCAGACCGGTAACGAATTTGAATAAAAATTGCCATGACAACCAGATAAACAACGATGTCGAAACATGTCAAATTTTGGTTTCAGGCTCGTAATAGAGAAAACGCAAGATTTAAGTGAAAAATGAGATATTACTGATATAGAAAAAAAGGTAGCGCACCAGCGCGCACGAAGCCCGAAATTGAAAAGTTACGGAGAACTAAATAAAAGATCGAAAAAGGTAGACTCCATCGATACCGATTTAAAAAGTGCTGATAGCGTGAAAATACAAAGTGAAAATGATTTGTTATTGTGTTCTTATGGTTTAAAAACGTTACAGGATCCTATGGAAATAAAGGTGATACAAAATATCCAGTTTTGAGGTGAATGCAGAAAATCAAAACAGAATGGAGAAATGAATTTGACGGCTCCGTGGCGCAGTGGCTTAGCAATGAGTTGCTGCGCTGGGGGGCGCGGGTTCGTATCCCGCACGGAACAAGTATTTGTATGGCCTACAAATGATTGTTCCGGGTCTGGATGTTTGTCCTTGTGAAATTTGTGTTTGTAAACTGCCTCCACGATACAGGAGAAAATCCTAGTGTGGGGGTAACGTTTTTTTTTAAAAAGAAAGAGAAAAAAAATTTTAAATAGTGTAAAATGATATGTAAGTAGCATAACACTACATATTATAAGAAGTAACTTAGGTTACTTTTATTTTAGAAAAATAATTGGGTTAATTAATAGAATCAGGCGTTACTTTGCGGAAGTCCATTATATTAAAGTTGACAAAAAATTACTTTGCGTACATCCGCTCGATAAAATAAAATGATGTGTCTTACCTAGTTTGAAGAGAACCTCCCGCCCTCCCTCAATTGCATACACCATCTCCGTCACCATTAATCCCAGCACCACTACTCTCAACACCACTACACCAGGAAAGACACACCACTGACGCCTGAATTTTTCGCCAAGTGATCATGAAACTGCACGTTACTTGATAGGTCAACACCGAGGATTCCAATACTGGCTGTGGCAACATGGGGAGTGCCTTGAAACTCAGGAGAAACGATCAGGGTTACTCTTCTGCTGATATGAAAAAGCGTCAGCAGGACATTGACCATGTCTAGCAACATGATCAAAGAAACAAGAATAAAATCCAAAATAGATGGAGAACAATTTGAAAAAATTGAGTAGCAGTAAGAGGGAAAATATGTAAGTTAGCTGCTTTAACTATAGATTTCAATCGAAAAGAGCACGTGTCATTCTTTAGAAGGCACGTGTTAAAATCACCCATGATGATAAAGTGCTGATATAATGGAATATATTTGTCTAAGAGATTTTCAAATGTAGAAAAGTAGTCAATTGTAAGGCTGGGATTGTAAAATAAGCCAAGTAATAGCTACATACAAAAAAAGAACCTCAGTATTTAAATATTCAGCTCCTGAAGTGCCCTGGTCTGTTGATATACTTGTATTTTTAAATGGTAAGTGCAAGCGAAGGTAAATCGTAAAACCTCCACCAAAACGAGCATTATGATCATTCCTTTTTAGTTGAAAGTTGAAAGTCAAAATAGCATGTATGTTTTTGACGAGGGCATATCTGGATAATGTGCAGGAATACTCTGGGCACTAATATGGACAATGTTGAAATTTTTCAATACATCTGGGAAGTGCGAATCTAATGTTTGATTAAGAGAAGGGAGACTGTAGAAGCTATTAATACTATTCAATTCATCAGAGGATGAAGGTGAAGAAAATGAGTCGTCTAGTCCTATACCTTAAAAAGACATTGTATGTAAAATTTCAATAAACTAAATATACAATAATTAAATAAATAAAACGTGATATAAATAACAAAAAAAAAACAGGTCATAAATACCCACCAGCAACAGAAAGTCACCACTGGTGTCATAATAACAGAAAAAGTCGAAAAAGTTCATGAGTCCACATGAGACTGGTGAAGATGATGTTAAATTTAATTATTAAAAAAAGTCAAAAAAAAGTAAAGTAACTTACAAAATATTATCAGAATACAGGAATCTATTGCAAAAATGAAAAAAGGTTTGTAGTGAGTAACTATTTTATTACATTAATTCAATGCTATTAACATGAATGAATGGTAACTAATTTTAATTTTGAGCTAATAAAATTTACTTGTAAGGTGTGAAAGTAATTAAAGTTCGAATAAAATCACTGACTTTCAACACGTTAATGAAGCTTTTTTCGCTTCATCGTTATTGCTATAGAATAGAATGATTTTTATTCAATATGGATTATTACATAATACTTATTGAAAGTCATTATTTTATTTACCACTGGTTCGGAAAATACCTCTGTCCGGGGAAGAACCAGCAAGAAACCCAGCGGGACTTTTTTTTTAAACATAATTTTACTTAACAATAATTTTGTTTATACAATTTTAAATGAATTTTCATAGAACCAGCATGGTGGCGATCACCTTATTCCCAGGGGTTATTTTCATTCATGTATTCCTTGATATTATAATAACCCTTTTTGTACAGTTTTTCTTTAATAAAACTTTTAAACTTGTTTATTGACAAACTTTGAACATGTTCTGGGATTCTATTGTAAAAGCGTATACATTGCCCCATAAATGAATTACTAATTCTGTGGAGTCTTGTAAGTGGCATTACAAGCTTATGTTTGTTCCTACTGTTTAAGGTATGAACATCCTTATTCTTATTAAAGCTATTTATGTTTTTATGTACATAGATTACATTTTCATAAATATATTGCGATGCCAAAGTTAATATGTTTATTTCTTTAAATTTTTCTCTAAGGGACTCTTTACAATTTAGATTATAAATCGCCCGTACGGCTCTCCTTTGCAAAACAAATATAGCTTCAATATCAGTCGCATTACCCCATAGCAAAATTCCATAAGACATTACGCTATGAAAGTAACTAAAATACACTAACCTAGCTGTCTCAACATCTGTGAGACTTCTAATCTTTCTTACAGCATATGCTGCAGAACTAAGTCTGCTTGCAAATTTAGATATATGGGGGCCCCATTGAAGTTTCGCGTCAATAGTAATACCGAGAAAAACAGTGGTATCCACAAGACTCAACTCCTCCCCATTTAAGATATAAACACGCAAATTAGTTTCTATCATGCAAAGTATGGATAGTGATTGTGGCTGTGATTCGGTCTCTCCACACTACCTGTTTGATTGACATTTGTGATTTCGATGTGCCCTTATGTTGTTTATTAAATCCTTCTTTAAAAATGTTTATACAAACACTGCACGCCTACAATGTTTTTCATATCCAATATAACGATGGCTTAAGGATTCTGTGGAGATCACCAAGATATTGCACTGTTTGTGTCATGTTTGACGATGGAATGATTTATGTAATTATGCGCAATAAATCTGATGCGATTGGCGAGAGAGAAGACTGGAGTGAGGCTAGCCTCAATAGAATAAAAACTAAGCTGAACATCCAGAGTCAGTTGTGCTGGGGAGATTCATTGACAAAGTCAAAGTCAAGTCAAATTCAACATCTTTATTTACAGAATAAAATGTTTAGGTAATACAGGTATTTAGTAAAAGAGTAAGTCTCAATAATATTCTACCGTGAGTTGTACCTGTGTGCAAATATATCTTAAAATAATCAAATTTAATTGTATATAATGTCAAAAGCTTTAATAAATTATATAGTACATTCAATAATATGGCAAACAATTAAAATATTCCTTAACACTATAATAACATTTGTCAAGAAGCCATTTATTAATCTCAATTTTAGGTTAATTTAAAGGGATTTCTTTTAAATTATTGGGTAAGTTATTATATACCCTGGAGCACTGTTTGCATAAAATCTAGAGCTGCATTTGGGATGAAATAATCTATTTTTATGCCTTGTTGACATAGATATATCATATAATATGTATAACATATAATATTTAAGTAACATATATCTCAAAACTTACCAAATATGGTCACATTCGGACGTAAATGATTTTTTTACAGTCTACCAAAGTTGTGTGCAGAGACCCAAGAAAAGTGACCGAAAATAAAAAAGTAATAAATAAAAATACTCATATTATAGTCTGTCATATCAGCTACTTTTATGTTTTCGTGTTTCGTTTTCATTTGTTTTTTATTATGTTAATAAATATCGTCTTAGTATTTTATTTCATGCCAATAAATGTATTTAAATTATTTAAAAAAAAATACTTTATTATAATTTGTATGAAAATATTGTTAAACCATAATTAATGAAAACTTAAGCAGGGCTTTAACGTGAAATTTTGCGCCATTTATTGTTTTTATCTGGGGAGTTGAATTGTGTGATATTTTAAGTTTTTTGTTTTAGTCTTTATATTATAATTTTATAATATTGTAAATTTATTTCAATATCGTGCAAAAAATAAGCAGTCATTGAGGAACCATACATTTAAAAAAAATATATTTTGTAAATTATTTCTGTTTGATAAAATATTCACACTAAGAAGTTTTTAGGTAAATACACGAGTACTGATTATAAATCAATGTATTTCAAGTTAATACCTTTTTTAAGCTTACAAAGTATTATTATAATGAAAAAACAAAACGCAGTCTTTGTAATGTGATTCCCAGCGGAAATCACTTCCCACCCGAGCTACTCGTACATAATCGCACTGCCGGTGTTAACCTGTTAACCCGATGTAATACGGTAAAATTAGTCTCTATGGGTCTCAGGACATTGAGATACATTATAAGTTCACTTTAAATTCGAAATGAAAAGCTAAAAAAGGTGAAATTTTATCTCAGTAGCCGTAAAGTGTGACGTTGGATTAACGTCGTCGTTAGTTTCAATTTTTACGATTTTAAATCGATATGTTTTTGCTTATGAAAAAGTTTTCTTACATGCAACTATAAGTTTTTTAATTTCTACAAAATTTAAGGAACTAAAAATAGTATAAATATAAATGTTTCTATAAAATAAATTTAGATACGTAAAATATAGATTTAGCATAAATAAGTTATGATAATTTAAAATTATTTATATTTTATAAATTGGTAATTTTGTATAGTTTTCTCAACCTTCTGTAACAATAAAATTTTTAGTGCAACAAGTCGGTATTTTTTAATTAAAAGTTAAATTCCTTACCCTTTTCAATTGAATATGGAATATTACCAGTTCAAGGTAACAACAAGAACGAAAAAAAAAAATTATGTGGTAAAGCCATGCTGCAGCTATATAAGTAGTATAGTTGTAGCGCGAATGGGTCGTCTCGACCGGAGCGCTCTCACAGAATACCAGCGTAAAATAGCAGCTTAACACTGCTGTGTTTCGTATGGTGAGTGTAGAGAACCGGAGACCCTTTTTACTGGAAAAGAGGCATTCCATCTTAGTCCTCACGGGTGACAACGCGTCTGCATTATGATTCGCAAACGAGGATAAATGTAGATGTGTATGGACCAGAGCAACCACTTACCATCTGGTGGACTGTGTGCTCGTTTGTTACCCTATCCTATAAAAAAAAGAATGTCGTCATTATGTCGGCTCCGTGGCGCAGTGGTTTAGCAATTAGTTGTTGCGCTGGGGGCGCGGCGCGGGTTCGAATCCTGCACGGAACAAGTATTTGTATGGCCTACAAATAATTGATCCGGGTCTGGATGTTTGTCCTTGTACAGTTTATGTTTGTAAACTGCCTCCATGACACAGGAGAACTTCCTAGTGTGGGTAGGGCGTGGGGTAACCTTTTAAAAAAAATTATTGGGACATTAAAATATTCATCCTCAATTTTTCCTCCATGATTTATACCCTTTATCTCTCCATGTATTATTTATTTAATTGTTTATGGTACCATCCGTGAAGTATAAACTATTTAATATAAAATAAATTAAATAGGGTCAGTCTTTTCTGAGAAATCGCTAAACTTTAGAACATACAAAAATACACGTGTAGAAATAGAACCTCCTTGTGTTTGAACTCTATTTAAAAATAAAATATTAAAACATACTTGTAAAAAGATTAAAATTAGCGATGGACGTCTTCGCCAGTGCAAAGTTATTGCTTGTGTGAATAATATTTCATTTATTGTATACTAGCTGTGCCCGCGGCGTAGCTCGCGTATACAGGTTTTACATAAAGAATTTGTCGTTTAGGTAAGAGAATATTAAACGATTTATTTCATTACTGTATCAATAAGTGGTAACAAAATAAATCATTATCATCAAAGTTCTAAGTCGTTTATGATAGAGCTTCTGTGTAAACGACGTTAGAAGTAGGCTTAGCCGGGGTATACACAAAAAGGTTACGGGGGCTACTAACGCGGGAAAAAGCAACATAGAGTTGGCCATGTGCAAAACAGTCAGTACTGAGCACAGAACACTTAATATAGATATTAGGTGTTCTGTGGTACTGAGGTACACTCCTACAACGCGTAAAGTTTGACCTTGCGCTTTATTTACGGTCATCGCATAACACACACTCACTGTAACTGGGAACTGAACGCGCTTAAAACTGAAAGGAAAGTTACTTCTTAATAGAGGGTTTTTGGGCAGTGCTGCCAGATAAAAAAAAACTCATTCAGCTCTAGGACAACACAAAAAGCGCTAGATTTCATGAAAACAGCGCTTTAAAAAAGCCCTAGTTTTCGCGCTAAATTAACTACAAACAAAGTTTGTGTTTTTTTATATAATCATAATAAAGAAAACAACATTACGTTTTTTTTCTGGCAATATTTTTTTGATGTATCAATACTTCGCAGGACATCGACTTATAATTATAGCAATTGCTGTCAACAGTAGTTAGTATTGTACGAACAATAAAAATGTCATTAATTGTTTTAAAGTGCAATGTATTTCGCAACTTAGTTTCAGATGTCAGCATCTGATTGCGGTTGCTACACAGTTTCTTTGTGTTATAACTTCTAAGTAACTTTTAACTTAGCTGTGCTCTAAACAACTGACTGAAACTGAATAAAGCAAAATAAATGCGTTGCCAAAACCATGAACGAAAACTTTAATAAAGGGGATATCCCCGCTTATAGTCGTCGGTAAAAAAATCAAGTTGATCATCCTAAAGGGGAAGCCAGGAGATCCATAGCACAGGGTATCCTAGTTTGGACTCGTCTCCCATGCTCTTTGTTTTGTGGAAAAAATATGTTTGAAAAAGATAAACTGCAATGTACTATTTGTGGGAAAAATACACCAAAAAGCGCTGGATTAAGCGCTAGGTGCTAAAATTTCGAAATGCGCGCTATACATTCTAATAAAGTGCTAAATCTAGTTCTCGAAGCGCTAAAATGGCAGTTCTGATTTTGCGTATATTTTAAATACAATATCACGACATTTCGTTGCAAAATTTTTATTTTTGGTCGGGTTCCGTTGTATGACTTCGATGGATACAAATTTCTTCAGTAAGTCTCAATATTAGTTATTCAGTAAGATTCATCGGCGAAAAATCTCAACACCGCAATTCAGAAAAGTTTGTAATTTGTACAACTCCATGTGAGAAAACATCCTATCTCTTTTTGTGTTTTAAGTATAAATATATTAATTATTATGGAACGTTTTTTTACACAGAAATCTTTTTATTACTATTTCTGAGATTTTATGGCGCCATTGAACAAATTCGAACCTACATTTCAAAATAATAATCATTACTTTCGATAGAATTAACCAATTTTAATAAAACAAAGATTAAATGTAACTCGAAGATACGCTTTATGATATTCTTAACGATTTGTTTGAAAATAAAAGATGTTTACTTTAGACGTGATGCGTTCATGCGACAAATAGACAGACAGACAATTCTAAAAATTATAAAATGTTCTTATTTAATTATTTTCAGTTCCCCATAATGACTTTAGCCACCAAAATATATATACAATGTACAGAAAGAGACACAACATGTTATCATCATTTTTATTATATGTTTATATTTAAAGAGAGATGGCGCTGTTAACATCATCAATTCTAAAAATAAAAGAGATTAATTGACGCGATTGATACATTATATAAAACGTAAGAGAACTTATAAATCAGTGCCTGCACAGTAAGCAAAAAATAAAGTTTGACTCTCGCCAAAACATGCAATTGTTAATAGCTCTTTTAAAATTTGATTTACCACATAGAGTACTCGGCGGTAAAGAATAAATTGAGTTTGTCAACACGCAGTAGGGCAGCGAGTAATATAATAAAGATTAGCAGTAAATATGAAAACTCATCTACAGGAAAATACCACATTTGCAATCATTACATTTTCACAACACCACCATCTATCGAAGAAATGGGTTAACTATTGTGCTTCAGATTTAGTTAATAAGGTTAATATATTTTTGTATAATTTATTTAATACGTTCTTTATTACTTTTGTTTACTGCGTTTTAGATATACATAATTATATCATTATTTTACATAATTTAACTATGATTTATGATATGATATTAGTTTAAAATGCACTTGATGACTCAAACAAAGCCACCGTTGAGCAAATTCGTACCTATACTTCCCTACCCATACTTCAGAATATTTATCATAACTTTTGATGGAATGAACTGATTTTAATGAAATAAAGACTACATGTAACCCGAAGATACACTTTATAATTTCCTTAACAATTCTTATGATATAAATTAGTACTTTATACGTGATACGTTAACAAACAAACAGACAGACAGACAGACAGACAGACAGACAGAAAATTCTAAAAATGGTAGATATGTATTTAATTACTTATTTTTAGTACCCCTTAATCACTTTTATTACAAAAATATAAAATGTACAGACATCTGCTATTTACAGTTTTATTATATGTATAGATTTTCTTTCTGATTAGAAGCTAGTCATTGACTACAATCTCACCTGGTAGTAAGTGGTGATGAAGACTTAGATAGTAAATCATACTGTCTAAGTGTATCCAAAGCCTATTAACTCTTGCGTTGAAGACACCAAGATTGTAATCGGACGGAAACACAGACGCTGCCAAATTATTGTATTTTGTTAGATATATTTTTAAATGAATATACGAATTTGCATAGAATCCTTTTCAGTTATGAGCATGTTTTATCTATTATAAGTTATTTTTGTAACATTGCCAAGAAAAGTATTATTTTGTACATTAATCAAACTAAAACTGCTTCGTCCTTGTTCCATTTCATCGTACTTTATAAAAACTCGCTTAAGCAACATATTGAATATATAATGTGTTGTGTATTAATACGTTTAAAAGCTTATGTTTTTTATTCCGCATAACAAATATATTAAGATAATTTTATAGTAAAATAATATTAAAATTGCAAATCAAACCTCAAATTAGCTTTATATTTTTTAGATGTGACAAAAATAAACACATAGTTCACCTATTGGTAGGTGGATGATATGGCCGATAAACGTGTACATCAACTCTACGTAAAAGGAATTTCCGGTTATCTATCGGTTCCGGTTCCTTCTCTGTTTGAGCCGACCCATTTTTTATACAACCAAGATATAGGCATCATGACTCTACTACGTTCTACTTTATATTACGTTAGAAGGGCTAGGAAGCGTGTCTCCATTTCTACCGAGGGTTCCGTCTAAGTAAATTCATAAAGTTTTCTTCACTATGTTTGCAGTATTCCGTTCTGAATCACGATGAATAGAGAGCCAGTAGACTAAGAGGTATTCCAGCTAGTCCTCAGAAGTGACAACGCATCTGCAGTAGTTTCAATTGCTTAAACCTGGTTGTAGGTGGCCATAGACTGTAGTGGCCACTTACTATCAAATGGACTGTTATTTCCTTTTTCCCTCCAATGTTATTAAAAAAAATATCTTTTACACAAAAGAGACGTTTCTTTGTCATCCAACAGAGTATCTGCGACGTAAATGTCTATGGGTCACAATATCCACTTGCCATCGGGTGAATTGAGTGCCACTTTGTAACACATACTTATAAAAATAATTTAAATAAATATTTATTTGACACATGCAAAACGTTTTAATTTTTACATGCAATGATAATGATACTAATATTGGAATTAATATTTGATGTTTGATATAAAGTTAACAAGTATCATATTTAGTTCGATAAATGAAGAATATGGAGTAATTAAGAAACGACTAATGGTTATTCTATGATTTCTAAATCGTTAACTCGTCTTCATAACGATCCGTTTTATACCGAAACAGTAAATACATATTACCTTATTAAGTATTCGTTCAGAAACGTTCCGTAAGATGTTGTGTAAGTACTTCGGTTTAAACGAGTTTTTATGCACATTATGTTACTATATATACTTATATTAGCACTAAGATCGCGGATGACATTTTCTTCTTACTCGTTAAGTTCGCAAATGTTGATTTTAATCAGACGATGACCTCGTTTATCTTTATCTCGGCGGATAATGTATGATGATGATCATGATGATTCTTGAGAGCGGTTTCTCTTCCTGTAACATTTCTTTGATTTCGATTGCCGCTCTTCACTAACAGCTATTCTATTTGGTGGTAAATAGTGAAGCTGCTCCTTTCGGTTGTAATAATTTAGTGTAAATTTATCCACATCCTGTGCATAGTAATACGGATTAGTGATAGGATTAGAATTATTGTGTTCCTCAGTGTTGGCCATGATCTGCAATTAACAAAAACAAGTATGAAGTCAAAAAAAGGTAATGGCGACTGAATTTCTAAATAGTAAAAAAAATGATTAAACTCACCAATATAGATGATATTTGACGAGTGTTGTAATCAACGTGCACTCACTATGAGAATAAAACAATAATGAAACAATTGAAGGAGTTGGAGACGCTCTTCAATCCAGGTAAGACCCATCATTTTTATTTAGTTAGCGGATGGATGCAAATTAATTAATGTCTTTATTAATGGATTTACGATGCTAGGTTTTGGGTCTTAGGTTTTTTTTTTTCGTTACGGAATTTCTTGATTCGGTCGCCGCGCTCTAAGCCTCGATAAAAGCTATGCAAATGCTTAAAAACGTTTATTAGCACTAACCACAATAAAATTAGGCTAAACAAGTTGCATTATTAGAAATTAATCATATAGATGCGGCAATACCATCAGTATCTCGCAAACGCTCTGAATATAATGCTCAATAAATCAACTAGAAGTGGAAGTACACTTGTTCCCGCAGTATAGAACTGTGAGTATGTAGACGTTAATTTGGTTAAACTAAAAATGTTGTACCTCTACTGGAGAGAATTGGGGTCTTCAACGGCATGTAGCTCGAGCGAATGCGAGAGCAAAGTGACGCAGAAGCCCCAATTCACACCTACTTGTATACGCTTTTACAACAGAATTCCAGAAAATATATAAAATTTAACCTCTCAAAGTTAAAAAAACTTTATTAAAAAAAGTTTTTTATAAAAAGGGTTACATATTATAATATTAAGGAATTTATGGATAATAATAACCCCTGGGAATGTGGTAATTGCTATCAAGCTATTTCCTAATTTGTTTTGTGTGGTTAAGTGTGTACCATACATTATTGTAAGCTAATATTTAAAATAAATTCCCGCTGGAATTCTTGCTGATTCTTCCCAGGACAGAGTTTTTTTGCAAGCGGTGGTAATTTAAAAAAAAGAGTTACGTATGAGAGGATGTGAGGATGGCATCAAAGGTGAATTTTAACATCGGATCCACTACAATAATTTCCTATTTGGATATTTACATAACATGACATAAATTGCCATATTACCCAGAGGCGTAACAAAGCCTACAAATTTCCATTTGGCACGAACCTTACACACCTGTCACACCTTCTTTCACATCCATAAATTTACACAATTCATACTCATAAGAACAGGAGCTATTGATATAGAGTTATACTAGTTTTTACGAATTTGATCGCGTTCAGTTAATTTTTTTAATATACCTGATGATTTTTTTATAGGATAAGGGTGACAAACGAGCACACAGTCCACTTGATGATAAGTGGTTGCTGCGGCCCATAGACATCTACATCTATCCTCTATTACAAATCAAAATGTAGATGCGTTGTCACCCGTGAGGACTAAGATGGAATGCCTCATTTCCAGTAAAAAGGGCCTCCGGCCACCTGCACTCACCAAGTGAAACGCAAAGGCAAACCTCTACTTCATGCTGGTTTTCTGTGAGGTCGTGGTACCACCAACGTTCGAGCCGGCCCATCCGTGCGACAGCAAAAGCTGCCGCATGGCTCTACCACTGTTAACTTTTAATATAAATGAAACGCTATGTGATTCCTAAAAAATATAATACAATAAATTACTACCTTAGTATTGTTATGTTATTATTGTATGTTTTTAGATTAAGTAGAAAACTCACCAAATGCCAGGCGTGGATATAAAGGAAACGATTAACTTTTAAGATGAAAGCGTACTGTTATGCAAATTGAGACATTTTTGTTTCATTTTTAAATCAATATAATACACTATAAATTTATTAAAAAGATAGATCAGATTTATTTTATTTTTATAATCTGGTATACATAACTACGAACCAGTATTTATTTTTTATAAGACTGAAGACAAACGAACTAACAGCTTACCTGTTGGTAAGTGGCTACTTGAATCCATGGAATGTTCCTATGGATATCCTTCCAACAAAGAATACTACAGATGCGTTTTCACCATTATGGACTAAGATGGAATGCTTCACAGCTTGCAAATATACTGGTTACCTTTATGCTTCAAAGCGGAACACATCAGTGCACACACTACTATTTGACGGTATTAATAGGTGACATCTACTCAGACGGCTTCGTAAGCGGAAAAGAAGTTCTCCCAACAATAAAATAAAATTCCTTTCTTATCGCTTTTAAAACATCAAACTTTATTCTTTAAGACTTGATGACAAATTAGACGACATATCATTGGGCCACAAACGTATTAGCGTTAAATCAGATCGGCAGCTTATGAGTAGTCATATTCTATGGCCCAATGTAACTGACCTCCACTTTCATCAAAACGCGGCTGGCGTTAGTGGAACCGCAAATGTGTGCGAAAGTGTTCCTGTGATCATGCTGATTTGCGGTATGGTGGAATAACAAATGGTTTAAAGCGGATGTGGTCCCAAATTACACGTCCGCTTTATTAAGTGAAACTTTTAATGTAAAGTAAAAGCCGACTTGAAAGAACTAGAAAAGAACAAAATGATATTCTGGAGTGGTGTAATTATAAGTCCCCTTCCCCCCTTTAACTTCTAATTAAAAGTTATTTTTTTAAACTTTTTGAGTGTCATCTAAATGGTTGCATAAAAAATTCAGGCGACGAAGTTTTGCCATTATAAGGCTCCACTCCTGAAGAATTAACTATATAACAAAAAAGAGATTCATCAAAATCGGTTCACGATGTACAACGATATCGCGTAGCACACGTGCAAAATAAACATACGGTTGAATTATGTACCTTCTCCTTTTTTAACTCAATGAAAAACAGAAATGAGAAAATATTACTGTACCGAGTACTGTAATCATTAACTTATCGAAAAGAAAGTGAAATAAATCTTTCTTTTACAAATACAATACAAAAAAGATTGTATAAAGTGATTTGAAATAACCAACTTTAGCAACAATTTTTCATAATTTCATAAATAATTATTATATTCTTAGTAATTACAAATAAGGTGTTAGAACTTTCTCGACTGCGCAAGACTCAATTCATTTATTTTGTGTAATTAAACGGTTTCCCCCTCACAAATTTTTGTTACGGTTTTTTGTTGAAAGGGTCGTTTACTAAGGACGAAACTTGACTTAATGAACGAAAAGTTAGAATAGTAGCCTATTTCGCATTCAAAGTTTTACCACTCTACTCCATCTATCTACTAATAGAGTTTTATTTTTAACCACAAGTGAAGTACTGCTGTTTTGTGTTATGAGTGTAGAAAACCGTAGGCTCGATTCACAGGAGACATTCCATTTCAGTCCTCAGGGTTGGTAACGTAGTTTAATGATTCTTAATTGATGATATTTTATAGAATACGGGTGATGAACAATCCATCTGATGGTAAGTGGATGCTTCGACTCATATATATCTACAACTTTCTTCAATTTAGAATCAATATGCAGATACGTTGTAACCTCTAATGATCAAGATGGATCCACTTCTCTATACTATACTATACGAAATACAGCTGCATCAAAGTGCTATTTTGCGCTGGTGTTCGGTGAAAGAATGGCATATGTGTAGCAGTGGACTTTGATAGGCTGAAATAAAGCAATAATATTGGAAATATAATACGCTAGTGTTCTATGTGGAAGGATGCTTTCCCCAGTCAGCTGCAGCGTGGCTTTACCTTAAAGGCCGTCTAAATTAAATCTTACCAGTGTGTAAACAGCTAGACTTGCTTACTTTAGCTGTTTCCATAGCAAAATATCGTATGATATTTTGCTATGGGTACACGCGACTGACACTTAAATTACACTTTTTGTTTGACAGAAGAGGGCCATAAGAGCAATCTATGATTTAAAAACTTACGAGTCGCTCCGACAAAAATTTAAGGAAATTAATATATCAATTTTGGCCTCTTAATACATTCATGAAGATGTATTGTACGGTCACAAAAATAAAGGTAGTTATACAAAAATAAGTGATAGTCATTCTGTAAATACTAGGAACAGACACAAGCTGATTAATTCTTGGGGCGACGTATACGCTTTTACAACAAAATCCCAGAAAATATATAAAATTTAAACTCTCAAAGTTAAAAACTTTATTAAAAAAAGTTTTTTGTAAAAAGGGTTCATATTATAATATGCGCGTTTCGAGCGCGTCGAAAGAGGTGACTTTGGGAAAAACAAGAATAGCTTTAAAGATATCGCTTCCAATATATGGCGGCATAACCAACTAGCTACTTGATTTTAGAAGTTTTAGCGGATGTAAAATACTAATGTATTTGTAGAAGTAAGTCAGTATTTTAGAGGTGGCTTTGAATGATGAGATTGGACGGAAGAGAATGAGACGGATGAGAAATAGTTTTAAGAAAAGTGTGGCTTGCAAGAAAATGTCGTGACCAGGATTAAGAAAGGAATGCTTTGACGGTTTGGATACGTAGAAAAGTGAACGTGAAAATAGTGACGAAGCAATTTATGCTCGGAAATGCGAGGCAAAGTCAGCAAGGGAGGCCCTGGACGGAAGCTTATTGACCAAATTGGCGATTTATTAAAGATAGGTCAAATTAAGAGTAATCTTAACCGACGAGCATATTGCGGGTCTCAAACCGCCATATGGTCACCGGGGCATATATACAAATTTGCGATTTTTTGTTTTTAATGCCATTGGATTCTACTATAAGAAGTACTTTATCTCAATTTATGTTATAATTTAATATTAATTACTTTGAATAAATTGTTAAATACCATTTGTCGTAAGCAAGGCAGTCCGAAATTATTTTTAGGTCATATTATTAGAAACTATTCCACTTCTGATGTTAAAAATTATTCTCAAAAGTATTTAAATAAAAGAATGTTACTCGTATTAGAATTTACTCTGAAGGTTGATTGTTAAAAATAATAAAAGTGTGAGAGCGGATGTTCAACTTGCTCTCTTGCTTACGCAATTGATCATTATCAGGAATAAGACAGCGTACAGCACTATACATTCAGTATAGAGCAAATACAGTTCGACCAACCGTAATATGTACCAGACACAATCACACATTAGTGTAACGTGAAGGACATAATTACATGATAACACCAAAGTATGCAAAGCAACAGCTACCACTACTCCTCTTGATGTAACACCGGGCAGCCTCTCAGCAACATGATCTTTCTTGCTTACACTAGAAGAACTGCTACACCGTATCTCCGTGTGGAGGTAATGTTTTAGCCCAACGGGCATAATAACGATATGAGACTAGTAGAATTACAGACTTACTGATCCTCTTAGTCGACTGCGTGATACTTTATACTGCTAAAACAGGTGGAAGATTATAGTTCTACCTTCAATATTTCTTATTTTCTTTTATTATTTTACCCTCATTTCTAACACGGTCTTTCCTGACAATTCACACGTCCCCGTGTGAAGCCTAGAGTAACGTTACCGGCTTTAAAGTAAGTTTACCGTCTCGGCCTTTTCTGACCATGAAATACAGACTAAGTTTTTGCAGAATTGAAAACATCGTCCAAATCAGATTTTAGTATACAAAGCTTCCTATTAGAGCTTAACACACGCTACAGTAACACAAGTCTTCTCCGAGGAACACTGTGCACATAGCACAGATCGTATCACAGATACACTGAAGACGCAGGCCAACCAGCTAAACGCGCTCCAGCGAAGGGTTCCGGTATGTTCAGCACTTGCGCAGCACTCACGGCAGCGAGCTGTCTCGGCGCACCCGCACTAGCGAGCTGTCTCGGCGCACCCGCACTAGCGAGCTGTCTCGGCGCACCCGCACTAGCGAGCTATCTCGGCGCACCCGCACTAGCGAGCTGTCTCGGCGCACCCGCACTAGCGAGCTGTCTCGGCGCACCCGCACTAGCGAGCTGTCTCGGCGCACCCGCACTAGCGAGCTGTCTCGGCGCACCCGCACTAGCGTGCTATCTCGGCTTCAATACTGTAGGGATAGGCACCAAGTTTGCATACCCCTCAGTGGCTGTTAACATAAGCACACAGTTAGCATATCACACAGACTTCAACAATGTAGGCATAGACACCAAGTTCGCACATCCCTCAGTGGCTGTTGACATAGACATAAATTAGCGTATCACACAGACTTCAACACTGTAGGCATAGGCATCAAGTTTGAATGCCTCTCAGTGGCTGTTGACATACAAAGTTAGCGTTAGTTAGTACCTAAAACCTTTTTCATATTGGATTTTACTCCAAGTACTTTTAATGTAAAAATTTAAGTACACAACAGTCCAAGTAAAAGACATGGAAACAATTACGTTAGATGCACAAGCGTGCACTCAAGTACATCCAACACTGGTTTCACAAAATAGATGACTAAAGTAATTCAAGATTGGAATAAATGTAAAACGTTCCAGGTGCATGAAACATAAATAATCTGCTTTGCAAAATTGAAAATTAAAAGAAATGAAGATAAATGTATTGCGAAGCATAGAATTCCAGACTTCTAAGATTCACCACACATTGTCATAAGAAACGCTAAACCGTAACTGTGTGCATGGTACTCACAAACCACTATACACTTTGCAAAAAGGAAGCTGCATGTAAAGGCGTAGGTCAGGCTGTGCGCCAGTAACAGACTGCGACGCACCCAGCGTGGCAGCTGCGCGGCGTCGCCGCGCCCGCACTTCCACACGTAGAACGGCAAGCGCCACACGATACCATGGACACAGCACATTCCATAGGTAGCCACCATAAGGCAAGCGCACGTGGCCAAAACAACAGCACAGGGCGTGCCATACTCGCACAGCGAGACGCTGCGCCACGTCACGTACTTCAAGCGTCCACGGGAGCAGCACCCGAGATCTCACAAGCATCGTCGGGGTTGTAGTCATCGTGATCTGCGTGAAAAACAAGTTGTTAATTATCAAGACAACATACACCGTTGCCTATTCTCTCATCCATCACGCGTACGAGGCCCTCAAACAGAAATACGCTCTCATACCGCAGACTACAATAAAGAACTTCGCTTTCACAAGTATGCATACATCTCCATACGAAGTATCTCTTACATACTCGTACTTGAACTTGCAAGTTCCCACGTTAAAGACGTGAACCAGGACAGCGCCTGCCAGGACAGCGCCTGATGGATGTTCAGAAAAACACGACTTCCGCGCACACTGCGCTCGCGCACACGGCGCCACGCTCACAGCGCCACAGGTCAGCGCCTGATGCATGTCCACAGAACACGACTTCAGCGCACACAGCGCCACAGGACTGCGCCTGCCAGGACAGCGCCTGATGCATGTTCAAAAAAACACGACTTCCACGCACACTGCGCTCGCGCACACGGCGCCACGCTCACAGCGCCTCAGGTCAGCGCCTGATGCATGTTCACAGAACAAGACTTCAGCGCACACAGCGCCCCAGGACAGCGCCTGACAGGACAGCGCCTGATGCATGTTCACAAAACAAGGCTTCCCACAGTACCGCCATGTACAGCATGCACGTGCTCTGGGACGGCACCCGACACACGTGCAGCACACGCGTCCGCCGAAACCAAGCCATGTTACAGCTGCACCCAGCAGTCCAGTTCCAACGAGCAAGGCACACACGCCTCAAACTCGCGCACATGTAATCACATCACACGTGCTACTGTAACACACAAAGGGAAACATATTAAAAGGATTCAGTCGGAACACACTTTCAAAAAAATGCAGCACCACTCTCGGGACACCATTCGCCTTTCCAGGGCACATATACTGGGATGTGGCCTGGATAGTCTTGCGTCTAACTCCAGATAATAACTTCAGCTCGTACTAATCACATGGTAACATTTTGGTAACTCGGTATAAACCCTTTTGTGTCCCCTGTCGATTCAAAAGGATGCTCAGGAAAACGCAGTTGATTTTCCAACAAAATAGCTGATTCAATGCTTGACTTGCCTTTACATAAATTTAAAATACCGAAAGGATCAAGTTTCCCAAGCTCTCGGCGGCGCCCGGCCGTCCGGCCTCAAGATCCGCCAAGAAACAGCAACTTATAGCGGCGTAGTTTCAACCTTACCAAGGCTCGGCCACGCACCTGACCATGTCCAATTAGCCGTCAACTATTTGGAGTAAACTGTAACACTTATCGACACATTAGAATACAAACAGGCTATTTTTTTTTAAATTCATAGCACGTTAAAGTTAATCCTTTGTTTGATATATCGCTTAAACATTTCAAACTTTAAAATTATTGGGATACATTATTTCGTAGGCTACGTATTTTCATATCACTTCACAAAACATCAAAACTCGACAGTCAAAAAATACAATAAAACTCTAACAAGTTAAGTTTTCACTGGATGCAAACTAACAAATTTAGTTAAAACCTCTTTTCAACATTTCTTTCAACATTTGTTAACATATTTGGATACGTTAAGGAATAACAAGAGGTACCCTCTAATATAAATCGACAAGTCGAACAAAGAGTTTTAACTTATTGCTCAAAACATTTGACTTTAAGCTTTTACTTTACACTTTACTGGTACGTCCATATCGTAAATAGGACATCAAATTTAATTACTCTCAAGTCTTTCAAGAACGTATTAAAAATTAAACAAAAGGATCCAACTTTTGGCTTAAAACATTTCACTTGTATACTCTCACTCTACACTTTAATGATTCGTCCATGTCGTAAATATGACAACAAACTTGGTTTAAGAAATTGAATATAAAAATAAGACGCGAGGCGCGTCATATTCTTTCACCAACGTAATAACCCTCACAATATTCAACGTTTATACGTGGACAGTTACAGGGACTTTATCCCACTTCTGATATTAGAAACTATTACACTTCTGATGTTAAAAATTATTCTCAAAAGTATTTAAATAAAAGAATGTTACTCGTATTAGAATTTACTCTGAAGGTATATTGTTAAAAATAATAAAAGTGTGAGAGCGGATGTTCAACTTGCTCTCTTGCTTACGCAATTGATCATTATCAGGAATAAGACAGCGTACAGCACTATACATTCAGTATAGAGCAAATACAGTTCGACCAACCGTAATATTTACCAGACACAATCACACATTAGTGTAACGTGAAGGACATTGCTTTGCATACCAAAGTATGCAAAGCAACAGCTACACTACTCCTCTTGATGTAACACCGAGCAGCCTCTCAGCAACACGATCTTCCTTGCTTACACTAGTTCTTCTAGTAAAAAGGGTTCATATTATAATATGCGCGTTTCGAGCGCGTCGAAAAAGGTGACTTTGGGAAAAACAAGAATAGCTTTAAAGATATCTTCCAATATATGGCGGCATAACCAACTAGCTACTTGATTTTAGTAGTTTTAGCGGATGTAAAATACTAATGTATTTGTAGAAGTAAGTCAGTATTTTAGAGGTGGCTTTGAATGATGAGATTGGACGGAAGAGAATGAGACGGATGAGAAATAGTTTTAAGAAAAGTGTGGCTTGCAAGAAAATGTCGTGACCAGGATTAAGAAAGGAATGCTTTGACGGTTTGGATACGTAGAAAAGTGAACGTGAAAATAGTGACGAAGCAATTTATGCTCGGAAATGCGAGGCAAAGTCAGCAAGGGAGGCCCTGGACGGAAGCTTATTGACCAAATTGGCGATTTATTAAAGATAGGTCAAATTAAGAGTAATCTTAACCGACGAGCATATTGCGGGTCTCAAACCGCCATATGGTCACCGGGGCATATATACAAATTTGCGATTTTTTGTTTTTAATGCCATTGGATTCTACTATAAGAAGTACTTTATCTCAATTTATGTTATAATTTAATATTAATTACTTTGAATAAATTGTTAAATATCATTTGTCGTAAGCAAGGCAGTCCGAAATTATTTTTAGGTCATATTATTAGAAACTATTCCACTTCTGATGTTAAAAATTATTCTCAAAAGTATTTAAATAAAAGAATGTTACTCGTATTAGAATTAACTCTGAAGGTTGATTGTTAAAAATAATAAAAGTGTGAGAGCGGATGTTCAACTTGCTCTCTTGCTTACGCAATTGATCATTATCAGGAATAAGACAGCGTACAGCACTATATCAGTATAGAGCAAATACAGTTCGACCAACCGTAATATGTACCAGACACAATCACACATTAGTGTAACGTGAAGGACATAATTACATGATAACACCAAAGTATGCAAAGCAACAGCTACCACTACTCCTCTTGATGTAACACCGGACAGCCTCTCAGCAACACGATCTTCCTTGCTTACACTAGAAGAACTACTACACCGTATCTCCGTGTGGAGGTAATGTTTTAGCCCAACGGTCATAATAACGATATGAGACTAGTAGAATTACAGACTGTCTGATCCTCTTAGTCGACTGCGTGATACTTTATACTGCTAAAACAGGTGGGAGATTATAGTTCTACCTTCAACATTTCTTATTTTCTTTTATTATTTTACCCTCATTCCTAACAATATATATATATATATATATATATATATAGCCGTATAGTAGAGGTAAGAGCAACATTATTGCTTATTGGGGCAAATTTGACATGCCATAAAGACGTATGCTCATACGACCGTCAATGTTCAAATTACCCTGAGAATAAACCTCTGATATCTATCAGAGCAGATGTGTGTACATACGTCTACAAAATTTTGTATCGTTTTCTCAAGATTTGGTCAAAATTCGACGCATAGTCTTATCAAAAATACCCAATATATACATAGAGTCAGTTAATAAAACATAAAAGTACCAGAAAATATACAAGATCTGTCAATTACCAAATTTAAAGAATTTATTAAACAAAAACTGTAGAAAAATGGTTACTATAATTTAAGTGAATATATGGCTGAATAAAATGAATGAATACAATTACCTGGTAGAGCCATGCTGTAGCTACATTAATGGTTAGTGGTATAGTTGTAGCACAAATGGGTCGACTTGACCGGAAAAGGACTACACTCTCACAGAATACCAGCGTTTAATAGCAGCTTAACACTACTGTGTTTCGTATGGTGGGTGTAGAGAACCGGAGGAAACGAGTTATTCCATCTTAGTCCTCACGGGTGACAACGTATCTGCATTTTGATTCGTAATCGCGGATAGATTTATATGTCTATGGGCCACAAAAACCACTTACCATCAAGTGAGCTGTATACTCGTTTGTCACCCTTATCCATAAAGAAAAGAACAAAGAAGCAGATAATAACCCCTGGTAATAAGGTGGTCGCTTTCAAGCTGATTTTTGAATAAGTTTTGTAAAACACCTATTATTGCATGATATATTTATTTAAAAAGTCCCACAGAGCTTCTTGCTGGTTCTTCCCAGGACAGGGGCATTTTCCGAACCAGTGGTAAAAGTAAAAAGTACTAAAAAAAATACTTGTTATTTATTTGATATATAAATAAAATCTATTATTACTTTTATACCAAAGATAAAAGTAAGAATAGAATCTTTTATTAGCCTCGCTTTTGATATCAATGTAAATAAAAATAACCAATGAAATATCGCTTAAAGAGCTTCTTCATTTCAAAGTAGACAAGTTATACCACTTTATACACCAATCTCTCTGTGCAGCCATTATTAAGATCTAGCATATTACGAGCAGAAACACCAGCCACCAATTACAAGAGAATAAGTAAATACAATACAAACAGCGTGATTCTATGGCATACCCTAATTACATTCATACGGATGTTGAAATTTTGCTTTCTCCAAATTTTACCAATTACCACCTCACAAATAAACACAATGGGCACTCCACAACATTCATTTAAAATAGAAGTGACAGAATAAGTAAGCTCCATTTGTCAAAATCATTCAGAAGATGCTGTTTCTATAAGTTATATTAACAACATTGGATAACAAAAAGGATTCTATCTGCAAAACTTCATACAAATATTTGATTCCGGAAAAAAATATGGATTTTCACCAAGAAAAAAATGACCAATGCTTTGAACAGATACCAATACAGAAAGAGTAATTAATAAGAGTAATAATTTAAACTTTAATCCAATTTGAGTTACCTCTGTTGAAAACACAATAAAAGCCACGAATGGAACGCTTTAAAAATGGGCATACGTCAGATGGATACAAGTGAAGAAAGACGTTCTCGATTCGCTTTTCTTCAAATTCGAGAAATGTAACTCGGTCGGACTTTTCTTCTAAAACAAAGTTAAACTTGAAAACATTTTCATTAAAACAAGTGAAAATAAAGAATATGTGCAAGGATGGAACTCCTCCAAAGAATTGCCACAGCTATTACGAAAATTCACCTGTTGTAGAAAACGAAAGTTTCAAGATAGGAGTTAATAATGATAGCGAAGAGTTAACACTTGCTGCAACAAAAGTATCTTATTACGACATTGACCTAGAAACAAAAACTGATTAATTATTTTTAGTGTATTTAAGGCATAATACGAGGGTGGATTGAAAAGTACTCGGCCTAACACAGATCCATTCAATTCTAAAAATCAAATCTACCCACATTATTTAGTTCAGTTCAGACTAGTTCATTGTGTGAAGTTCAAAACGTGTGCGATAATTAGTTGTGATTTTATAAATTTATTAACAAAGTAATCGGACATAATTTCCGCGAATGGAGCAAATCGAGCAGCGTGCCGTCATTAAGTACCTCCATAAGAAGGGGCTATCATCAAAAGCCATCCATGATGACATGGTCAGTACATTAGGCGATTGTGCTCTGTCATATTCATCCGTCAAAAAATGGATAGCAGAATTTAAGCGTGGTAGAGAGAGTGTGAAAGATGAACCCCGCTCTGGAAGGCCTTCGACGTCAACTACTGACGAAAATATTAAAAAAGTACTTGATTTAATAATGGGAGACCGCAGATTAAAAATTAGAGAGATAGCCGAAATTATAGGCATCTCTTATGAACGAACTCAAAACATCATTGTCAACGAGTTGGGTTTCCACAAGGTGTCTGCGAGGTGGGTTCCGCGACTGCTTTCAGTTGAACAAAAAAGGACGCGATTGACTATTTCACGCGACTGTTTGGAGTTATTTGAAGCCGATGCAGATGATTTTTTGAATCGTTTTGTTACTATGGACGAAACATGGGTTCATTACTGTACACCGGAAACAAAACAACAATCAAAACAGTGGAGAAGACCTGGTTCACCACCCCCTAAAAAGGCTAAGTCGATTTTGTCGGCAAATAAGGTGATGGCTTCAGTATTCTGGGACTCGAAAGGTGTGATTATGATTGATTATCTTGAAAGGGGTCAGAATATAAACTCTGATTACTACTGCACCTTACTACGTCGTTTACGAGAGGAAATAAAAGAAAAACGTCGAGGAATGCTCAGAAGAAAAGTCCTGTTTCATCAAGATAACGCCCGTGTTCACACGTCAGTACAGTCAATGGCTGAAATTCACAACTGTGGCTTTGAACTGTTACCGCATCCGCCGTATTCACCTGATCTGGCACCATCAGACTTCTTTCTGTTCCCTAACCTAAAAAAGCACTTGGGAGTTCAAAGATTTTCGACAAACGACGAGGTCAAAGCAGCTGTAGACGCATATTTTGACTCTAAGGAAGAATCATTTTTTTCAACGGTCTAAATGCTTGGAAGGGGAGGTGGCAAAAGTGTATTGAACTTGATGGTGATTATGTAGAAAAATAAAAATATAACTGATTTAGTATTTGTTTATTTTCTTGGTTAGGCCGAGTACTTTTCAATCCACCCTCGTATAACCTTAGCATGCTTCTTTAATGCAAGTTATCTTTTAAAAATTTAAAAGATATTCCACTTTCTAAAAATTTAACATAACACTTAATACCAGTATTGCAAACTTTTATTGTGATTTATAATGTTTTTGAGAATTCGTTATGATTGGTTTTTATGACAATAAGAGTATTTTAAAGCTTTAGATTTTATTTTGTATGAAAACCTAATGTGTCAAGATACATTAGGTTTTATTTTTCCCTTCATACATGCTCTTCGGTTTAGTGTACTCTCGAACTGGCCTTTTTTCAAGACGTCCTTGATTTGATTTTTTTTTCCAACACTTTCATTCACACTTGCCTTATAACGATTTCTAATAACAATTAAAAAAAATTGCGATTGCACACCCGCCTGCCAAGCGATTTTTAATAGGTTGTAATTATGACAGATAACTAAAGCTATTAATATACTCGCATAGAACAAAAGAACGAAAACCGAAATTTCTAACGTTTTTATCGTAAAATTTTCCGCATTTTATGACTACCAGGAGGGAAGATAAACTAGGCGTGCAGTAATTTTCTTGTATAATATACCAGCTTCTGCACAGTAAGACAGTTTTAGCATCTTAATACAACTTAGCAGAGAATTTAATAGAATAGGATCTCAACACTGAACTCTCAAAGCTCAACTTTTCCTCATTTTAAAGCACATTGGTAATTAAATGTTTAACATTATGTCTTGTAAATTTAATTTAATTTTGTATTATTGCCGTTTAAGAGCAAATTTTTGGCGTTAAAGTAACGTATTAATTCAGATAAAGCATTAATTATCTTGTCATAATTAATTGACTTTCGTTTGAGTTTGAGAATTAAAGAGGTATCATCAGCAAATAATACTATATCGTGATTGTCCCCTACAAGATAAGACTAAGAACAGAAATGGAGCACGAATCGAAGCTTGAGGAACGCCCATTAATACTACTGATCCAGAGGAACTTTTGCCATTGATAACAACTTTTTAAGGTATGTTGTATATTATGAAATAATAAGTCTAATCGCAATATTTTTGACACCGCAGTTTTATAATTGCCTGATTAATATCTCATTATGAGCACAATTAAAATCCTTGGAAAAATCACAATAAATACCTAAGGCTTTTTGTGAACTCTCCTAGGCATTAAAATATATAACGTAAGCTGCGTCAATCATCGAGCGACCCCTTTTGAAACCAAATTGATTTTATTTGTGTAATTTATTTTTATTATAAAAAATAATTAATTGATCCAACTATATTTTCAAAAATTTACTGAGAATTGGAAGCACAGAAATATATCTAAAATTAACGGGGGTCCAGCGTACTGTCAGATTTTAATAAATGTATTACTTTAATTTGTGTCACTAAGAGCTTTTAAAACTGATTGCAGTAGTAGTAGACTAGTAAACTATTAGATAAACAGTAATCGTTATTATACAATTAGAAAACAAGTTTAGCGGAAAAAAGAAGAATATACAGACAAGCTCACTCCATTCTTATATTGTTTTTGAAAAAATAGTCTAATTGTTCCAGTATTGCAGGGGAAAGTAGGGGAATACGTGATGAAAATTTCATAAATTTTTCATATGTATGATTAGACTAAGCTCTAAACAATATCTCTATAGGTTGTCTAGATTGCTTGTTTAAACACAGTGTGACAGCAATCTACTCTTCAAATTTCTTACAGCTATTTAACTTAATTTGGTTTTAGGTGAGTAATGAAATCTAGTTGTTTATGGTAGTGGCATCGGAGAATCCATCATCCCGTTCCTTTCCGTAGGTGTTGTAAAAGGAGACCATGGGAAATGTCGGAAAATGGAATACCAGACTAGTAACGGAACGTAGCGTTCAAAGCAAAGCAAATATGTGAGTTTTTAAATGCGAGACCGAATAATAAAAAGTGTTACGATGCGATTTCTTGGAATTGACATTATTTTATAAAATAAGGGTGAAACACGAGCACACTGTCCACATGAATGATTTGGCCCATAGGCACCTTCATCTCGCCTTGATTTAGAATTCTAATGTAGATGTATTGTCACCCGTGAAGGCTAAGATATAATGTTTCATTACTAGTAAAATGAGTCCCCGGCTATATATATATATATCCTATATAAACATATATACACTCACCATAAGAATTATAGCAACTATTCTATGCTAGTATCATTTGAGAGCGTGGTCCTTCCCCGGTTGAGCTCATCCTTTCGTGCTGCTACTATAAAAACAATGTGGGTCTACCACGTTTAAATTAAGAAAGCGAGTGCTTCTAGGCAATCGCTTTAGCACCCTTAGGCAGAGAAGAACTCCTTCCGCCTAGCAATTTTTTTATCGTCTCTCATCGGGAGTATAGAGTGCATCTGTGCTTCACAAACACTCGTGCAATATACTGTGTATTTATTTATTCCATTTTCTATGCAGATGGCTTGTCAACGATGAGACTGGCGGCCATGAAATCATTGCATTATTAGTGTACAATATAGAAGTTATATTTTTAATTAAAGGCGATTTATTGTACATACATTCTGAACCGCAACTCTATTTGTAGGCCCTGCAAATACTTCTTCAGTCATTTATTTTTTTTATTTTTGATCAGCTGCTGCTACCAAACATGTTTTAAGTGTTCACTTCGACAATTTTGAATGCGGTAATTTACAAAAAAATTGAATAAAATATTACGCCTTCTGGAAGTACGAGTAATAAATCAAATTGAAAGAGCTATCCTGTTTTCTCCGTTTGCTTCAATTTTATATTAATTTAAACGTCAGATTTCCATCGCTCATTGTTTAAGGAAAGCTTCTATTAAAATAATTTCGATTTGAAAATAAATTATAATTACAATTTAATTTAATTAGTTTTTATATGTATATATTTATATCTATTATTTTTAAATAAGAAATGTGTTAATATAAGTCATTTATATATGTTTATACAAGACATTTTTTATATAAAAAAATCTTTCACGTAAAAAAGTGCTGGTAGGTTTTCACAGCACGGTTCTTTGAACGATATCATCAGAAGGGCTCTTGTATCTATAAATATTGCCTCGGTTTTAGAGCCTTGTGGAATATTTAGTGACGATGGCAGGAGACCCAACGATATGAAATTGATATCTTGGGAAAGAGGTGAAGCCCTAGTGTGGAATGCTACTTGCATAGACATTCTCGCGGCCTCTCATCTCAGGGGTACCTCGTATTGAACTGGGCGGCATCAGAGGCAGATGAACTGAGTAAATGGCGCAAATATGGGTCTCTGAGCATTGACTACATATTTCTGCCATTTTCTGTAGAGACTATCGATCCGTGGGCTCCTCGTGCGGTGAAGTACCGTGACTGGTCCTTGCTGCTGGTGATAAGAGGGCTGATTCTTTTCTCGCTCAAAGGCTAAGTATAGCCATTCAGAGAGGAGACGCAGCCAGCATTCTTGGCACGATACCATGGGGAATAGTACTGTACGATAATTAAGGTATTAGTATTAGTTTTTTTTTCACTTATAGTTTTATTATATTGTTTATAATAAAATATTGAATATTATGTTATGTTAATAAATGTATAATATTTGTTATATATATATACACAGAAACAGAAACAGAAACTTTATTATTCAATATAGATTAGAAATAATACTTATTAAAAGTCACTCTTTTGTTTAATTACCACTTCCACTGGTTCGATACATTCAACAAGAAACGCTGTGGGACTTTTTTTTAAATAACAGCTCACAATCATGCACGTAACGTAATTAACAAAACAAAACAAATTAGAAATAGCTTGGTAGCGATCACCTCATTCCCAGGAGTTGTTATAATCCATAAATTTCTTAGTATTATAACCTATTTTATACAAAACTAGTTTAAAAAATATTGAACTTTGAGCAGATCAAAATTTTGTATATTTTCTGGGATTTTGTTGTAAAAGAGTGTACATCGCCTTATGAATGAATTACTGGTGGAGTCGAGTAACTCTTTGTCTGTTCCTAGTATTTACAGAATGACTATCACTTATTTTTGCGTAAGTACTTTTATTATTGTGTACGTACTTTACAATTAGAGGCCAGTAGAGATTTAATAGAAGCTCGCTTCAAAATGTAGCTAACCTTGTCTGTGACTCCTCTGACATAGGGTAGTACAGCAGGCACACGCTCGACTGTAGTCTGCTTCACTCGTTCACTGTGACGTAGGCGCGGGATACGAAGCTTGTTGTCTTGCAATACTTGCTCGACGTGCTGAAGCTCGGCGGCCCGATGTTTCTGTCACAGATCCCTCGTGCTCTCTGAAACAAAGATTTTCCCACGACAGCTAACTGTGATGGATGATAGTGCGATTCACAATTTAAACATCGGTTGGTATGGGTCTTTTTCTTATACACAGTGTGACCAATTTTGTTATCAGGATTTCGGATGACTAAACATCTAGGAAAGTTAAAGAATTATTTGCCTCTAACTCCATTGTGAATTATATTTTTGAGTTTATGGAATTAAGGTGGTCTAAAAATGCAGTTACTTTGTCAGATGGTAAAATTGTGAAAGTGTCGTCTACGTACCGCTTGTAGAATCTTGGATTAACAGGAGCAGTAAGAAGAGCTTTCTCTTCAAAGTCCTCCATGAATATATCGGCAACAATGGGAGATACAGGTGAGCCCATCGCCACTCCATCTACTTGCTTGTAGAACTCCTCCTTCCACAATAGATAGCTAGATGTAAGGAAGTGTTTGAGTAATACTGCATATTCTGTACGCATGTTGTATTATTCTAGCTTCCTGGTTACAATTGAGATGCAGTCTTCAATAGGTAAGCATGTAAATAGTGACTGAACATCAAAATTAACCATATTTTCATTGTCAGCGAGATGTAGGTCTATTATATCACTAAAAAAAAGCTCCGCGATGTTAGCAAATCATGTTAGGAATTTCGATTTACCAATTATACCATCTGAAAGGTCAGAAATTGGTCATAAAAGGTCAGTTGACCTTATTAATTGGTCAGCGTTAGAAACATTTTTATAAAGGTTAAAAAATTTTCAAGGTCATTGAGAAATTTTAGCACCTCATTCGCGAAAAATATAAAAAATAAAAAATATGCGCGATTGAGAACCATTCGCTGATAATTGGTCAGCTTATATAAATAGTTGGTCAGTTTAATTTAATATTTAAAAAAAAACAAGTTTGCATTGTCGTAACGCGCATGCTTTGGGACGGTTAATTGTATCAGGGCAGTGAGAACTTACGCCCAGTTATTTACTATGAACGAGATGGAGGTGGGGTATATTTTTTATATTTTTTTTGAGAAAAAAATCTTAGACATTTTCTACTATCAAACCTATAATAGTGGAGAAAGAAATAGGATATTTTTTTAAACTACGTGAAGGTGAAAGTGCATGCATGGGATTTGGGGATAATAGTTAACTAGCTTATTTTATAATAATTTTATGTAAACATGATTTTTGGGGTTCCGTACCTTAAAAAGAAAACACGGAACACTTATAGGATCACTTTGTTGTCCCTCTGTCTATCTGTCAAGACCCTTTTTCTCAGGAACGCGTGGAGGTATCAAGCTGAAATTCATTTCAAATACTCAAATCTACTGTCCCTTCGAGCTGTAAAAATCAACTTCTAAGCCAACACAATCAAAAGATACAGCCGTTTATGCCGCAAATTTTCGACATTGGCAAGGGAATCAAAACCTACAGGGTACTTCCCGTGAACTCAGAATCTTGAAATTTGATACAAAGCAATGTTTTATAGCACAAACAAAGGAAAAACTGCGAAAAGCATAAATTTTTAGTTACATCATATAATAAAACTATTTATAATAATTTTAAACTTATGCCTACGGATTTGTTCGAAACCCTCGGCGCGGAAGTCCGACTCACACTTGGCTGGTTTTTTTTTTAATTAAAAATATTAGATTTACATAAAAAATTACCATGAAAATTTATTTCTAAAATACATTTATTATAAATTAAGTTTTTCAACTCCAATTTTATATTAATACTCTAAAATATATTAGTACAAGGCTGCTTAAAACATCGAAATTTTTTTCATTTCTTAGCAATATGTATATATATACATAATAGTTAAAAAGCAATATATAACAACGAGATGGAGTGACGACCTGGTAAGACATGCAGGAAGTCGATGGATGCAGGTGGCTCAGGACCGTGCTTTGTGGCATTCCTTGGGGGAGGCCTATGTTCAGCAGTGGACTAATGAAAGGCTGTAATGATGATGATGATATAACAATGGAAAAAATTAATCATAACTAAAGAAATCAAAATTAAAAAAAAATGGATTGAGTTACAATTAACCGTTCAAAAGCATGCAAGTTACGACAACGCCAACTTATTTAATTTTGTTTTAATATTAAATTAAACTGACCAAATATTTATATAAGCTAACCAATTATCAGCGAATGCTTCTCGATCGCGCATATTTATTATTTTTTTCGCGAACAAGGTGCTAAAATTTCTCAATGACCTTGAAAAACTTTAACCCTTTATAAAAATGTTTCTATTGCTGACTAATAAATAAGATCAACTGAACTTTTATGACCAATTTCTGACCTTTCAGATTGTATAATTGGTAAATCGAAATTCCGCACATTAGGTGTTAACATCGCAGAGCTCTAAAAAAATGCTACGAATCCTTTGTGTGTTCTCTAGTTTGTCCACTCATTGGTGACAGAATTTTTCCAGGTGTTGAGTCAACCTGTAAGTTGGTGAATTGATTTGGCTCACTAATGAACGTAGTGGAGCATTTGGTTTGTGTATTTTTGGTAACCCATATAACCTCGGTGGTTTGGTACACGGTGGTATTATCAAATTTACGTCGAGATTTAATTTTTCGAAGTAATTCTTTATAAGATCGTTAGTTGTTTTAAGCACATTGGTTAAAGGGTCTGTTTTGACCTTTTTGTACGTACTTTCGTCCGATAAAGGTTGTTGTATTTTCAAATTATGATCTCACGTATCTATTACTACCTTCTACTTGTATTACTACCACCACTTTTATTTTAGAAAAATAATTAGGGTTCCACGCAAAAATGTTAAAAGCCATAAAATCCAATCGTAATAAATTCCACATGGACGACACACGGGGAACACCTAGTTGAAAATAAAAGATTTAGATTTTTTTAAACATTTAGATTTTTTAGGAAACATTATAGGCATAAGATTTTTAATGTATGATATTTGGGTGATGAGATATCTTTCTGAAATTGCATGACAACTTTAGCTGACTTATGCCACCGACTCTAGCCCCCTCTTATTCCTGCTAAGGTTTTCAAGCCTTGGTAGCTTATGTAATAAAAACTCTCTTTCGAGTTTTATTTTCACCATTACGTTGAAAGTATTTCATATTAGTCCTCAGAGATGACAACGCAATACTGTAGCCTTCTTTGTTGGCAGTTGATTGCAGGTATCCGTGAGTTGTCTGTATTCATGGAATACAGTAGTCACTTACCATATCAGGTAAAACGCAAGTTCGTTTGTCACTTCAGTTTTAAAAATGGAACCATCTGAAATATAACAATGCAACGGTTGTAACTGTTAGTGTGGTTCTAACTAATTACAATACAATTCAATAATTTTTATTATATACCAAGAAAAGATAAGAAGATCAAAAAAATAAATAAACAAGTATTGAGGGAAATACAAATGACAGTCTTATTACTGCATACCAATCTGTTCCAGACAACCCAGAAGAAGAAATAAATTAAAATAAGAAAAAATAGGAAGGTTAACTAAAATAAAAATAAAATGTAAAGATACAAACTCATGCATTACAAAGACATAATTTTTCAGGTAGATCAATGACCATAATTAAGTGGAGGAAGAGAGAGGGGTTAGAGAGACAAATAGTATTCCTTAACCTGTTTTTTGGAACACATTTAAGGATCAAGCACTATTTATTTACTAGCTCAAAGAATTTCAAAGTCTTACTCCAAGAACAGAGAATGATTTTTTTATAATAATTAGAGGAGTGAACAGGACATTGGAGTGAAAGATTTTCTTTGGATTGTAAGGAAAAATTATGACAGGGGCTGAGCATTTTAAAAAGTTTTTTTTTTTAAATAAGAAGGACTTGATATATTAAGGCGTTTTCCTGACCAAAGAACCTTGAGCATGCAGTGCACTGCCGCCCACACTCTGCGCCAATATTTATCATAGAATTCACACGATTTTGGAAAGAAGACGTATTAATATAAAAAAGTAATTTTTTAAAAGTAGATTAATATATTTATAGCACATAAAAACAAATTAAAACGTGGAATGTGATGATAGGTTATCGAACATTAATAATGTGCTTTTAGATGTAGTTTATTTTTCATAGCTAATGAGATAATAGTCTCTGAATTACGAAGAGAGCAAAATGTATATGAGTATTCCGAAGATTGGGAGCCATTTGAGTTTAGTGCGGTATTCTGAGACATATTGAAACGAATTCTAGGTGATGTTTTATGCGCTGCGGTTCCCCCGTTTATATAGACACATCTGTTACTACAAGCGAATTATGAAGGCGTCACAATGTTACGAAAACTAGTATCCGATAGGCCTCGTAAATTCACTCGGATTGTTCTGAATTTTTCTTCTAACGCTGTTCTTTTAAATTATGTCCACAAGTTTGTGACGTAAAGACACATGTGCAGACAATGCAATCAAACTTTATAATAATATTTTTCTTGTTATGCAGTGGTGGCAGTGGGTAGATAATCCACTACCTTATATTGTCACGCAAGTGTCGTAAGAGGCAACAGAGGGAAGTAAAACAGGAAATAAGCAGCACCATCTTCTTGATAAGAACTCAAAATTAAAATTAAAATTGTGGTGGCCAATCCTCCCGCAAAGATTAGCAACCTTAGCAAATATCCCCCCTATGAGGCAATCTATTGTCGAGGTCTATGTTTAAGAGTGGACTTTTGTTAGGCTGTAATGAATGAATAAATGCAATTCTTTGCTGTTTTACGCTGGTATTCTGGAATAGCGTGGTTTTTCAACATTAAAGCCCTTGATGTCATTCGTACTAGATCCATAACATGTCTACATTTACCACGTTTTATTAAGGATAACAATCTCTTTTAAATTATAACTTCTTCTTTTATCTTTGGATATTTTATCCAGGATTTGCCTTAATTGTCACGCTTGACAGGCGAAATGTCGATCGCAGTATGAGACGCCTTGGACCTATGATGCTGCCCGTCGTCGGTTTGAATATGAATTCATACTTTTAATATTATATATGTGAAAGTGTGTTTGTTTGTTTGTCCTTCTTTCACGTCGCAACAGAGCATCGGCATGCCATGATTTTTTGTATGGGGATAGTTCGGTGGTTGTAGAGTGACATAGGTTAGTTTTTTCCGCGGAAAAACATCTCATTACCGTGGGAAAATCGAATATGTTGCACAAGTTTGTCCTTCTTTCACGTCGGAACATAGCGTCGGCATGGCATGATTTTTTGTATGGGGATAGTTCGGTGGCTGTAGTGACATAGGCTACTTTTTCAGCGGAAAAACATATCATTCCCGTAGGAAAATCGAATATAATGCAAAATTAAATTCAGCTCGGTGGCGCCACCGTGATTCTACAAGACGGACGACGGTACGATGGACGAACACAAAAGGTCAGAATATCTGGATTATTATGTCTTTTTACCAAAATTAAGATAAAAAATGTATGGATCTGTATTTTTTCACGCAGGACCGAGAAGAGAGCGATAAAAAACATAAAATTCACCAGTTGATTTTCTTCAAACGTTTTGGTGAATTGTAATTCACAGAATAGGCGATAACCTCGCAGACGATATTAAGTAATCCGTTGATGCTCTGCCTACCCTGCAAGGGTTACAGGCGTGATTATAAGTATGGATTAGAAATACTATCACCACCTATCACGCTTTCACCCTTAACTATTACTTAACTGTGGTAGAAACAGTTCTTAGTAAGCCTTATTAATAAGCCTTAGTAATATTTATTGAATGGAAATGAATACAGTTGTTATATGTGGTTATGAATGAATCGGTATTACAATAAGAAAAATTGTGCAAAATTATAAGAAAAATATTTTTTTAGCGTTCTGATTAACTAACGTATTCATAATTTAAATTGATTCCGCTAGATGTCGTTACTAGGTTTTTAAAACGCGGTAACGAAATGTTTCTTGACATGTACTTAGCTCCCGCCGTTGAGCCGCGCGTCAACTTATAGTGCATATGGTACCTATATGCTTTAATTGTTTCTATTTCGTAGCTTATTCGACTACCTTTTTTCGATTTCGGTTGTTTGTTATTTGCTTTGTGATTTGATTAAGGTTGAATGGATTTATATTGGCTTTCATTTTCGGATTTGTGTATTTTCTTGGATCGGTTTTATTGATTTGGTTGGTATTCCTTTCCTTTACATATTTAGACTCTGGCTTTGATTTTGGATTTTGTTTATTTAGAATCGTGAATTGGTTTTCGTTGTTTTAGGTTGTTCAACAATATTTTAAAGGAATAATAATAGTATAGATAGTGTATACGGTACCTATACACTTACTTCTTTCTTCGTTGGTTATATTTATATTGACTACTGCTTTAGATTTCGGTTTTCTGCGATTTGTTTTGTGATTTGGTTTAAGTTGATTCGATTTTTGTTGACTATCATTTTCGGATTCGTGTTGTGTCTTGAATTGATTTTGTTGTTTTGATTTTAAATAATATTTAAAAGGAATATTTATTCCATTTAGATATTTTGTATTTGCTTTTAAAAAATATTTAAAAGGAAATTTAATTCCTTTTAGGTATTTTAACGTTTTTTTACAAAATAAGGGAAGCGACCAAGCAATATTTAATCTCAGGAGTGAAGGTGAAGCAAATCCCGTTAATGAATACAGACCTTTCAAGCAGGGCGTTATGTCAGCAGTAACGAGGCAGCGTGGCGTCTCCTTGGCTTCAATTTACACGAAAGGCACCCAACAGTTACTCACCTTGCTGTGCACTTAGAAAATGGAGAGCGTGTATATTTCACCGAAAGAAATTTCCAAAAAGAATTGCATCACCGCAAAAAACTACACTCACAGCCTTCTTTCAAATTCGAACCGAACCCTTTGAAAAAACGTTGTTATATTCTGAAGTCTCCCGCTGTTATACTTGGAACATATCTAGGAAGGAGTGAAAACGCCGTATTCAAGGTTGTTGCAAATTGGCCCGGTGTAAAGTCATCAGATGCCCTTGGTCGTGTGTATACATAACTATGTAACTAATTTTGAATGTTTCTGTTTACGATTGCTGCTGCACCATGTTCGGGGTCCTACAGGATATAAAGATCTTAAAACTGTCAACGGTCAGGAATGCGCAACTAATAGAGAAGTATGTGAAGCTCTGCATCTTTTAGAAAACGATAATCACTGGGATGAAACCATGGAGGAAGCTGTGCAGTGCCAGTCACGAGCCAGAATTAGGGATCTTTATGCAACTCTCATATCATCTTGCGGGCTATCTAATGCACATGAATTGTGGGACAAATATAAAAAGTACATGACGGAAGATATTTTGCGAAGGTTACAGCAGACACACGCGAACATGACATACAATGAACACATTTATAATGAAGCACTTGGAAAAATTAAAGCTAAAGTAATGGCAATGGTAGGCAAAAAATTAAGTGACTTTGATATGATAAACCCTCAGCGAACAACCGAAAATGAACTAAGTGATGAAATTATATGTGAAACAAACTACGATATACCAGCTTTGCACCATCAAGTAGCCGAATTTGTACCCCGCTTGCATCCCGAACAAAAAAGGGGTTTTTGACAAATTATTAGGACAAATTGAATCTGGAAATGGTGCACTTTTCTTTTTAGATGCCCCTGGATGAACTGGGAAGACATTTTTGTTAAATATATTATTAGCGCAAGTACGGAAAGATAAAAACATTGCTGTGGCCGTAGCTTCCTCCGGTATAGCCGCCAAGCTGCCGCACTGCACATTCTGTTTTAAAACTCCCTCTAAATCTAGCCCAGGGAGAGTCGCCGATTTGCAACTTTAGCAAAAATAGAGCACGAGGTATAATGCGGCAATGCAAACTTTTAGTGTGGAACGAAAGTACAATGCCGCATAAAAAAGGTGTAGAAGCACTAAATCGAACGCTCCAGGATTTGCGCAGTAATACCGATGTAATGGAAGGAATGGTGGTTTTACTGGCTGGTGACTTTCGCCAATCTTTACCTTTCATTCAAAAGGGCACACCTGCAGAAGAAATAAAAGCATGCCGCAAGTCGTCTATTTTATGGAACAAGGTGACAAAATTCAGTTTAACTACGAATATGAGAGTGCATTTGTATAATGATATCAATGCTGGAAACTATGCTGACACACTATTAAAAATTGGCGAATGGCGGTTGGAAACGGATGCTGAGGGCTGCGTTAAATTGACGAGAGATTTTTGTAATTTAGTACAGAGTCATTCCGAATTAATTGCGAGCGTTTATTCAGATTTAACGAACAACATGCATGAAGACAAATGGTTATGTGAAAGGGCGATTCTTGCACCAAAAATGAGAGCGTTAACAAAATAAATTCAGACATATTAAGCGAAGTAGCAGGAGAAATAACAGAGTATTTGTCAGTAGACACAGTTATGGACACAGAACAGAGCACTTCATATCCCGTAGATTTTACAAATTCTCTATAGTTCTCAGGTGTGCCCTCACATAAGCTTCAATTAAAATTAGGCGTCTCAGTCTTGCTAATGCGAAATTTAGATGCTCCTCGGTTATGTAACGGGACAAGGCTGCGTGTGACACATCTTGGACGGAACATAATCGGTGCTACAATTTTGACGGGCGTAGAAAAAGGTGAAAATGTTATTATACCACGGATCCCTATAATTCCCACAGATCTTCCTTTTCAATTCAAAAGGTTGCAGTTCCCTATTAAACTCAGTTTTGCAATGACAATTAATAAAGCGCAAGGGCAAACGTTACGGGTAGCGGGGGCCAACTTAGAAAAACCGTGCTTCTCTGATGGTCAGCTGTATGTAGCATGTTCGCGTGTGTCAAATGCCCAGAATTTTGAACGGCTTCCTGAGAACAAAATATTTTTTTTGAAGCAGGAACGCAACATACACTAACATATATAAACACTAACGTCCGTCACCCAAAAGGGTAGAGACGAGAGATACGGTAGAGACTGAGACGACGGACTTCCATTTGGCACAATCCTGAGACAAATTTCTCGCCTCCTTTACATCCATATACATTCGGTCCTTTGGACTTGACATCAGAAGTGTTATGAAGTCGCATGTCGATGAAAGAATACGACAAGCATCTGCTCGACATCAAAAACAAGAACTCGTCGTACTTCATTGAATGGATCCCCAACAAAGTGAAGACCGCCGTGTGTGACATACAACCCAGAAATCTCAAGATGATCGCTACAATCATTCAAGAGCTGTGCAAGCATATCTCAGAACAGTTCACCTCTATGCTCAGGCGCAATGCTTTCTTGGATTAGTACATTGGTGAGGGTATGGACAAGATGGAGTCCACCAAGGAGGAGAGCGACATGAATGACTTGATCTTTGAATACCAGCAATACGAGGAGACCACCGGCGAGGAAGACGTGGAGCTTGACGACGAAAAGGAACAAGAAATTAAAGACAACTAAACACCTCCTCTTGACTCCGTAACACTCTTAATGATTCCCTTTTCCTGTCCCACTGGACGCCAGGGTTCTTTGATTCTGCAGTTTGTACATGTTTATAACAGTTATTTATTGTCGTAAATAGTACCCCCCTTGACGTGACCCCTTCACCTGACCTGACTAACACGGTGCTATGAACTCACTGATGATACATAGGAAAATCATCTTTTGTTTGATGAGACTGACCATGAGTAACATTAGTTATATTTTTATTAAATTATTATTTTTAGGGTTCCGTACCTCAAAAGAAAAAAACGGAACCTTATAGGATCACTTTTTTGTCCATCTGTCTGTCTGTCAAGACCCTTTTTCTCATGAACGCGTGGAGGTATCAAGCTGAAATTCATATCAAATAGTCTTGATTTTGATAGGCTGTAATAAATGAATGAATGAATAGTATGTAAGTAAATGAACATGTTTATAAAGCTAAGCACTAGAAAATCCTACTGAATTTACAAAACAACGGTGAAATATTGGCAGTAATTTTACTGTACGCTAGATACGGACAATTTATTTATTTACTTTTATTTATTTTATTTATTTATTTTAACAGATGATACACCATTGGCTTATCACTAGACATTGTTTAATATAACACAATTGGTTTTGTTCAAAATGATTTGCCTTTAAAGTTATAAACAACATTCGCAAAAACAGTGCAGCTACAATAAGACAATTTTAACTTACTTAACTAGACCAATATTATTAATAAATTTACAAGTAATTTGCTTACAATAAAACTAATGATAAACTTGAAGAAAAGCGAAAGAGTTATAAATACTTATTACATAATCTAGCAAATTTTGACACGTTATCCGTATGGACGTATCACTTATTAAAATTATACAATATGTTGTATCATTTTAATAAGTGAACCCTTGTTGATATTTTAGAAGAAAATGTTTTGCAAAATAGTTACAAGTAAAAATCCAACTTGAATGAATTGTCATTAACGTTCCTTTTTGTGATATTTTGTCCTCGTTTTGTTCATATCGAAATGACGACAGGCGCGGAAAAGACAGAGTGATAGATTCTCTTACACTGTCACTACCGACATTTAACCATTTTGAACCTTTTTGTGTTATATTTAGTTGAGCCAGGCTGCAGCTATATTATGGTTGAAGCTCGAATGGATCGGCTCCAACGGAGAACAACCCCACTCTTATAGAATATTTGCGGTAAATAGCAACTTAATGATGCTATATTTCGAATGGTGAATGTAAAGAACACGAAGCTCTATTTACTGGAAATCAATAAAAATCAATAAAAAATGAAAATAATATAAACTGCGGTTTTTATTATTTTGAATTCTTAGTTTATGTTTTTTATATGAGGATATCTATAAAGGGGTGATATCAAGCTTCAAACAAGCTTTTGTTAGGAAAGATAAATGTATAGCTAAGAAATAGAATATTAGGTTGGGAAAAATACTTCTTCGTATTTTATATACAAATACAAGACATTTTTTTAAGTTTAATTTTATTTAATTATAACGTATGAGTGCAATTTTGTTCGATAAGTTGTTGCCATCTTGTAGGTTCACATTTAATTATTACATAATCCCGTTACTGTAGAAATGTGACAAGTACAATTTTGATCAAAAACATGTGACAAGTAGTTTTGACAGTCCTCTCTTGATGTTAACTAACACTACCCAATTAATTCTGACGAGTCCGAAAAAGTAAAAATCTTAGGGTGCAAAATCAGAATTATATGGTGGATGTATTGTCACTTCGCAAACAAGCTCTCTCAATGTTTACTGATTGGCCAAATATGTGTGTGGTCTGGCGTTATCACGATGAAAGACTGTTAATCTATTCAGGCCGTTTTTTTTTTCAATAGAGATCCGAATCGATGGTTTTTCCCGGTGGTAAAAGCCCATAATATAAGATACCCTTCCAATTCCACCATACACACAGCATCATCTTATTGCATGTTAATCCGGGGTTTGCTACTGTCTGCGGAGCTTGACTACCTTTTGACCATGATCTTTTTCGCAAGTTTTTGTCGTAAGTGATCCACTTTTCGTCACCAGTTATCAATCAGGTTCGGTTTTCAGAAATGGTTCGGTTTCATAACTTTTCAATAGAGAATCGCAAATGTGTACAGGATTCATAAGATTTCTTTCAGTGATATCGTGTAGTAACAAAATATCGAGCTTTTTTGTATAGCCAGACATTTTCAAATGGATCAAAACTGTTTTGTGGTCAATCCTCAATTCCTCGGCTACGTCGTTACTACTAATATGCCGATCGTGCTCCACTTTTTCATAAATGGTATCGATTTATCCATATGAGAGCGATCAGAGCGTGCTGCACTTTTGACATCTAAATTCCTGGACTGAACACGCTTGAACCAACTTTTTGCTACTCTTAACGACACTGCATTAGGTTCATCACAAATTTTTTTCGCTGTTTGAGTCGCATTTTCCCGTTTCCTACCGACTTCAAAAAGGAGACGGTACTCAATTCGACTGTATGTTTTTTTTTGTGTGTTACCCTATGACTTTTTTCTGGGTTAACCGATTTCTTTGCTTTTATTTGAAAGCTGGTGCTTCTTATGTGGTACCATATAAATTTGATCAAGGTCTGACCATAGTTTTTGAGTTATTCTTAATAATTTATATTGAAGTCAGTTGTACAAAATTTTTAATTGTTAAACTATTGTAATGAAACTTCAGCATGTATGGAATTCATTCCTTAGATTCACTCATTTTGGCGGACAGAAAAACAATTGAGAAATGGCGGAAAGATTAAAACCATCCAGACACAAACAGTACAACCAAAAAGATTTTTCTTCAACTTTATAGAAACAAAACGCGAACAAACTTTTTACCTCACCTATTATGATTAAAGCACTTTTTCACCTTCAAGAGTTCGGTAACGAAGACTGGCAATGCTCGATTAAACATGTTTTTGTATCGCCATGTTGTAGGATTATATAATATTAAATATGTTTAAATACATATGCGGGTAAATTACTAACAACCTTTGTTTGATATTTTAATGACTGTCTCGTGAATCGTGAATGACCTACTGGTTTGTTTGGTCCAAAATCACTTATTGTGCTTTTCTGTCAATGAATTCTTAGTAGAATCCCGGAGTCAGGAAATTGGCTGTATTTTACTCCAGTGTTTAGACAAGCAGCCGGTAAGTCTCTCTCGATTTTTGTCGAGATGCCTATTAGTGTCATTAGAGGCGATAGAGGGATATTAAACAAGACAAAGGCAGCAGCATCCCCCTGATAACAACCAAAAATAATAAAAAACTGTGATTACCAACATGAAAAAACAAATAAGCACTATTCTGCTATTTTAAGTTGGTAGTCTGTAATAGTGTGAATCTTCCTTTTAAAACCAACTCATTCTGTCTGCAGCTATAACTCAGTTGCAGCATGGCTCCATTACATAAAGAAATGGCCATTATAATATTAGGACATTTATAACTACATTAAAAAATATTGCTTTCTATTATTTTGAATAATGGACTATTAATATCATGGCCCGAGTAAATTCCAATACGTTCCGGACCAGAATAAAGCACACTGATTTTAATTAAAGTTATTAATAGATTTATGACTTTTTTAATTTGCCTGGAAAGCAGACAAAATACATTACTATATTTTTAGACACACGGCCATGTGTTGGCTAAGTTCCAAAAGAAATGACTACAAATCGACACTGTGTGGTATATTCGCATGATCCAATTCGAGCTTATCAATCAATCCCCTCTATAATTCAAAACTATTAGATGTACGAGCTTCTTATTTTGCATATCAATAAATCTTACCTAGAATCCAAATCTAATTACAAAATAATATTATTTGCTGACGATAGCACAGTTATTTTCACTAGTAAAAACAAAAAAACTATTGGTAAATCCAATTGTGCATGCCCTAATCGCATTAAAAAAATTACGTATAACATGATTATACCGAATGTTTTAAAAGTTGTTTAAATACACAGAAGTTTTCACTAATAAACCTTAATATACTTCCAATTTTCCGATAATTTTATGTCAAACTTCAATTAGAAAAAAGTTTGGAATATCCAAAAGTGCACGACTCATAATGCTCATATGATCATCATATCATCAGTCAAGTCACTCCATAAAGTCGAAGACGTATTTAAGTATAAATATTACATCCTACTTACTTTTAGTACGTACTACTATTATTTACTCTGTGGTTTTAAAATATTGTAATAAAAAACTCTGATTATTATAATAATCAAGTAATATAAAATAGTACGAAATTTGTTTTTCGAATATTTTGTATTTATTTGTACAGCGATCTTTTTGAGCCGTTACAAACAACCAATACAGTATCCACTCACAACGGCTGTTTACGCCGTGCTAACCGAGTGAGGCAGTCTATTTACCTAAATGATTTCACACAATCGTGTTTACAAGCCTTGCGGCCTTGATAAATCCACACCATAAGCCTAGTGGCTTTAGTGGCCATAACCCCTTTTTTATTTAAAATAGCAATTAATCGAGTTTAAAAAATATTAGTAAGTCCAACAATCATTTATCTTTCTGACAATGTGCTTTTTATATCAATTAAATATACAATATGATTGCTAGGTACGATTTCATGCGACAAAACGTTGCAATCTTAATTTTTAGGCCCTAATAGAACATACCTATGCGTGTTGCGCTAACGGCATGCAATAGATTTAGAAAGTAACATACATTTTGCTTAAGAGAAAATCATGAATTGGCTTAACATAAATAATCTAAATATAAATTTAGAAAAAAGAAAGGTAATGACATTTTATCAAAAACTTAATAAAATAAATAATTTAAATGTCAACTATCTAGAACAAAAAAACAATACCAAAGGAAATATAAAGTTTTTGGGAATAAATGTAGATTGCAATTTAAACTGGCAGTCTCATGTGAGCAGTGTGTGTATGAAGTTAAATCGTTTTTCCTATGCGTTATATATGCTTGGAAAAGTTGTAGACACATCCGCCGTAATGGCATTATATCATGCTTATGTTATAATATCTATATTTAGATATGGTATTATATTCTGGGGTAATTGCACGGACAAAGAAACAGTATTTCAAGCTCAAAAGAGATGCTTACGAACCATTTGTAAAATTAACCAAAGTGAGAGTTGTAAGCCATACTTCATTAATTAATTTTTAGTAATTTTTGTGATATCGAATATTATTACTTTATTTGAATATCATATTATTTGAAATTTATTTAACAAAATGTTAGTTACGTTATCATGAATATTATAATTCCTAATTACTTAGATCATATCATCAAATAATAGCTAACAATATAGTAAAGTTGTAAAGCATTAATACCCATCACGATAAAGCTCTTTTGTGTAACATCTGTAGTTACTGAAGGACCATAGTTGCATTAACGACCTAGTATTCCACGAGCAATAAATCAAACAGTAATTTGATAACACTATTTCTGTTTGCCTACGGTAAGCATTTACAGGTAAAATCACAGGCCTGTGGCGACGCACACATTTATTTATTTTATTTAAATTAAATATTTAAATTAAATAAAAATTTTCAAGGGCATCAGATGTACTTACCTAATAAATACGTGCAATGTTAAAAAAAAACTATCTACCAATAATTTTGTAATTTTGTAATAAAATACCTACTTTTACACATTAACGCCTATAACTCAGTAAGTTATGACATTAAGTACATGGTATGCTACTGTTTTGGAATCCTCATAATATAGGCAATTTTTTAAAATAATTGACCACACATATCCGATACGTTTTCTTTTTCACCACAGTGTTCAATCTCAGTAGTTAAATAAAGTAAAAAATTAAAACTTATGCATCGTGCCGTCTTGTTAAATACTACCTATAGTAGGTGAAAACTTTTAAGGGTAATTTAGTACATCATTATTAGGGAACATATTAAAAGAAAAAAATATTCAATCTAAGCATTAAACTGCAGACGTGATGTCCAAAAATGTGAGCAGAAGTACGAATTTTCGGAATTTTATAAAACATGGCGTAGAGCGCGAACCGTTAGGGATAGAATTTTTTTATACGCGATTTTAGTGCCATATATAATAAATAAATCATATGTCATCGAGAGATAGACACATCTGTGTGCTCTGTGTAGCGTCTGGCCTTGAGCCTTTCTAAATTGAGTATACCATTTTTTATTACATTCTTTAAGTAAGATGTATTGTTGGCTTGAGTGTTAAAACATAGTTTATGTCTCAATATAGAATAGTGATGGTATAAGGGAATTCACAATCTTAAATCATTCTGTGATAGGCGTAGAAACTGGATATGAGCAACAGCGTTTTCCTAATAACAATTTATATAAAAAAATCTGCAGTAGCCAAAGTGCCTGCCAAGTGTGGCAAATCCTCCTCTATTACTAAATCTATGTAGGAGCTCTATTTTCAGCAGTGGACTTTACGGGTGACTTAAAAATCTGAATATTTTATGGCATAATATTTGGGTTGAAACGTTTAAGCAACTTTTCTATCATAATTAAACCATTATAAGAGTGCTGGATATAATTCCAATTAGAGTTTCAAACTGATCTGACTGTTCGGTAATTTCGTAACCGACGCAAATTAAACTCCTTTGCAACGATATTGTTTATATTTGGCTTAACAAATATTTATTCTGAAATAATATAACCAATATAAATTCTTATTTTTTATTAATCATCCAATAATCTACTACTGGAAATTGGCCTATCCCATTATATGGCTGTAACCGCTACGCTTGGTGGGTGAATTGGTGATTGCATTACTAGAAATCTTGCACCTTTCACGCTCCTGCCGTCACCAGTCACTGTATTTTATGTCTGGCGTTACCGGGCTGCTTAGATCGCCATCTGCCAGATGTCATAAATTTCTTCCAGTATTTTCATACAGACGCCTCTTACGCGTTGAAACGGCGATGGATATTTTACGCCTCTTTAATTATAAATTAAAAAATCAAAAATGATAAATCAAAAATGATATCATCAAATCATCGGTAAGCACTATTTTTATCAAAGTGTAATTGTTTGGTTATTTTGTTATTCCTTATTTTTTTTTATTTTGATATGTTCGGGATATATGTTACAACACCAAATGCTCCTAGCAGTAAAACAGCGCCGATGCTTTTCACATAATTACTGGGACTCTAAATGTTACAAATAACATTTGTGCAAAATATTTTAAGTACATCATTTGTATATCGTGTGGTATTAAATGATATCGTTAAAAATAAATGCATTGTCTTTAATTTATTTCATAATTAAGGGTATTTAATTTTTTTAATAAATGAAATTGTAGTTATGTAAGGTATGTAAGTTCCGGAGACCCTTTTTACTGGAAAACAGGCATTCCATCTTAGTCCTCAAGGCTGACAACGCATCTGCATTTTATTCGCAAACGAGGATGGATGTAGATTGTCTATGGGCCACAGTAACCACTTACCATCAGGTGGACTGTGTGCTCATTTGTCACCCTGTGTCTATAAAAAAAATGTAGATGAATAGCTTAATAGGTGTCATTATGATATTACTAGTCTAAAAGAAAAAAATAAATTTTCGTAAATTAATACACTTGCATATAAAAATCTAATAGATGTCGTTAAATTAGAGGTAGATGTTGGAGAGGTTGAAGTTTGCATGGTTGGAATGGATGTCATTAGACAAATGAAATCACGGTACAACACATTTTTACTGATTTTATCGAGATTTATCTAGTTAACCGAAGGACGATTTCATAATAATTGTATTTTTCTAAGTTTGTTTGTGAAGTCGCTGATTGATGCTAGTGAAAATAAATGTTAAACAAAGTTTTTACTATCCATAACGCCAAAGGGTTTTTCTAATTTTTAATCTATATGGGTTGATACTATCTTCTGTGTTCAAGTTTGAAAGAGATGAGGCATTTCATGTTAGTCTTCAGAGATCTTGCCTTGAAAGGCTGGCGCCGGTAGATTATTTCACTCTTTTGCTTTATGCATTGCAATATTAAATATAAAATATCAAGATATAATATGTCTGTCACTTACATATTCGTGTTGCAGACCTTTTCACGTTTACATCCTTACTCTTTCAAAGTCCGAGTCGGGATGCTGTTAAAAATCCACTATACAGACAATACACAAGGACTTTTTCAGATTACTAGTTAGTTGGAAGATAAGCTATTTACAAGCTCCACTAAAACAACATTTTTATTTTTTACAAAAACCACTGCTTGCAATCCACGAAACGATTTTAAAATAATAATTCACACGCATCCTTGTAATATAAACTATAACATTCATACAACAGCGAGTGTCCCATTCTAAGTGAAGCTGACAAAATTTGATATTTCGTTATATTAGTTGATGAAAAGCTTAATTGGGCTCCACATATTTCTTTCATTTCTATTAAAATGAGTAATTTTATTTATTTTTTTAAAATCTTATAGAATTAGAGTGCATGGCTTCCCACACGTTAAATGAAGAGATAAAAAATAGATTGAGTTAAACAATTGATATTTTCAAAAGTTATCGTGTTTACCCCGACACCACTAAAAACACTTTTTTATGTAAAATAGCAATTAATCAATTACAAAAATAATAATAAGTGCAACTATCATTTATCTTTCTGACAATGTGCTTTTTATATAACTTATATGTTCTATATGATTGTTAAATACGAATTGCTACAAAACGTTACAACCTTGATTTTTAGGCGCTAGTAGAACACTACCTACGCGTTTCGCGCTTAAGGCATGCACTATTAAGAAAAAAAAACAAATGAGTCTTTAAAAAAAGTATCAAATAACTGTTTCTTTTTAACATAAAAAGCAATACTAGTAATACTATTTTCAGTAAGCTTTTTTAATGATAACCTTTTTCTTAAATATTAATTAAGTATATAATTAAAAAAAAATGGTTACAGGTAAGTCTTTATCGAAGTTAGTATTATCTTTAGGTATGCCTTAATCACACGTAAATTTTAAAACTAAATAAAATTACAAGGAAATCACTTTCAAATTAAACAATTAACATACTTATTTAAATAATATGCAACAGTTCTCTTCTAAGGGGCAGTCTTTATATTTCTAACTATAGTTAGCTTAGCTTTCGAACTATAGTTAATACTTATTAATACTGCAGTAAATAAACAAAATATTACTCACTTCTTTACTGTAGCGAAGTTTTATCGATTTGGGTTAATGGTAGAACGATATTTTGGCCTCGGAAAAAATACTCCAAACACATCAACATATTCATCATCATCATCATTACAGCCCTTCACTGGTCCACTGCTGAACACAGGCCTCCATAAAGGAACTCAAATATTTAGTAAAATATATTAATACAAGGCTGCTAAATCGCCGAAAACTTGGATATTTCTCAGCCAAAAAAATTATAACTAAACAAAACAAAATTAAACTGCCATTTACATTCCATGAATTCCCACATGATAGATGAAGAGATTAAAAAATAGACTGATACTTACTCCGCTCGAGTCCAGTCTGTAAATGTTCAGATATTTAAAAAAAAAATCTAAATTTAAGTTTACTTACAACAACCTGGACTCAAGCTTCTTAACCTATAAAATTTGGTGGTATTGGTGTGAGAATCTTTCTAGCGTTGCATTGCCTGCTTTCCTTGCCTCCGTGCATTCTGTCAGTGACTTATGTTTGAAATAATTTGAAACTTAAAATAAAGTGGACCTGTGATTTGCTACGGAGGCAGGGCAGACATGGCAAATGCTCTGTCCTGGTGAAAATGTTCCACTGGAAGTAAACCACAGTGGGATATTCCGTTGGTACAAAGCGAGAAAGATTTGTTTCATAATTTTTATAGTGACCAAGATAAGGTCTTCTAGTTGTTTCGACTAAATAATATAGTCAGCGGTTACTCGCTTTACCATCAAGTAATCTCGCTACATTACTTCATAGAGAAAGTTTGCCCATCGCCGTAGGTGTCCGATAAGGAGCTGTGATTTGTCAATCCCATCAGTGCCCCTGTGGTAGTAGCGTCGACAAGTTTGGGCTCCACGGACTTTCATGTAAGAAAAGTGCTGGTTAGTTTCTACGGCACGGATCTATGAGCGATGTCATCCGAAGGGCTCGTGTCTCTGTAAATGTTCCCTCTGTTTTAGAGCCTTGTGGAATATTTAGAGACGATGGCAAGAGACCCGAAGTTATGACATTGGTTCCTTGGGAGGGAGGTAAAGCCTTAGTGTGGGATGCTACTTGCGTAGACACTCTGGCGGTCTCACATCTCAGGGGTATCTCGTTTAGAGCCGGAGCGGCATCAAAGGCAGCTGAACTGAGTAAGTGGTGCAAATAAGAGTCCATGGGAGTCGACTACATATTTGTGCCATTTGCTGTATAGACCATTGGTCCGTGGGGTCCACGTGCGGTGAAGTTCCTAAAAGAACTCCATCCGCGCCTGCTCATTGCTGCTGGTGATAAGAGGGCTGGTTCTTTTCTCGCTCACAGGCTAAGTATAGCCATTCAGTGGGGAAACGTAGCCAGCGTTCTTGGCACGATACCGTGGGGTAATCCTACTGGATTGTATGATAATTATGTTACTAGTTTTAACTTTTTTATTATTATAGTTGTTAGATTTAGTTAAACAATTGATATTTTCAAAAGTAATCGTGTTTACCACTCCATGCGGACTTGATAAATCTACACCATAAGCAATTAAAACCATTTTTATGTAAAAATAGCAATAAATCGATTTAAAAACATTATAATAAGTTCAACAATCATTTATCTTTCGGAATTTTTTTTTATGTAACTTATACCTATATATTCAATTTGATGGTTAGGTACGAATTTATTTGATAAAACGTTGGAAATTAGATTTGTAGGCGGTAGTAGAACATACCTTCGCGCTTTGCGCTAAAGGAATGCAATAGATATAGACATAGACATATGTTTTAAGTAAACTTACAAAGTATACATTTAGAAGTAAATAAAAACATAAAAAACAGTACAAAAGGTACAAGGTAGGAAACAAAATAATAATTTCAAATTATAAATTTTGTACAACCGACTTCAATATAAATAAGTAAGAAACTATCGGTCATACCTTGATCAAATTTATATCATCATCATCATCATCATCATTACAGCCCTTCACAAGTCCACTGCTGAACATAGGCCTCCCCCAAAGAATGCCACAAAGCACGGTCCTGAGCCACCTGCATCCATCGACTTCCTGCATGTCTTACCAGGTCGTCACTCCATCTCGTGGGGGGACGCCCTACACTTCGCCTACCGGTACGAGGCTGCCACTCGAGAAACTTTCTTCCCCATCGGTTGTCGGTTCTTCGAGCTATATGGCCGGCCCACTGCCACTTCAGCTTACTAATCCGTTGGGCTATGTCGGTCACTCTGGTTCTACTGCGGATATCCTCATTCCTAAGTTTATCACGCAGAGAAACTCCGAGCATAGCCCTCTCCATAGCTCGCTGAGCGACCTTGAGCTTCCTCATACGGCCAGCAGTGAAGGACCACGTCTCAGTTCCGTAAGTCATCACTGGCAACTCGCACTGGTTGTACAATTTCGTTTTAAGGTTTTGAGGTATGTCTGACGAGAAGATGTGTCGTAGCTTCCCGAACGCTGCCCAGCCGAGTTGAATCCGTTGATTGACCTCTCGGTCGAAGTTGGACTTACCTAGTCGGACTATTTGTCCCAGGTAAACATACTCGTCAACAACTTCGAGCTTAGTGCTCCCAACAACTACCGGCATAGGTGTGACATGGACATTAAACATGATCTTTGTTTTGTCCATGTTCATCTTAAGACCTATCCGTTGGGAAACACTATTGAGGTCATTGAGCATAGTGCTTAGGTCCTCCAGCGATTCTGCCATAAGGACTATATCGTCGGCAAATCGAAGGTGAGTGATGTACTCGCCATTGATGTTGATACCGTATCCTTTCCAGTCCAGAAGCTTGAAAACGTCTTCCAATGCAGCGGTGAAGAGTTTCGGGGATATGACGTCACCCTGTCTTACACCTCTCTGCAATTGGATAGGTTTCGTATTCTGGTTCTGTACTCGGATAGCCATCGTAGCCCTACTGTACAAGCACTTCAACACTTCGATATACCGACAGTCAACTTGGCACCGCTGAAGGGACTGCAGCACCGCCCAAATTTCGACGGAATCAAAGGCTTTCTCATAGTCCACATACGCCAGACATAGTGGCAAATTGTACTCTTCGGACTTCTGTACAACTTGCCGAAGGGTATGTATGTGGTCTATGGTGCTAAAGCCCTTTCGGAAACCGGCTTGTTCGGGAGGCTGGAAGTCGTCAAGTCTGCGCGCGAGACGATTTGTAATGACTCTCGAAAACAGCACGTAGACGCGGCTCAGAAGGGAAATCGGTCTGTAGTTCTTCAAGAGAGCGTTGTCACCTTTCTTGAAGAACAAGACCACCGCACTTCTGCTCCACGCCTCCGGTGTAATGCCCCCATGGAGGACAGAATTAAAGAGCTTCTGAAGGACTTCAAGTACCGGTCTTCCACCCGCTTTCAGAAGCTCCGCTGTAATTCCATCCTCGCCTGGGGCCTTACCGTTTTTAAGGTGCTGGAGAGCCATCCTAATCTCGCTCAGACTGACATCCGGAATATCTTCGGAATAGTGTCGGATGAGACTCGCTCTTGGATCGTTACTCACACTTGCGTGTGGCTCCAACGATGATGTGTACAGCTGCCCATAGAACCTCTCAATCTCACTCAAAATCTCAGGTGTCCCGGAAACGATGCTGCCACATTCTGTCTTCAGCTTTGACAGTTGGCTCTTTCTGGCAGACAGATCTCTGGCAAAGACTTTGGAGCCTTGGTTCCGCTCGATCGCTTCTTCAATACGAGCTGTATTGAAGTTGCGTAAGTCCCGCCGCATGCATTTGGAGATCTGTCTGTTCAGATGCCTGTATGCTGTCAAGTCTGTTGAAGAATGTAGCTTCATCTCCCGTCTAACAGCCATGAGATTAAGAGTGTGATCGGAGAGTTTTTGTGTTCTTCTGCGGCGGGTCTTGCAGAACTTAGCTCCGACCGCATGAACAGTTTCCACGAGCTTGTCATTCATAATCTAAATAAAATTAAAATCTAAATAAAAATAAAAATAAATTTATATCAAACCACATGAAAATCACAAACTTTCAAATAAAAGAATAATCATTGAAATCGTTTCACCCAGAAAATAGTAATTGTTATGTTCGTGGATACGGGGCGCAGGGGACTAGTCAAACGCCTAACTGCTGTAGATGTTTTTTTTTATAGAATTAGGGTGACAAACGTGCACACAGTCCACCTGATGGTAAGTGGTTGCTGTGGCCCATGGACACCTACATCTTTCCTCGATTACGAATAAAAATGCAGATGCATTGTCACCCGTGAGGACTAAGATGGAATGCCTCGTTTCCAGTAAAAAAGGGTCTGTATGTACTGCTTTTATTGAAATAATAATTATTATTGAACTTATTATTGAACGCAGACGCAGCCGCGCACATGTACAATACACAACATTCCTCCCCCTATAGTGAGGGTTTAATAATATGTAATATTTTACATAAAAAACTAACATATTAAAATTATTATGTAAAAACATAGCATAAAAACCTTTTTATAATCCACCTTAGCGATTTCGTTTTAATGGCACTTGATGCTCTGGTGCCCGTGATACCTCTCCTTCATTATACGATGACGACGCCGAACTTCTCCACATTGGAAAATTGGCTTCCCTTTAACTTGCGTCCCATTCGTCAGTGCCGTAGTACACGTGCACTCACTACTTTTTATTCCATCCTGATGTCTCCTCAATTTACGTCTTAACTCTTCATTTTCAGTATCTTTTACGTGGTAGAGACATGCTGCAGCTATATTAATAGTAAAGTTGTAGCACAAATGGGTCGGCTTGACCGGGGAAGGACCACGCTCTCTCATAATACCAACGTAAAATAGCAGCTTCTTGCTGCTGTGTTTCATATGGTGAGTGTAGAGAACCGCAGACACTTTTTACTGGAAAAGTTAAAAGTACTTAGTCCTCACGGCTGACAACGCATCTGTATTTAAATTTGCAAAGAAATATAGATGTCGATGTCTATGGGCCACAGTAACCACTTACCATCAGGTGGACTGTGTGCTCGTTTGTCGCCCATGTTCTATAACAAAAAATCTTAAGTGCAACCATGATAGAGTTCTCCTTTTTATTAATAACCTCCTACTTCAGTGCACCCCTTATAGAACTGTCTTTGTCCAATCCTCGTTCTTTGTCCAATCTCTTCTTTGAAATGCCCTTCTTCCCAAAATCAGGAGGGCTAAAAACTGGTCTTTGTTTAAGTCCAAAGTTTGAAAACTTCTTGAAATTAAATTGGCAGGATCAACTCAGTGTTCTTAGTTAACTTTAATTTTAATATATATATATATATATATATATATATATATATACATATATATACACACACATATATATATATATATATATATATATATATATATATATATATATATATATATATATATATATATATATATATATATATATATGTAAATGTGTGTGTTTGTGTGTATGTGTGTGTATTATGCTTTCTGAATATAATTATTTTTACACCAACCTCTTTTATCTCTGCATTACTCTCAAGTAGATTGGTAAATAATGCCACAGGCATTAAGTTCACCTGTATACATTTCAGTGTAAATGAAGTAAAATAAATTAATAAAATAAATAAAATTACATCACTCTTCAGCTCCCTGTAATAATCTCTATTCTTATACCAGCCAGACGAGTGATAACGCTTATAAGATTCATTGCGTGATTTCGTCATCTCACAGATAGTTTGTGTGATCCAGGGATATATATTTTCCTTGATACGAGTACTTTTGACGGATGCGTGGCAATCTAAAAGGATAATTATGGAGTTATTTAACTGAAACACCATGTCGTTCACACCTGCTAGGTTTGAAATTGCCTCCCAGGCAATAGAGTCCATGTCATTATCAAAAAAAAAATTACATGGATATCTTTTATTGATATGTGATTTTAATTGGAGGTAGTTTTGGTTTTGTTCTTTGAAATTCTGCTTCTATGAAAGTATGACTGCCTAGGATCGGTATAAAATCTACTTTTACATTTGTGACTACATTCATCATCATTACTTGCATCCATCGACTACATCATCCTGCAGGTCTTACCAGATCTTAATTCCATCTAGTGGAGGGATGCCATCTAGTGGAGGGATGCCATCTAGTGGTACGACGCCGCGACTCGAGAACCTTTTTTCCCCATCGGTAATCGGTTCTTCGAGCTACATGGCCACGCTACTACAAGATCACTAAATATTACATCAATTAATGTAGAGCTTTTTTATTATTTTCACGCACAATCCCTGACGGGGTAGCCAGAGAGAACAGATCGCCAAGTGTCACGATCCTTACATACCTCTTTCGCTTCTTTCAGATTCATTATCTTCTTCATACATGCACGTCTAGGTATCCGAGTACTCTTGACCCTGCCCTCTTCGAGCAATTTGCTCACATGGTCTTCGAAAGTTAGTCTCGGTCTACCTCGACACCTTTTAATATTAACTTTCGCGCTATATATTTTCTTCACCATTCGGTCTTCACTCATTCGCTCAACGTGCCCAAACCACCGAAGTGCCCTTATCAATTAAAAATGTAGAGCTTGGCTCAGTGAAATATGTTGGCTGTGTTATATATTGTGCTAAATTAAAATATTATATGAAATCATTCAATTTCTCTCAGTTATAATCATGATTTAATAAATTAACGTTGAAATCACCTAGTACTATTATATATTCAAAAAACGAAAACGAAGATATAGTATCAGTTATAGCATCAAACAACGTGTCAACATCTAGCCAAGGCGGGTGATATGCATGCTATGAGTTTGAACTAAGCCACATTTGCTTAACTTGGGATGCAGTAGTGTATACGCACACGCAAACAGTCACTGTGCGATGTACGTAAAAGCTTACCCCACCACTGCGCGTCCGTATTCTATCAGATCACGGAATATGACGTAGATGGTATATAAGAACTATAGGTGCACGGCCATCCTCATATATAAGTATATAATCATGCTTTTGTATTGCAACTACCAATTCATCATTCATTGTTCCTAAGGAGCCTAGGTTAAGAAAATCAACTTTAACTTTATTTTTAAATAAATATACGTAATAATGAAATAAAGTAAAATAAACACTGAATGTTGGTACAACATTAATAACAATGTCGTCTAGACCAAATTTCTGTCACGGAGTCACGGAGACTGGACATTTGCCAAGGATAGGATTATATGGTTGAATGAATAAATGAATGTATGAACCAATGAATGAACTTATGCTCTCTTTGCTATAGGTAATGCTAAGTATTACAAAATTTCCAGACTGGTGAGAGACTGGTGAGCTTGCGTAACCTAGTTACAAGTACATCAATGTGTGGCTTAAAAGTCAGGGTTTGGTATATTATGATTCCGAGATATTTAATCTTGTCAGTTCTTTGTATAGCGAGACAATGGAAAATAGTTGGCTCAGAGTTGCAAACGTTGGATGGAGAGGAGGGGAGGAGGTTTTTGGCTCGACATAAGTGTGAAGGTTATGTATGTTGTTTTGGCAATGTTTAATGTCAACATGTTTCTTTGTAACCAGAGGCAGCAATACCGCTTTGTGCAGAATCAAAGACCTTCCTTCAACTATTACCACCAAAGAATAATGCAGTATCGTCAGCAAATGATAATATTTTCCCTTTGTGAAACTGAAGTTAACATAAATCTATAACATATACCACGAATAGCGTTGGGCTGAGTATGTTACCTTGAGGCAAAACAAATTTGACAGTTAACTCGAAGTTGCATGTTGCAGTCAACCTGCTTAATTTTATGCTCTCCTATTATTTTATTACACTTATATGAAATTAATTATTGTAATATTTATATGAAAATAAGTTTATCTAGAGGTTCCTTATAAACACGTCTGCATATTGCGGTGTCCGCGGGTAGAGGGAGTACAGGGAACCAGTGTGTTCGCAAGCGCAGGATAACGCTCTATTACCTCATTCGTATGGAATGATGGTCCAGTAATGAGATATAAGCGAAGCATGATCAGGCGCGGGACTACCAGCTTTGCGCATTTTTCGAAGCACGGGGGTAAAATATCGGCAAATTTTTGAACAGCAAAACCCGATAGTTGATTTTCGGTATTAGCGGGGCCACCGGGGACTGGGGGCCGTTTATTATTGTCACGGATCTGAGACGTAGTCCCTCACTGCTGGCCGTATGAGGAAGCTCAAGGTCACTCAGCGAGCTATGGAGAGGGCTATGCTCAGGGTTTCTCTACGTGATAAACTTAGAAATGAGTATATCTGCAGTAGAACCAGAGTAACCGACATAGCCCAACGGATTAGTAAGCTGAAGGCAGTGGGCCAGCCATATAGCTCGAAGAACCGACAACCGATGGGGAAGAAAGGTTCTTGAGTGGCAGCCTCGTACCGGTAGGCGAAGTGTAGGGCGACCCCCACGAGATGGAGTGATGACCTGGTAAGACATGCAGGAAGTCGATGGATGCAGGTGGCTCAGGACCGTGCTTTGTGGCATTCCTTGGTGGAGGCCTATGTTCAGCAGTGGACTTGTGAAAGGCTGTAATGATGATGATGATATAATAAAAATATTTTTAATAATTTAAAACTTATATACTTACGGATTTGTTTGAAACCCTCGGTGCGCGAGTCCGACTCGCACTTGGCCGGTTTTTTACTTGCGGATCCACTCTCGTTTAATTAAAAGTCGACGAACTGTATATTACTCAAATTATTAAATTTAAAAGGCAAACTTAATCAAAAGCAAAAATATGTGAAAAAAATACATGGAGGTTTCATTAAAGCTGCAATACGAAACATAAGAAATAAATTAAATGTAATGTTTATTACATCTTAAAGTTTAGAGGATTTGCCCTAATTGTGTCTTGTTGGATCCTATCTCAAACAAGACCAATATGGCTGATATTGCTTAGTACATATTTTTCAAGAATGTTTGTTACCTCCGTCTGCTAAATTGGGCTAACTTTCTTTTGGTTAAATTTATAGTACTTACAACATAGGAATAGAAATTTTTTACGTTATCAGCAACTGTATTTTAAAATTTAAAGGGAGAGCTTGTGAGAAGAAGCGGCAGAAGACTAACAAGTAAACAATTTTTTGTAACGTTTACAATTTAACCTTTTGAAGTTTATTTTAAATCTCCCAAGTTATTATTTTTTGTTTAAATTATGTGATAAAAGAACTTACCATCTACATGATGGTAAGTGGTAACTGCAGGTTATAAACACATTTTTTATGTCACGGGAAATACTCATACCTTCTGCTGCGGGGACAACAGAAAGGTTATGCTGGACTCCTGCCGGCCCATGCCCCACGGTATTCACCGTTAGCGCATATGAGGGGTCTCGGAAACTCTGTTCAGAAAACAAACGGGGCAAACAGTGCTATCAAGTCTGCTTGCTAATTTAGATAAATGGGGGGCCCCATTGAAGTTTCGCGTCAATAGTAATACCAAGAAAAATAGTGGTATCCACAAGACTCAACTCCTCCTCATTTAACTTTTGTATTCGAATGTTTTACATTAGGTATTGTAAATTTAATACACTTTGTCTTATTGCCGTTTAAGAGCATATTTTTGGCGTTAAACCAATGTACCAATTTCGATAGAGCATAATTAATTAACTGTCGTTTGAGTTTGAAAATTAAAGAGGTATCGTCAGCACTACTATACTACTATATCGTGATTGTCCCCTACAAGATAAGGTAAGTCATTAATATAGATTAAAAACAGGAATGGGCCAAGAATCGAACCCTGAGGAACGCCCATTGATACTACCGATCCGGAGGAACCTTTACCATTAATCACTACTTTTTGAATTCTGTTACTTAAATATGAAGTAATAAGTCTAAGCGCTAAATTTTTTACACCGTAATGTTGTAGTTTCCTGATTAATGTCTCATAATGAACACAATCGAAAGCCTTGGAAAGATCACAGAAAATACCTAAGGCATCTTGTGAATTCTCCCAGGCATTAAAAATATATTTCATAAGCTCAACACGCCGGTGTTAAACCAAATGGTGTCAGACGTCGAGCGACCCCTTGTTAAACCAAAGTGGTTTTTATGAAGTAATTTATTTGTATTAAAAAAAATTAACAATTGATCCAAAATTATTTTTTCAAAAATTTACTGAGAGTTGGTAGTACAGAAATAGGTCTTAAATTAGCGGGGTCCAATGTACTACCAGATTTAAATAAAGGTATTACTTTACTATACTTCATTAAATCAGGAAACAAGAATCAATACAAGTATTAAAAAAAATAGCAAGATGAGTTGCAATTAAATCTATTATGGACGCAATAACTGTAACGGAAATCCCCCACAAATCTGCGGTCTTCTTTACATCAATGGTTTTGAAGTATTTTACAACATTTTGCAATAATACTTTTTCAAACCTAAATTCTTTTAAACAGGTGTTAACATTCTGATTGAGTAATGACTCGGCGACAGTTGGAGAAGTATTCAATGACTCGGTTATCATGATAGGAATATCAGTGAAATGTTTCTCAAACACTGCTGCGACTTCTTGATTTGATTTAGTCAATTCATTGTTAATTTTTAATTGACATTTTGAGTTACGAGGTTTGTCTTCACCGGTTTCATTGTTAATTATACTCTACGTCATTTTAATTTTATTCTTAGCCATCTTAAATTTATTGCTAATATGTAACGACTTTTCTGTGGAGCAAACTCTTTTAAACATATTAGAATAATTTTTAACATATTCTTTAAAAGCATCGGAAAGATTATATAATGATCTTTTATGGTAAAGGTCATATAACCTTCGTCTGCTTTTATTTATTCCTACTGTCGCTCACTCACTTAATGCCTTGCGACTGTTTCTGGAGAACGTTTTAGAAGTAAATGCTTTTTTAAATTCATTGCTTATAAGGGTTAATAATTCTCCATATAAATAGTCAGCATTGTTCTTATAAGAAAGTGATGGAAGGTTTTTTAACATATTACTTCTAAATCTCTCCAGGGGTTTTGTATTAATAGGAAGAAACACACTTTTCTCAATTACCTGTTTTTTGTGCATATGAGGTAATGAAACCAGTTGTCCACAGTGATCTGAACTAAGTTTTTGAATTATTTATTTGTTGATTGGTACTGTGGCTGCAATAGTCACTCACGTTCTATTTATTATGTGTACTGTGTTATAAAAGATCAGGTTTATAAACACAATAGACAGAATAAATGACATGATTCAATGCTTTATCCATAAAACCACGGTTCATATTGATTACGAGTATGTTTACTAGAACAGAAGAAAACAAAAATTTTATTAAAAAACGACAGCAAAAAATTAAAAGAATAATTTTAAAAAAAATTTTGTACAGCCGACTTCAATATAAGTTATTAAGAATAACTTAAATAACTCAAAAAATATTGGTCTGACCATGATCAAATTCATATGGGACCACATGAGAAGTATCAGCTTTCATATAAAAAAAGAATCATCAAAATCGGTCTACCCAGTCAAAAGTTATGAGGTAACACACATAAAAAAAAACATACGCGTCGAATTGAGTACCGTTTCCTTTTTGGAAGTTGGCAGAAAATCCACATAATAGCTTTTGAAGTCGGTACGAAGTTATTTTGTTGCAAAAAATTTAAGACCCTGACTTCAGAAGCTATAACGTTGAAATAATTTTATCTAACGTAGATCTTCGAAGCCGGCTTGTACTTTTTAATAAAGTTTACTTTCGCTCTAGTAGCTTTTAATATTATACTGTGTTTCAGGGTAAAAGGGTATAGCTATCAAATTTAATAACGGGTTTGAGGCATTCGATCTAATTCCTCAGAGGTGCCAATGTATCTGTAGCCTCCTGTGTTTTAAGTTGGATGCGGATGTTCATTCATGGAGTGCAATAGCCACTTATCAGTTTTTGTTTTCACATTGTTCCTCATTTTAATTTTACGAAAAATTTTTAAACCTGCTGCAGTATATATCCAAATAAGTTTAACTATATTTCACTGAAAGTAAATATGAAGAATGTGTAATATGTATTAGCGCAACTTCGTCTACGTTTAACTAAATCAAAAAAAACCTGCAGATCTATAATAGTGCCCTTTGGGCAAGTTAGTTCAATTATCGAAAAACCACTAATCAGGTGTTTCTTATTTTTCTCTAAAGAACTTTGTGCGATATTCATGTCATCTCTCTGTCATTCGCTCTGTTATTCTCATAAGAATTGACAGAGCGAAATGGAACAGAAGGTGGTTAGCATCATCTTTCCGATGTTAGAAATCAGAACATTTAAAACCTACGGTATTAAAACGCACCTACCAAGAGCAAATATGGCAAATTAAACCTCTGAGGCAAACTCTGAGGGAGGCCTTGTTCAGGAGTGGATTTCTTAAAGGCGCTTATGATGATAATTATTAATATTTAGTCTGTATATTGTCTACTATTTTACTGTTAAATTACTTCGTAATTGCAGTATTTAATTTAAAAATTAATTACGTTTCATGTTCGCGTAATTGCGATATTAATTACATTAATGAATAATCGCGTAATTGTAGACTAAATGTATATGCATATGTCATGAGCATAGTAAGATATATTCCAATTTAATTATAAGCTTATTGTAAGAAAATTTATAACAGTTTAGTTGTTGTTTCAGTACCTGAATACAAACTACAAAATAATGTCCTTTAACGTATTAAATTCCGATTTGGAAATTTTGTAATGGAATTGTGGTGACGCTGTCGTCGCGCCACAAGCGAAACAGATCGAAGCATAAATTGCGCTGTCAAAGTTCCCAAGTAAAATCAGTATTTAGAATAGCTACAAAATAACACATGGAGCGTTGGCTGTTCCCCAGGCAGAACAGCTTGCCTGACGATAGATATTCACTTTTCCTTCCACGGCCACAGTGGAAATGTGGTGACCAACAGACGTGATATGAACACGTAACCAACAACCTTTGTAAAATACAACTTCAAGAATTCTTCATTTTCCTGAAGTATCCCTACCTCTTCATTCCCTAAAATCGTCTTATTGCAGTCTTCAGTTACTACAATCCAATCTAACTTGTATTTATCTCGACTAACCGCAGGTTTATAAGGTAGACTTCTGGCACTTGCTCCAGCACATCGTTCTCACCGGCAACACTTGCAATTGCATAGTACGGCATGCATAACACACCGGTTTATCGTTCGCACCGGCGTCACTTGCCCTTACGCACACAGCATGTATTCCCCACCAGCAATAAGGACGCACCCGCAATCGGACTGCAATACCAACCTCCGGTCTGAGCAGTGGGGGTGATGTGGAGGCACTGTTTTCGTTCCATAAGGGATTTCTTATGGCACGAAAACAGTGCAAATCAAAGCCTAAATCGCGCATTCAAAGTTATAAAGTAAATGCAGTATATATAGAATAGCTCTGAACGACGACTCGAAACTTAGGCCGCTCCCTCGAATGAACACCTTTCCCGGCACGGGATCTCCCGTTCTCGTTTCTACGACCAAAGGATCACACTGTCCAATTTTCAACACCTATACGTATTGTAATTTCGAAAGATCGATTCTAATGTTTTTAAAAATAATATATGTGTGTATTAAAGGTATAAAAATAGATTCTTACATAGATATAATGCAAAATAAGCAGTGATGTAACAGAAAAGGCATTACTTCATTCGAAAAGATTTTTGATTTGACCATTGATCTCTTGGAAAAATTATCACATTATCAAATTATTTTTATTTTTACGTATTATATTCTCGTATAAACAATTTTTTTACTGTGCCTACTTATTATATTTTAATAAATATATTTTTTAACTAATAAAATAATTAATATCAAACAGCTTAGCATTATTTTAATTGATTTATTAACTTACTTTCACGTAAATATTTATAAATGGCACCAAGAATTAGATCGCACGTGGCTTCTCTTTAATTGCATTCTGGCACAGATGCCTCCACATGTGAACCAATTAAGCAATTTAAGAGGCTTTTCAACTTTTGTGCTTTTAAGGTCAGTTAACTATGTAGTAGGTATTCACTTTGACAACTGATTAGGCTTTATAAAACTCAGGCTATTTTTATAATGACATTTATGCATATATCAACTGTTCATTTAAAATTTTCATAAATCGTAATCTATACCTTTTTTTTACATTATCAATTAGTTAAAGAGAGAGAGAGAAAGAGAGAAAGATATAGGTATATATATATATATATATATATATATATATATGTATGTAAGTATATATATATTTAGAGAGAGAGAGAGCAACTTTAAGCATTTCTTAAATTGACGTCTAGTATCGTATAGTATAGGGGATCTGTATTGTAATTTTGTAACACTGGTGAGATTTGTGTTTGGCTTAATTTTAACCATTGGTCTCTGGTTTCTTTGTTTTAGTATCAATTATAAGCCAATGTCTTATATAAATTAATATCATTTTTTAAGTTTCAGTTTTATCATAATAAGAAAAACATAACGCAGTTATGAAGTGATTCCGACCAGCAAACAATTCCCACAAGAGTTATGTAATCGCACTGCGGGTCTATGGCTTCTCCAACCACGTTTCAGCTATTAGTTCATTAATCATTGACTACTAATACAATTATACGAAAAAATGTATGGCGAAAATTTTGTGACTTTAATTATAGTTAAATATACTACTATAGTATAAGATAACAAATAGTAATATATTTTAGTTTTAAGTGGAATGGTGTATAGCATTAGTTAATACAATTTAAAACCTTTTCTTTTATTTTATATCAGATACATTTTCAGGCGCGCACACAACAATTCATTAAAGTTTCATTGACCGGTTGTGGTGCGCACGCCTGCGAATGTATCTGAGATATAGGTATCTTCAGAGCATATTTTGTTATAAAAATATTATACATTTTATTATCAATGAACATTTAAGATAAAATAATCAAGAAAAAGAATATATTTCTAATCTAAAGAGAAGTTATAAAGAAATATTTAAAAATTCTCGACTTCACAAACATATTCGCTGAAACGTCTGAAACGTTGTTTGCTGTATTCAGCAATTATTATTGAGGGCTGTGCACTTAAATGCTGAGTTCACTACCAAAGGAGCTCATAAGTGTTCAAAGTACACACATAAGCAATTCACAATTATTCTAAAGACCAGGATTATCTGCAAATTTACATAATGCATTTTAAAATGATACGCACAAATATAATGCAGAAGTAATTCATCTTGTATAGACCTGAACTAAAAACTAATCTTCTTTCTCTTGACCAGCCAGTAAAATCCACAGATACACATAAGCGGCTCCCGTTGTACGAAAGATTAAAAAAATAATAATATGCTTACAACTTTAGCAACCACTTACCTTTAGGTGGACTGTGTGCTCGTTTGTCAACGAGGCTGTCTACTACTAAGGCTGTCCAAGGGAACTTCTGTCAGCCATCTCTGGCATCTCTGCACAGGGTGGATGACTCACTGGCCTATGCCGCAAAGGAGAAAACCGATCTGCTAGGCTCTCCCTCTGCGTCCAATTCGACTCTCGATGACGGGGGGAACACACCACCCACCACTCCACGATGTGAATGCTCCATGCAGGATGTGCTACAACACTTCTGTCCCTGGACGTGAACAAGTTAAGTGAGCCGGATGGAGTATAACTTATTGTGCTGAATACGTGTGCTCCAAATTTGGCACCGGTTTTAACACATCTTTTTCGGTACTCTTACTCTCTAGGCGTAGTCGCAAGTTCAATAAAAACTACTTTGGTGCACTTGATCCCTAAAAAAGGCGACCGATCAGATCCGTCCAACTACAGAAACAAAAACTTTTTTATTCAATATAGGTTATAAATAATACTAACTAAAAGTCACTCTTTTGTATAATTACCACTGGTTCGAAAAAAAACTTCTGTCCTGGGAAGAAACAGCAAGAAACCCAGCGGGACTTTTATTTAAATAACAGCTTACAATCATTTTATCACAACACAGGCCTCTTTTTTCTCTAAAATAATGAAAACGAATATTAACTGCCAGCTCATGCGGTACCTTGAGAATCACCAGCTGATTGGTGATCGTCATTACGGTTTCCGTCGGGATCGCTCAGCTGGTGATCTTCCAGGTTTCCTAACTCATAGATGGGCAAGGGCAGTGGAGTCCAAGTGGGAGGCATTGGCCGTTAGTTTGGACATAGCAAAGAATTTCGATCGGTTTAACATAAAGCGCTTCTTTCAAAGCTACTTTCCTATGGGCTTCCCGATAAATAATGCAATTAGATCACCAGTTTTCTTGCAAATCAGAGCATGAAGGTCATAGTATACAGTGTATGCTCCGATTACAAGCCCATTAACGCTGGTGTTCCACAAGGCTGCGTGCTATCACCAACGTTGTTTCTTCTGCATATCAATGATATGTTGCAAACTATTAATATTCATTGCATTCAAACGACAGCACTCGTGATGATTTATATACCGGCCGTGCCTATATTTCACGGGAAAACGTTTCCGAGTACTGCAACAAATTTGTGTCTCACGTCGAACTGGGAGCGACTAAGTCTAGTCCAGTTCAATCCCCAGAAGACATAATTTTTTTATAGGAGAGGAGGCAAACGAGAGTGCGGCTCACCTGATGGTAAGTGACTAACGCCGCCCATGAACAAATGCAGCACCAGGGAAACCAGGGAAACCAGGGAAATTGCAAATGGTATCGGGAGTTCTGCCGCGATGTGCGTTCGTTAAATTTGGCGGCTGGGATTAATCCGAACAATTCCGCAGAGCGCTCCCCGTGGTAAATACGAAAGAAAATGCTTGGGATGCAACATCTCTTCGCAGTGCCAATGAATCGAGCCGATTGGTAAGAACTCTGTTGTCAACGATTCGAGCCGCTCTGCGCTGGATGCGGTCAAGTGGAAGGAGCTGGCACTGAGGAGCTACTGCCCCGAGATAGGAACAGTATTTCATGTGAGGCCGAACCTGCGCCTTGTAAAGTTGCAGGCGGTGTGGCGGCATGAAATACTGTCCCACTCTGCTGAGCACGTTAAGTTTTTAGAGGTCAATTTGGCCTTCTTTTCCAAGTGAACATGAAACTGCACGTCACTCGATATGTCGACGCCGAGGATTCCGATACTGGCTGAGGCAACAAAGGGAGTGCCTGGAAACTGAGAAGATACGACAAAGGGGTTCTTTTTAGCGGTAAATGCGCAAACTTGTGTCTTCTGAGGATTAAACTGGAATAGATTTAGTCGCTCCCAATCCAAGACTTTGTTCAGCAAAGACTCGACTTCAGACACATGTTAGTTCCGGTACTCGGCGACGTTTTTCTGAGAAATATTGGCACGACCAGTGTATAGAGCATCACCAGTGCTGTTATCCGCATAGCAATGAATGTTACCAGTTTGCAACATATCATTGATATGCAGATGAAACAGCGTTGGTGATAGCACACAGCCTTGTGGAATACTGGCATTAATAGGCTTGTAGTCGAAGCATGCACAGTCTACAACGACCTTAATGCTCCGATCTGCAAGGAAGCTGGTGATCAAATTGCACAATTTCTCGGGAAGCCAATAGGAAGAGAGCTTCGAAAGAAGCGCTTTGTGCCAAACGCGATCGAAGGCCTTCGCAATATCCAAACTAACGGCCAACGTCTCCCCCTTTGACTCTACTGCCTCCGCTCATCTATGAGTAAGGTAGACCTTCTAGTCACCAGCGAATCGACCACGACAAAAACCGTATTGGCGGTCACTAATCAACTGGTGATCTTCAAGGTACCGCATGAGCTAGCAGTTAATAATGGATATCATTATTTTGGAGAACAAGGAGGTGATGGCAACAGGCCTGTAGTTGGACGGATCTGAGTGGTTGCCTTTTTTACGGATCGGGTGGACAAAAGCTGTCTTCCATGATTTCGGGACTACGCCTAGGGAGTAGAAGTACCGGAAAAGACGCGTTATAACCGGTGCCAACTCCGAAGCACACGTCCTCAGTACAATTGGGGGGATTCCGTCAGGCCCACTCGACTTGTGGATGTCCAGGGAGAGGAGTGCTTTGCGAACCGAGCGCTGTGAGAACTCCAAAATTAAAACTATATTATGAACTAGCTGTGCCCGCGGCGTAGCTCGCGAATATAGGTTTTACTTAAAGAATTTGACGTTTAGGGTAAGAGAATATTAAACGATTTATATCATTACTGTATGAATAAGTGGTAACAAAATAAATCGATACGCTCAAAGTTCTAAGTCGTTTATGATAGAGCTTCCGTGTAAACGACGATAGAAGTAGACTTAGCCGGGGCGTACAGAAAAAGGTTGAAATAGAGTTGGCCATGTGCAAAACAATCAGTACTGGGGTCCACTCCTACAACGCGTAAAGTTTGACCTGGCGCTTTATTTACGATCGTCGCATAACACACGCTGAGTGGGAAACACACTTAAAATAGGGATGTTAGATGATCATCGATGTTAAAAATTAAAACTTCGATGTTTTAACATCGATGTTGACACATGTCAAACATCGAAACATCGACGTCAATGAACCCATAATCGATAATTGGGAACTTGCAAACAATGCGAACTCGCGAAATCAATATCAACTAAATCTTGCATCTGCTCTGAAGATTAAAAATTTTGAATAATTCAGAATTCCTGAACGCATCGTTAACCTAAAAAAATGTCAGTATGGTGAGTCAAACTTAATTGTCAAGTGTCACCTGTGATGTCACAATGGTCACTGCTTTCGCTTTATTTTGTAGTGTCGTTGTCGGTTGTCGCATAATAACTATTCTACGTAAATTGATATTCAAGTTAATTGTTACTTTTCCCTTGATGTGTATACCCACATAATTTTGAAATAATGTGTAAGTATCTACACATATACAAAAACCATCTATAATGGTCATCATCGATGTTTTGAGTAGCCTAAACATCGAACATCGATGTTGAGCTATCGATGCCTCATCGATGTTATTATCCCTATCTTAAAACTGTAAGGAAAGTTATTTGGTATTAGAGGTTTAGAGGGATTCTGGGTATAAAACAATATCACGACATTTATTGCAAATTTACTACTTTTAATCGAGTTTTCGAGTTTTGTTGAATAATTTCGACGTACGTACGTCTTTTTTTTCTGTTTCTGGCTTTCTGCCGGTGTTTGTGCTTTGTGTTGTTAGCCTACACGGCTCTAACAGGCTTGCAGCTTCGTCGGACTCGTGAACATAAATTTTTTCAGTGAGTGTCAATACGATTCACCTGCGAAAAATCTTAACACCGCAATTCAGAAAAGGTTGTAATTTGTACAACGCCATCTATTACGTTCTTTGTGAGAAAACATCCTTTTTTAATTTAACGAAAACATATTTTTTTTACTGTCTTTTAAGTATAAATATATTATAATAGAACGTTTTTTTTTACACACGTATCTTTTTATTACTATTTCTGAGATTTTGTGGCGCCATTAAACAAATTCGAACCTACATTTCAAAATAATAATCATAACTTTCGATAGAATTAACCAATTTTAATAAAACAAAGATTAAATGTAACTCGAAGATACGCTTTATGATTTTCTTAACGATTTCTTTAAAAAAAAAAGATGTTTACTTTAGACGTGATGCTTTCATATAAAAACAGACAAACAGACAGAAAGACAATTCTAAAAATTATAAAAATGTACTTATTTAATTATTTTTAGTTCCCCATAATGATTTTAGTCACCATAATATATATATATACAATGTACAGAAAGAGACACAACATGTTATCATCATTTTTATTATATGTATATATTTAAAGAGAGATGGCGCTGCTAACATCAACTTGATGACTCAAACAAAGCCACCGTTGAGCAAATTCCCTACCCATACTTCAGAATATTTATCATAACTTTTGATGGAATGAACCGATTTTAATGAAATAAAGACTAAATGTAACCCGAAGGTTTACTTTATAATTTCCTTAACAATTCTTATGATATAAATTAGTACTTTAAACGTGATACGTTAACAAACAAACAGACAGACAGACAGACAGACAGAAAATTCTAAAAATGGTAGAAATGTATTTAATTACTTATTTTTAGTACCCCTCAATTACTTTTATTACAAAAATATAAAATGTACAGACATCTGCTATTTACAGTTTTATTATATGTATAGATATTTTGATTCGTGCAGAAGAAATTTGTATTCGTTAGAAATTATATTTTTTCTTGTTTACTTCGAAAATTGAGAACATACGATTTAATGCTGTCAGGAGCTTCTTTATCAGGGTTCTATAGAAACATCGGTAGCGTGATTTAGTTTTGCGGTTGTTATTCAATATGTATATGCGTCATTATAGCGCTTCTACAGAAATACTATTTTTTTTTTAAATTAATCTAAGGGCACAATGGATGGTGAATTGGGAACGCATCTGGAGAGCAGAAGATTTATAAAATGCATGCTTAAAGGGCATGGTTACGTGAAACTGTATGAATTATTCGAAAATATAATAAACCACAGACAAGAACTGCAAGGAGCGAAATATTTTTCAAACGCATGCCATTAACTTGGATTCGGGGAATCGTTAAAAAATGATTTATGCAGCAGTATAAAAACATTTTTTAACGATATACAACTATATAAAACGCGTATTGGCAGTAGCCAATATGCGTTGTATGATATATAGCATCGCTCATTTTTTATTGATTTGAGAGAGAGGAAGCAAAATACGCTAACTTGCCAAAAACATGTCAGAATCTTAATTTTTTAGATCCAGCGCGACACGTAGTATACACACGCCTTATATTGACGGGAGAATTTTATAAGAATAGAATAGAATATAATCATTTTTATTCAATATTCATTACAAAGAAACAGCGTGGTAGCGATCACCTCACTCCCATGGGTTATTATCAAACATGTACTCTTAAGTAGTATGATAACGTTTATCAAAAAAAATTATGGTCTAAAAAATAAGACCTGCAAATTTTCTGAGAATTTGTTGTAAAAGCGTTTGCAATGCCTTATGAAGAAATTACTGACTATTTGGGTCGAGTAACTGGTATAACTAACTTCTGCTTTTTCCTAGTATTTACAGATTGTACGTAACTATTCTTAATAAAAAAATAAAAGTATAATTATGAAATAATTTGTGTAAATTAAAAATTAGTAGTAACTAATACTTTAAGAATAAAACAATATAATACATATCTTTATTCATTTTCTGAAAATCTTAGCTTAAACTATTAAAAAGGGTGTAAAAGACGTGTGTAACTATTAAAAATTTTGATGGCGGGGAAAATCGTAAAACGAAATTATGATAATTATGAACGATACATACTTTAGAACTTTACAAAAATTTACCCCTTTTCAGACCTTAAAAGGCGGAAAATTCTTAAACAAATCAGTAAAGTCCTTTATTTATCATTGTATTTAGGTTTGTGGTAACGCCCGTTAACAATTTAATTTATAAATAATAGAATAGAATACTTGGTACATATCTTTAACCCATCCCTTCCCTATTCCTTTCTATATGCACGTATAGCCATTGAAGGTGACGCAAGCATCACGCAGCAGCAATTAGTTGTAATCGATTAATAATCGCAACCGCTGGAGGGACATTGCGTACTTCGATCTCCTCTTTAATATTAATTGTTACCGGACAATGAATCCTAGTAATTTCGCGAATGTGACACGCCTTCCGCGATTACAATAAGTCGAGAGTTAAGGAGTGTGTGACAACCTAGAACTGATCTAAGAGCACGCAACGCCAATCCACGTGGTGGAGCTGCTGTGTTAGCTGATACTCCAACATATGAGATAGGCCATAATAGGCCAACAAAATGCACTTACTATCAGATGGATTGTGTGCTCTTTTGTCACCCCTGTTCGATTAAAAACAATTGGTAGTAGAAAAATAGTTTCTAGTTCCCGTCACTCAACAATATGCAACAGAGCAGCATATTATACTGCTATTTTACGTTGGTATTTAATTAAACTAACTAACCATAATTAACTCACGTTTAACGTAGCGTTTTATTTTAATGATAACTGCGATGAATTAATGTTTAGAATTAAAAATTAAAAAACAATTACATATTGATGTTAAATACAAGTGTAGAAAAAAACTGTGTTAGTAAGTTTTTTTTTGTAGGATAATGATGACAAACGAGCGCACAGTCCACCTGATGGTAAGTGGTTGCTGCGGCCCATAGACATCTACATCTATCCTCGATTACGAATCAAATTGCAGATGCGTTGTCACCCGTGAAGACTAAGATGGAATGCCTCATTTCTAGTAAAAAGGGTCTCCAGTTCTCTACACTCACCATACGAAACACAGCAGCATTAAGCTGCCATTTTACGCTGGTATTCTGTGAGAGCGTGGACTTTCCCCGGTCGAGCCGACCCATTCGAGCTACAGATATACCAGAAATATAGCTGCAGCATGGCTCTACCACGTGTAAGTAGTTAGCAATTTTCGTTACGCTATAGGTTTATAAGTATTCTTTATTTGAAAATGAGCATCTTTCGTTGTAGGTAGTGTTTGCCTTGATAGTCACGCTTTGCATGTAGATTAACGACTATATTATTCAGACTAGATGTCTCGTCTCGCTTTCACGCTGTTTCCATTGTAGGTCTGAAAATATTACGCCTGGCGTAATCCGCTTATACCACCGTCTAACGGAAGCAATAAGATGTAATTGACCTTTACTATATTCACTTCTTTTGGCACACAAGGGACAAAATGAGGTTTTTTCGCCGCCGTTTAGCGGCGCTATGACGATTACTATGTATTTTGGGATAAAATATCTATAATAATACATCATTAATTTGTAATGTTATTACTGGAAACATGGCGAAGCCGCACTTCTTTTTCAATCCCGTATGTTCCGAGTGGAATTCATTTTAAGAGGATTGCACCGTTTAAGGCTTACTAAGATTTACTATGTTCAAGAATATGTGTTTACTTTTTTAATCACAAAATTTCCTTTTAATGTAAAGATAAATATGTTATATATGTTATATATATTCTTTTACTAATTTCTTGTTGTGAAAAATATAAATGAATAAAAATTATATATATATTTTCAAAAGTAGCAAGTTTTCATCGCACAAGAATACAAGTTTTCATCACATCTTCACGTTTTGGGGTCCTAGGAAGCCATTCCAACTTTTTCCGGCTGAACATCCGTGGCCGTGTGTTTGTATATATATGTGTGTGTGTGTGCATGTAATATAATAAATGTGATATATAATTTCAGTTTGTCTGTGTGCATGCTCATCGTGTAAAACAGCAGAGTACACAGTAAGCCATATTTTTCTAGTATGAATAATATCTACATATTTGTTTGCATGTAACAAATAAACTGTTTTTATTAGTTTCTAAATTATGCAAAATAATGTATTCATTGATTTAGTTTTAATCGCTATTGCATTTTTCTAAAAGAAAAGGTACAAAGCAAATAATAAATGTCTGTCGGCATTATCTACCAAAGATAAGATTAATATAAAAATTATCATCTAATCACACAGTGGTATTGGCACATATTACTTATCAATGGTCTTTATCTTTTTTATCTATAAAAAAATGATACTACTGCACTAGGATTTTCTCTTGTATTCAAGGTAGTTTACGTTCATAAATTTCGCAAGATCAAACATCTGGAACAATTATTTTTAGGTAATAAAAATACTTATTCCATGCAAAATCCAAACACTATGTGAATATGTATTCGAAATGTATATGATACGGTTAAATAAAACGCGCTAAGAACAATTTATACATTGTGGTAGAATCAGGGTGCAGTTATATTACGTTTGTGATACGAATGGGTTAGCTCAATTATAAAAAAATATATAATATAAAATTTATAAACCAGTAAAAGTTCCAAATATAGCCAAAAGAAAATAGAGAAGGAGTAAGTAATTCACTGTAGCCACTGATATCAGAAAACATAATTATTAATTACTATATATAGGTACACATTTTCCTTATGTAACCCACAAATAAATCTATAGATACAAATAAATAAAATTGAAGTGTCTGTTGGTAATGTCAAAATTACAGCTTTTTACTAAATGCATATGAAAGTATATACGGTACTTATAACAAAAATACAATTTTTAAAGTTTTTGTCTGTCTGTCTGTTTGTCTGTCTGTCTGTTTGTTCCGGCTAATCTCTGAAATGGCTAGACCGATTTTGACAGGATTTTCACTGGCAGATAGCTGATGTCACAAGGAGTAACTTAGGCTACTTTTATTTTAGGAAAAGAATTAGGGTTCCGCGCAAAAAACAACAAAAAACTCCAAATAACACGCGGGCGAAGTCGCGAGGAACAGATAGTACAAAATAAAAATGAAATTAATCGTGTATATTATGAGTGATCTGAACGCATTAATAGCATAGTACTTGTTTGCGTGTTTGATTGTGATGTTTTTGTAATAAGTTTTACACAATATTAATCTTATTATTGACGTTTTGTGAATCCAAAACAAATAATAACTTTCGAATTTGACATAGTTAATTTGTATATTATATATTTTTACTGAATTTGACTTAATTACAATTCATAAGCTTGTTGACAGTTTAATACTTGATGTTTGATAATACGTTCATAAATAATAAATAAATGATTTTAAAAATAATAAATAAATGAAATTTATTTATTGTTACATAAAATATTTAAAAAAAGAAAGCTTAATCTACTTTAAAGTTCAAAGTACAAATGTCACACGTATTTAGCCTAGATAGTTATAAAAGCTTCTGTTTCTGTTACTGCATCAATATATCCAAATAATGGGCTTATGCAACACGAGCGTGGAGAGAATTACGAACCATAACTCAGCCAGTATTTGCCGCATTTGTGGCCCCATGATTGTGTTCTAATTGTAGATGAGACAAATAAGCAATTAATATTTTTAAATTTCAAGAGAAAGTATGAATTCAATCTTTACAATATAATAAAGGAGAATAGGATTTATGGGCCTGAAGTTAACTAATTGATATAAATTTTATAAAATAACCAAATTTTTTCTAAATTAAAATACAAATAAGTCGATCTTTTTACGATGAAGAATTCGAAAAAACAATAAAATAAGAAATAAGTTAGAAAATCGACTACAATAAAGAATATAGTGTATTCTTATTCGTAAAATTCTCGTTTCTGAACGTTATCTTCCAATAGAGGACTTCTAATTTTTTTTATAGGATAGGGTGACAAACGAGCAAACAGTTCACCTGATGGTAAGTGGTTGCTGTGGCCCATAGATATCTACACCTATCCTCTTTTGTATTGAAACAAAATGCAGATGCGTTGTCACCCGTGAGGAGTAAGATGAATTGCCTCGTTTCAAGTAAAAAGGGTCTCTGGTTCTCTACACTCACCATACGAAACACAGCAGTGTTAAGCTGCTATTTTACGCTGGTATTCTGTGAGAGCGTGGTCCTTCCCCAGTCGAGCCGACCCATTCGTGCTACAAATATACTACTAATATAGCTGCAGCATGGCTCTACCACGTATAAACTTTTGAAACTGGACAGTTCAAACATGAAACTATTTACTTATAAGAAAAAGGCAAATTTTGGATTCGATTTAAAAGGAGCAGAATGTAATGGATTCTCGATAAAATTGCGCATTTTAATATCTATTCTCGATTATTTTTGTGTTAACTAGGGAGATAATAAATAATTGCGTACATATCTACAAAATAAAAATACAAAATATCAATATTCCAACATGTAAAAAATTACAACAACAATTCAAGTAATCGATCTCAGATCGATATCCCTAATATTCACTTTACTTAGTTGTTGTTAATTTAACTTTCGTTAATCATTTCACCATTTCATTTCATTAATAACCACAGCTTTTTTGGTGATATTTAACTGATCCTGCTTTTATATCTTTAAATTATTATAGTGCAAAATAGCCTGTTACAAGTGTAGGTAATAGATAATCTCACTTTTACTTACTCTACAATAACTCAGGTTCTAGACAATTCTAGACAAATCTCGCCAGATTTTCAGCTATTAATTGTTTATATATACGCTTTCAAATGGTCCTACTTTCATCTAATTAACACTTGGGAGCAAAAACGTTTGGAGACGTATGCTTCTCCTTTCTTTTGAAACTGAAAATTCTAACATCTCACGCTGCGAGTTGCAAGTTAATTGCAGGTAGACCGCAGTACAAACTGCACTTTCATTATATAAAATAAACTTAAAACACGATTTAATAAATCTTTTTTTTTATGTTACAGACAGTCAACTTCCCAAAGCCATAAAGTTATAAAGTTATTCTCATCTGGTTGGGATAAATAAATATATAAAACAAAATGATAAGTAGATATATGTAAATTATTTTTATAATTATTTTCTATTTCATCCTATTTTTTATATTCTCGATTTGAACTTGTATTTCTAATTTAAAAAGGATATATAAATCTAATTTATAAAAACACTTATTATTACTTCTTTCTTATGATTAACGTAACATTTACTGGGTCTCCTTCCTTGCCTAGAAGTTTATCTGTGTTGGTTCATATTGGCATACGCCAAAAAGCATTGCTTTCACTGCTGCGTTCCGGTCTAAAATTTATGATAAAGCAATAAAATAACACACTGTGAGGCATTCCGTCATATTCCCCAGAAGTGGCAATGCAATATATAGCCTTCTTTATGGTGGCACCGTGTTCACCACCCCATATTAATCTTGTGAATGTCGTAAGATGCGGTGCAGCGAAACAAGAGATAGGCAGTAACCTAAAGTAACAAAAGAATTGTGGTTATCCGGAGGGGGGCGGGGGGTCAGCAGTGTATTTTGATAGGCAGTAATGTATAAATGAATATATGCGTGGCTTATAACATAGACATATCTTTCAAATGTATCCTTTATCATTTAGCTTACTCTGGTCAAATTTGGAATTTTTTACCTTTCAATAATTAAGTTCGCTTCAATTTACGCCAATAGACTTGTTTTCAATACAAATAAAATCATGAAATCGGTTTGCGATTTCGCTGAAGTAGTGATTACTCCACGTCCGAAAATTAGTCAACTCTGATCAAGTGACTAAGAAAATAAAAAGTGGTTACAACTTTCTTTAATATGTTTTTTCAGCTGAACGATAGATATGCTAATAATGATACCGTGAGTTTTGTCGTAATGTGCGTTGTTGAAATTTGGCAGCTAGAATTAATCTGAACATTACCTCAGATCACCCCAAATGGTAAATGCGACAGAAAATGATTAGGGATTCAACGTCACTTCGCAGCGCCAGTGAGTTAAGCCTATCAGAAAGGAGCGTTTCCGGATCTCTTCACTCACCATACAAAGCAGCATTGCGCTCTTTTTTCGTGTTCACATTCCGTGAGAGCTTAGTCCTTCCTCGGTTGAGTCGACCCATATCTATGTACTATAATACGTTGCAGCGTAGCTTTATCAACGTACCAAAACATTTCTTCCTGAACCTTCGTTTCTTCTCTGGTAATTAAAAAAGATTAAAGTAAGTATTTTTAATCAAATAAATTTTTAATTAAACCAATCTTACCAGTCTCGAATACAGCGGCAAAGAAGCTATCGTTTCGCTTTTCAACAGGATGCGGTGGTGTTTTTTTTACGTGGTAGAGCCATGCTGCAGCTATATTACTGGTATAGTTGTAGCACGAATGGGTCGGCTCGGTCGGGGAAGGACCACGCTCTCACAGATTATCAGCGTAAAATAGCAGCTTAACGCTGCTGTGTCTCGAATAATGAGTGTAGAGAACCGGCGACCCTTTTTACTGGAAACAAGGCATTTCATCTTAGTCCTCACGGATGACTACACATTTGCATTTTGATTCGTACTCGAGGAAAGATGTAGATTTCTATGAGCCACAGTAACCAGTTTCCATCAGGTGGACTGTGTGCTCGTTTTTCACCCTCATTCTATAAAAAAAGATGCATTTCGGAGAGAATGGGCAAGAATTGCAAAATTTAATTCCTTCCACCATCAAACAACCAGACCGGCTAGTCTGCACCATTTCCTTGTTGACTTACAACGCATTCGTCGTCGCACGCATCATAACATCGTCGCGCGCTGCGTAACGATCGAGACGTTAAGCTAATCTACGAATAAAAATTAAAAACTGGTGCTAAACTTCAAGTTTCGTCCTTAAACTTACATAGTGTTATAGTACAAGTAATACGTAACATAATGATACTTAAATCTGTGTGAAGTGCTTAGTTTATTTGTTTTAAAATCAAAATAAATTGTGTGTTCGTGCGGTACTCCTCAATTATTATCAAGTTATAAAGTCATAAGTTGAACTTTGGACCCTTTAATACCTCGTACAAACATATACGCATCTCAATAAGTGATTAACCATACTCTATATTTCGTCGCTCAGCAAGGACAACAGCTAGCGAAGCGGAGTTACGGTCAGATTTAAATACTGGCAATTATATCTATAGTTTGAACCCGGGCACTACAATTTTTTTTTACAATTTTTTTTATTATTATTATACTTTTCTTTTTGTCTCTGTTGGGAGAAGGCAAATAAAAACATTTTTATTATTATTTTTTAACCCGAAAGAAGTCAAAGAAGTGCAAAATTATCTGCGGGGGTTGCCGTCTATTACTGAACACAGATTGTTCCTTACATTGTCACACTTGTGATATCAACTATCACTATGAATGCTTAAATATAAAGAAGGAGCAGTTTGTGTCGCTTTCGAATGAATTTAGTTCCTCTTGGACTTGCCCTGCATGTGTGAATGTAACAAGATGTGTGAAGACTAACTTGAGCACACCTGTGCGTCATAATCAGGCACCATCTATGGAACAGTCTATGGACTTATCGTGCGAGATCTTAAACAAAAGTGAGGCGCACATACCATCAGATTCGGTCTCCATCGAGAAATTTAATGAACTGTTTAGTACTATCAATTTGTGGCGTAACGATATGAACTCTAATATAATGAGTATCAGAGATGAAATTAAGAATGATATGAACTCTAACTTTATGAGTATTAGAGACGAAATTAAAAATACGTTAAGCGACATCTAATCAGAAATTAAGTCTCTCCGAGAGGAGCATGCCACCCTGAGACAAAATGTTTCTAATATAAACATTGAATTATCATCCCTTCAAAAATCCATTCAATTTCAATCTGACGAACATGGTACTCTGAAACAAAGAGTCGATGAAATCGCACGTGTTGCTAGCGAACAGACCACATCAGCAACTGCAAGACTACAGTATAGAATTGACTCCCTGGAACAACAAGCTAGACAGACAAATGTTGAAATCTGCAACGTACCCGAGCGTAGAAATGAAAACCTCATAGGTATCATCGAAGCCATTGGAACAGCGATCCGCTTCCCCATTTTAAAGGCAGACTTAGTATCGATACATCGGGTTCCTCACGCACACAGCAAAAATGATAGACCTAAAACATCATTGCTACATTCAGCACACGTATACAGAGGGACAATATAATTGCTGCATATCGTAAAGAAAAATCACTGAGGTCTGATCAGCTCGGAATTCAGGGACAATCTACCACTATATATTTGAATGAACATCTTACACTACAGACGAAACAGTTATTTCGTAAATGTCGGGAGGTTGCAAAGGAACTACACTACAAATATTCCTGGATCAGAAACTCCGCCATTCTTGTTAGAGAAAAAGACGACAGTCCAGCACTGGTCATCCGAGGAGAAGAAGACCTCAAAAAACTTCCAATCACTAAAAAGTAGTGACTGTACTAATTCGATAAGTCTAGTCATAATTATATTTATAACATTTTATTATCGTTTTGTGTATATGATCATTTTCATCATCTGCACTGACTGCTGTTTTCTCAATACTTGCTTAAAAGATTGACTGAGCGATTCACCCATCTGTTTGAGCAATCAGGAATATTTCCCACTATATTTATTTTTCAATCTTAAAATTATAACAAAAATCTTTTTCTCATCATATACTAACCATTACTATCTGGCTTTCTACTGTACAATAAGGCACAAATGTATGCTACAAATAGCTTGTGTTCACAATCAACACTATCTTAGCAAAATGAACATAGTACAATGCTCTTTTTTTTTAAATGAATAACACGACTCAAACAAATCACCTTACTATTTATTATCAAAATTGTAGAGGTATAAGAACCAAATTAAACGCACTTTACATGAATATATTATCTAATAATTACGATGTTATTGTACTTACTGAGACCTGGCTGCTTGCAAACATTGCCAATGGTGAATTTATAGATCAGAGGTACGTAGTTTACAGATGTGACAGAGACCGCACAGCTACCAACAAACAGGATGGTGGTGGTGTTTTGGTGGCGGTGCTGCGTGGACTGAGACCTGCCATATTAAATACCACAAACCCGGATAAATCTCTGCACCCTAAGCATCTTGAATGCATGCTGGTCGAAATTCCTAGTACAAGCCAAATTAGGAAACATGTAATTAGTGCAGCGTATGTTCCGCCTCGCAGCTCCCCGGATATATATGAAAAACACTTTAACCTGTTGCTTGATTGTCTTAATAACTCCTTTATTGATAGCTTTTATGTGATTGGTGATTATAATATTCCTGATATGACATGTGTTCCATCATCATCCTTTACCTCTACTTCTGAATATTGCGACCAACCTTTACCGTTGAATGGATCTGGATCCGCCTACACACATTCCTTATTATTGAACTTCATGGCATTTCTAAATGCATACCAATATAATGGAATCTTTAATTCTAATGATAAACTACTGGACCTTTTCATCTCTAACACCTCATCTACTATTATAGCCTCATCGGATCCACTACTTCCTCCTGATTCACATCATCCACCTTTTATTGCGATTACTGACATGCATCAGACGTATAAACCAATGAAAAGGCGCTCTCTAACCAAGTATAACTTCCATAAAGCAGATTTTGACCTCATTAATTCCAAGCTTGAAAACACAAATTGGACGGAACTACTGCAAACGCTTCCATCTGAAGCCTGCATTGAAACATTTTATAAGACCATAGATGACATCATAAAACAACATGCACCACGTTCTAGTTCTCACTCCGGAGAATTTCCTGTCTGTTTTTCACGTCCTCTGATTAAAACATTTAAATGTAAACAAAAAGCCTGGACTAAGTGGAATAAATAAAAAACCCAAGTGACTACGTACAATTTTCCCAATATAGAAATACCTTCAAGATCCAATGCAAACAGTGCTATCGTAGGTATATGAACACTGTAGAGGAAAATATAACTAAAAATATAAAACATTTTTGGACCTATGTATCGAGTTGTAAAACTGAGACAAAAATCCGGTCTACTTTGCATTACCACAACCTTCAATCTAGCGACCCCGAGACGGGCTGTAACATGTTCTCTGACTTCTTTCAATCGGTATTTGAACACTCTTCCCCTTCTCTTTCGCATTGGCAGCCTCCATCCTGTACCTCTAGTCACGATATTTTAATTTCTAATCTTTACCTCACTGAAACTGAAATTCTAAATGAACTCAAAAATTTAGATACTACCAAGGGTCCTGGTCCAGATGGCCTTCCTCCACTCTTTTTCAAACAAACTGCTGAAAATATGTATAAGCCTTTGCATATTATCTATAATAAGTGTTTGTCAGAGAGTGTTTTTCCTAGGAAGTGGAAACACGCAAATATAACTCCAGTTCATAAAAGTGGGTCAAAACATGATGTTGAACAGTATCGCCCCAACTCTATTCTCTCCGTCTTGCCGAAGGTCCTCGAAAAATTAGTTCACAACCAAATTTACCCGATTCTACATAAGGCTATCATTGAAGAACAACATGGTTTCGTTAAACATAGATCTACTACTAGTAATCTATTAACCTTTACGAATAATTTATTTGAAAGAATTGATGACGGCTTTCAAGTAGATGCTGTATATACAGATTGTAAGAAAGCTTTCGACAAGGTGGATCATGAGATTCTTCTTAAAAAGATTGCATTCAACGGTATTCGTGGTAATTTGCTGCGCTGGTTCGCATCCTATATTCAAAACCGTACCCAAAAAGTTGTAGTAAATGGATATCAGTCAAGAGACGTTTTGGTTACATCTGGCGTTCCTCAAGGATCCATTCTTGGACCAATGTTATTTATTATTTTTATTAATGATATAGACAAATGTTTCGTTAACTCCAATTTTCTATTATATGCCGATGACCTTAAAGCATACAAAACTATTAAAGACATAGATGACTGTATATCTTTCCAAAGCGACCTTGATAGATTGTCAACATATTGCAACATTAATAAATTACAATTGAGCATTCCGAAATGTCAATACATAAGCTTTACAAAAAAGAAAAATATTGTCCATTTTCATTATATCCTCTGTAAAAAGTCCTTGACCAGAGTGACAGACTTAACGGATTTGGGGATTCAGTTAGACTCTAAGCTACAACTAAACATCCATATTGATAAAATAGTCAAACAAGATTTTAAAATGTACGGATTTGTAATGAGAACTTCTACTGATTTTAAACGAATAACCACATACTTATACCTCTATAAATCTCTTGTTCGTTCCCAGCTTGAATATGCTGTACCTATATGGAATCCCTACTATGAAGTATACAAAGAAGCTATTGAGAAAGTCCAAAATAAGTTTTTGCGTGCCATGTACTATAGATGCCATAAATCTTACATGTCTCGTATCCCATTGCTGAGAGAATTTGGTGTTTTATCGCTTGAATGTAGACGTAAATATCTTGAAGCCATAACATTGTATAAAATAATCAACAACAAATTTAGCAGTACTGAGTTTGTTTCCTATTTAAATTTCGCAGTTCCTAGAAGTGCTCATATACGAGCTGTGCGCACTCGTAACTTGTTCGCCGTCAGTACATGTCGTACAAATACCGGATAGCGCACGCCAGTTCGCCGTATGATGCATTCCTTTAACGAGTTTTTCAATGGTGAATGATAGACTTGTTTACACCTTAATGTTCTTGCTTTTAAAAGATCTATATTTGAAAAACTAAAAATCTAAAAATAATATTATTTTGGCTCCATGTATTTTAGTTTTTAGTTATTAAGTTTTTATTCAGCGTGTGCGACAATTTCATTTAACATTGTAAGTAATATGTGGATAGCGTTGTGGGCTACATTATTGTGAATACATCATGTTATTGTATTTTAGATATTACTGTATTTTGTAGCTGTTTGCTGTTCCTTAATAAATAAAATAAAAATAAAATAAAAATAAAATTTGAACCAAACGGTTTAAAGCGTCTTTCATCATGCGTACAGCAAAGGTGTGGAATAGGCTTTTGTTAAGCCAGTGCTAACTATCAAATGAGATTGTAGTTAAGTGCTGGCTTAGAATAATATAAAAAAATCATCTATATTAATATGCATTCAGCCTAGCCAGATGAGAATACTCTACAAATACCTTAAATAAACTGTCAGTCGTAAATACTGATGCAAAGGAGCGTGATGGTCACGTGAGTTCAGTGCTTTTCCCTAACCCAAAAGTACCCAACGTGCCTAAAGAAGCTTTCATTTGAAAAGTAAAAATAAAATACAGTACATAAGCTAAACAATACTTTAAAAGTACACTAAACAAAACCAAAAAAAATATTATCGATCAATCAAATATATAATAGGCCTTTACTTGCTTGCTGCTTGTGCAGTTGAAGTCAAGATCACAAAACTAATTAATTCTCCAAATTTTAAACCTGTAGGATATATAGATTAAAAGTTTTTTTTTTAATTTTTAACGCTCCCGCCCTGCCCTTTGTGGGTCGAATTTCATAAAATCCGTTCTTGGTAATTTTTAACATGCCAAATAGAATATTCTGGCCAAGTGTTATACTTATAAGAACTATAGTTTTAAATTTTTTTTTATTAACGCCCCCGCATCCCCCTTGCGTGTGGAATTTTGTAAAATACATTCTTAGCTTACCTCTACTCGGGAAATATACAAATTTCAAATTTCTAGGCCTTATGTTTCCAGAGATATCGTGATGAGTTAGTACATAGGTGGGAATCCCTTATATACGAGTATATAGAGATATATCGCAAATTTGTTTGATAATAATTAGAATTTATAAAAAATAAATTAGAATTTCGAGTTAAATATTGAGTTTTGTGTTTATATGTACTAGTCAACCGAGCAGTTCAAACATTGTGAGTGACCAAGTACAAATTAACAATTAATAACTATTTATCGTCCGTGAAAGCCCGATATCAACTCGTGTTTTAATTAAAATCGTTTGTGAACTGCATCGGAATTCTTGTTATATGTGAGTGAAATGACTTTTATATACAATATTATTTATAATAGTTGCTTTAGATGAAATATTAAATTTTTTGCAGTTACTTTAAGTAACTATCGTCGAAGTTTTTATTTTTTAAAAGTTTATTCCATACTAGGAAAGTTTTCTTGTACCAGAGGCGTAATATAAAAAAAAATTTCGTGAACAAACATCCTTTCTTGATAGTAGGATTTTTCTTATCACATGAAGGCATTTCATACATATAAATTTCATATGGACAAACATCCAATCGTAAAACAATTTGTATATTATACAAACACTTGCTTTTGTGCAGGATTCGAAACAACATCACATTCAAGCGCTTTATTCACTAGACTACTGAACCATCAAGAAATAACTTGAGTTTATTATTACATTCACGAACACATAATATTACAATAAAACTGATAATAGGCCAGCCCTTCTTCAAAGTGGAACTACGAAAAACTAATATTCAAAATTTAAACAATACTCGAAACAAAAAAGCTAATGATCTTCAGACAACTAAAAAAGTTCTTGAATCATAGCGAAGAACACTCTCGATCAAATCACCTTTCAAACAAAAAGAAGCTGAGTCAAATAGGTTCATCGTTTGGTAGCTACGATGTCACAGACAGACACATAGATACACACGTTAAACATATAACACCTCTCTGTTTGTGTCGGGGATTAAAGAGAGCTATGGTAGCTCAGGATCTAAGCGCTGTAAACTCCACTTTTTTTAGTCTCTCTCATTAATTTTTGTCAAAAAGTTTCGTTTTGAGGATTTTCTTATGATGCAAGCGTCACATATTCTTTAATTTTTACAGTTAAACGACTGCGGGCATTTTGCAACAGCGTAAAATAATTTAACATTTGAACATTTCTACTAAAACTTTCCTTGCGTTTCACGTTATTAGACGTGGAATTTTATCAGGTAATTTCGCTGCTTGCGATTTTATATTTTAGTTATAAAGTTTAAGTTATAAATATAAGAACTTGATAAGTTAAAAGTAAATATTATTAACTATAAATTTTCTCAATTATCGTTAAAATTGGCCATGCAGACCGATTTCCCTTCTAAGCCGCGTTTACGTGCTGTTTTCGAGAGTCATTACGAATCGTACCGCACGCAGACTTGACGACTTCCAGCCTCCCGAACAAGCCGGTTTCCGAAAAACCTTTAGTACCATAGACCACATACTTACCCTGCGGTAGATTGTACAGAAGACAGAGGAGTATAGTCTGCCACTTTGCCTTGCGTATGTGGACTATGAGAAAGCTTTTGATTCCGTCGAAATTCGGGCGGTGCTGCAGTCCCTTCAGCGATGCCAAGTTGACTGTCGGTATATCGAAGTGCTGAAGTGTTTGTACAGTAGAGCTACGATGGCTATCCGGATACAGAATCAGAGTACGAAACCAATCCAACTGCAGAGAGGTGTAAGACAGGGTGACGTTATATCCCCGAAACTCTTCACCGCTACATTGGAAGTCGTTTTCAAGCTACTGGACTGGAAAGGATGCGGTATTAACATCAATGGTGAGTACATCACTCACCTTCGATTTGCCGACGATATAGTCCTTATGGCAGAATCGCTGGAAGACCTAAGCACTATGCTCGATGACCTCAATAGTGTCTCCCAACGGATAGGTCTTAAGATGAACATGGACAAAACAAAAATCATGTTTAACGTCCATGTCACACCTATGCCGGTAGTTGTTAGGAGCACTAAGCTCGAAGTTGTTGACGAGTATGTTTACCTGGGACAAATAGTCTGACTAGGTAAGACCAACTTCGACCGAGAGGTCAATCGACGGATTGAACTCGGCTGGGCAGCGTTCGGGAAACTATGACACATCTTCTCGTTAGACATACCTCAAAACCTGAAAACGAAATATTGCAACCAGTAGAAATTTCTCTTAGCTATCACTACCATCTCTGCACAAAGAGGACGTATCATTGGCCCACGCCGCAAAAGAGAAAACAGTGGTAGAGCCACGCGGCAGCTTTTGCTGTCGCACGGATGGGCCGGCTCGAACCGGGGTGGTACCACGACCTCACAGAAAACCAGCGTGAAGTAGAGGTTTACCTCTGCGTTTCGCTTGGTGAGTGCAGGTGGCCGGAGGCCCTTTTTACTGGAAATGAGGCATTCCATCTTAGTCCTCACGGGTGACAACGCATCTACATTTTGACTTGTAAGAGAGGATGTATGTAGATGTCTATGGGCCGCAAAAACCACTTACCATCAGGTGGACTGTGTGCTCGTTTGTCACCCTTGTCCTATAAAAAAAAAAAAAAAAAAACCGAACTTTTATGCTTCCTTTTTGCGTCCAACTCGACTGTTAATGACGGAAGGAACACACCGCTGACCATCCCGCGGTGTGAGTGCTCAATGCCGGATGTGCGGTTCTCACAGCGCTCGGTTCGCAGAGCACTGCTCTCCCTTGACATCCACAAGTCGAGTAGGTCTGACGGAATCCCCACAATTGTGCTGAAGACGTGTGTTTCAGAGTTGGCACCGGTTGTAACGTGTCTTTTCCGGTACTCCTACTCCCTAGGTGCAGTCCCGAAATTATGGAAGACAGCCTTTGTACACCCGATCCCTAAAAAAGGCGACTACTCAGACCCGTGCGACTACAGGCCTATCGCCATCACCTCCTTGGTATCCAAAATAATGGAATCCATTATTAACTGCCAGCTAATGCGGTACCTAGAGGATCACCAGCTGATTAGTGACCGCCAATACGGTTTTCGTCGGGGTCGATCAGCTGGTGATCTTCTTGTCTACCTGACTCATAGATGGGCGGAGGCAGTGGAGTCCAAGGGAGAGGCGTTGGCCTTTAGTTTGGACATTGCGAAGGCCTTCGGGTTTGGTACAAAGCGCTTCTTTCGAAGCTCCCTTCCTATGGGCTTCCCGAGAAATTGTGCAATTGGAATACCAGTTTCCTTGCTGTTCGGTGTATCAAGGTCGTTGTAGACGGTGCATGCTCCTAATGCCTATTAACGGTGGTTTTCCACAAGGCTGTGTGCTATCACCAACGCTGTTTCTTCTGCATATCAATGATATGTTACTAACTGGTAACATTCATTGCTATGCGGATGACAGCACTGGTGATGCTCTAAACTACGGCCGTGCCAATATTTCTCGGGAAAACGTCGCCGAGTACCGAAACAAACTTGTGTCTAAAGTCGAGTCTTTGCTGAACAAAGTCTCGGATTGGGAGCGACTAAATCTAGTCCAGTTCAATCCCCAGAAGACACAAGTTTGCGCGTTTACCACTAAAAACTATACCACGGGGAGTGCTCTGAGGAATTGTTCGTATTAATCCCAGCCGCCAAATTTTACGAACGCACATCGCGGCAGAACTTCCGATACCATCCACACCATCTGGATGATTGGCGGTCCACTATTGTGCGATTTAGAAGATTTTTTTATAGGATAATGGTGACAAACGAGCGCACAGTCCTCCTGATGGTAAGTGGTTGCTGCGGCCCATAGACATCTACATCTATCCTCTATTACAAATCAAAATGTAGATGCCATGTTACCCGTGTGGACTAAGATGGAATGCCTCATTTCCAGTAAAAATGGCCTCCGACCACCTGCACTCACCAAGCGAAACGCAGAGGTAAACGGCTACTTCACGCTGGTATTCTGTGAGGTCGTGGTACCACCCCGGTTCGAGCCGGCCCATCCGTGCGACAGCAAAAGCTGCCGCGTGGCTCTTCCACTGTTGAAGATGTTTTCTTCTTCGCACAACTTCCTTGTGGAACCGATTACTATCAGCGATTTTTCCGGACAGACACGAATTAGGGACCTTCAAGAAAAGAGCCTCTTAACTCTTACTCCCTTTTAAAAAGCCGACAACGCTTCTGCAATTCCCCTGGTTCTCCTGGTGTTGCAGGTGTTCATGGGCGGCGGTAGTCACTTACCATCAGGTGAGTCAAATGCTCGTTTGCCCCCTCTCCTATAAAAAGAAACTAAACAAATTAATATCTTGTAATCAAATAGAGTATTTGCATCACGGAGTAGGCCTTGCAATTTTATTTAATAATCATTTCCTTGGACGTGTTCAGTAAACATTACTATTATGCGATATACCAACTAATTTTAATACTGTAAATGTGGTGGTATGCATGGTATTTTATTTAACACAAGTTACAATGAACTGAATAACTGACTAGGAGATGGGGCTCTTTTTTCGTCTAAAAGTCCGTCAAGGTAAGTACTAATCTAATCTCCCCTCCGGACGGGTTCCTAACTTGTTGTGGCGAGGGGCTTTGGTAGCCATGGCTTGGTCTCCAAGGATCCGAGATAAAGTGCATATCTTAGAAATTGTAAAATATAAAGAAGACATGTGAAGTTCAGCAACACGCACTGGACAAGCGCGGCGGAAACTTCCTTGCATAAAAATCCTCTTCAAAATGAGAAGAGGAATTTGTCAAGTATTGGGACTATAAATTACTTTTAACTTTATTTTAAGTAGATAACTCTGTTGGCGCGAATTTGTTGGCGTAATCAAAAAGAAAAATAGTGATGATTAATACTGCAATTGCCAATCCGCTTGCCAAATTTTCTTGTAATAAAATAAAAGTCTAAACTTCCCTAAGTAAGATTTTTGAAAAAATTGTCCTTGATCAAATGTTAATTTTTTTTTAATATAAATTATTTACTTCATAAAAATCAATTTGGTTTCACAAGGGGTCGCTCGACAACTGATGCCGGTGTTGAGCTGATTAAATATATCTTTAATGCATGGGAGAATTCACACGATGCTTTGGGTATATTTTGTGACCTATCCAAGGCCTTCCATTGTGTTCACCTTGAAACATTAATCAGGAAACTTTAACACTACGGTGTAAGAAGTGATGCTCTTAAATTAATTGTTTCATATTTAAGTAATAGAACGCAAAAAGTTGTCATTAACAATATGAGCTCTTCCGGATCGATGGTACAAATGGGCGTGCCTCTAGGCTCAATTCTCGGCCCCTTTCTGTTTCTTGTATACATTAATGACTTACCTTACATAGTAGGGGATAACCATGATATAGTATTATTTGCAGATGACACTTCTTTAATTTTCAAATTAAGTCCTATAATGGCAGAGGCACATGTCCAGCAGTAGGCTTTTACAGGATGATGATAATGAAAAAGAAGAATTCATCAAGATCAGATACTCCATTGCGGTAGTTAAGTAATAAAATTGACTAAATGGATCTTTTAACCATGTAGTAACGGTGTAAGTATATCCGCCCCGTATCACTCCATGGGCGTCGTAAGAGGTGACAGGGGGGAAATGAACCAGAAGATGGGCAGCGGCATCTTCCTGACAACAGCTTAGTAAAAAGATATTTCTGCAGTTTCCAACCTACTTGCCAAGCGTCGTAGCTATGGCAAATACCCTTTCAGGTTTAGCAGTGGACTTTTGATATTTTGTTGTAGTAGTAAAAATGAAACATCGGTTTCTTTTGGATCCCATCCGATTATCGTCCCATCGGACGATGATAGTGAATAGAGCGTGCACCTGTGCTTATACTCTCGTACATGTCCTGCGGAGATCGCTAAACTCCGTTGAGAGTAGCAACAAACTCCAAACAAAGGAGTTAGCAAACGCGTCATCCCTTTCTATAACCAAGAAGGAATGCCTTATAGTTTGTAATTATATTGGCCCTCTATACCTTTCAGGCTCAACCTAGTTTGAATCCTAGATTTACGAGAGTCCTACTATCTAGTAAACGACCATTTAGAAGCACCAGTCTTATTTCTCAAGTAGCACATTTAGTTATTTTAGAGAAATACGATTAATCGGCAAGGGTGGATTATGAAGAATGAGTGCTAGAGCTACGCTGCAGCTATATTATGGTTGTAGCACGAATTAATCGACTCGACTGTGATAGGACCATGCTCTCACAGAATACCAGCGTAAAATAGTAGGTTGATGCTGTTGTATTTCGTATAATGAGTGTAAAGTACCGGAGACCTGTTTTACTGGAAACGAGGAATTCTATCTCAGTATTCAGAGGTGACAACGCATCTGCATATTGATTCTTAATTGAGGATAAATGTAGACGTCTATGAGCCAATTATGTGCTCGTTTGTCACTCATGTTATATAAAAAAGAGTGCCCTTTTGTTAGTGGTAGTATAATTCCACATGTAGCAGTATAATTTCTACTACGCAGTTTATGATTTATAGTTTTGATTTAAGTATTTTCTTTTATTTTATTTATTCCAATTGCAATATATATTACCTATCATCAATTCTTGGTGTCGCAAACATAGCTCCGTGGGAAGTCACAGTCTGCAAGCGAAACTTTAAGTGGAAAGTTATACAAATCATTTTGAGATGCTTTTCCAGCTTTTCTTTATACCATTTCCAGAAATGACTTTTTGCATTCCAAAAAGAAGTTTTGAGTGACACTACTGTTTCGTAATTGCTATCGCGTTTCATGTTTTTACACAAATTAAACCTATGCAGCCTTATTACAAAAAATGATTTTTTGTTAATGTAGAATGTTTTCTTAATATTTACAATAGTGGTAAATGGTAATCACGGTAATTGCTATGATAATATGCTAATAAATAAAAGCGACCGCGCTGAGTCAGCACTCAACTCAATATCAGCATATTACAGAGATTTAGAAGTTGATCGCATGATGGAATTTACACGCATATGACAATAATTATATATGTGGTAGAGCCCTGCTGCAGTTATATTATGGTTGTAGCACGAATCGATCGGCTCGACCGGGGAAGGACCACGCTCTCAAAGAAAACCAGCGTAAAATAGCAGCTTAATGCTGCTGTGTTTCGTACGGTGAGTGTAGAGAACCGGAGACCCTTTTTACTGGCAAGGAGGCATTCCATCTTAGTCCTCACGGGTGACAACGCATCTGCATCTGTCTTTACTGAGGATAGATGTAGATGTCCATGGGTGGACATCTACATCATGGGAGGGGTCTTAGCTTAACAAAAGCCTATACACTCTTTCTTGCCTTGAAGACTCTCAGATTGTATTATGCCGGAAAGACAGTCCCCGGCAGATTATTCCACTCCATGCTGTACGCATTACGAAAGATGAATCAAACCATGTGGTTTGGATGCGTGGAAAATTGATAAGCGGAGGGGTTTGCCCTGTAAAAAATCCTTAAATTCATAAAAAAATATTGAGCGTTACTTACCTGGATAAAAACTATCATATCTCTAAATATGGACCAAACTGCATGCACACAGTGTGCCAAATTTCATTGAATTAAGTTAAGTAGTTTAGGAGTTCACCGCGGGCAAACAATGTGATACGTTATATTTATATACAAAGATTAATTAATAATACATGCTTAGTAAACGGCAAAGCGATCTATACGAAATGACAGAAATATCTTGTAGATTTCAAAAGATGTCAGTATAGCCATACCTTTTTAATCAGACGTAAAATACTCAAAATAATAATATATACACATTATGTACCGTGTTAGCTAAGGGTTGCGCGCTTGCTGTAAATTTGACATTACGTGAGCAATCCGTGCTTGATCCCGAATGACATTCTTAATAGCAATTTTAAGTGCTGATTTACCACGTGCTTTAACGACGAAGCAATACATCGTGAGGAAACCTGCATGTTTCAAATAAATTTTTTAGAACCTTTTTAATTATAATATATATAAAAAGTATATGAGAGTGACAAATGAGCATACAGTCCCTTACATACGTCCTTGATTAAGGATCAAAATGTCGTGTAGTGGCGGTAAAGAATATCTACCACCCCATATCTTCCATTGGATGTCGTAAGAGGCGACAGTGGGAAACAGACAAGAGATGGGCAAAGCATCTTCCTGATAACAGCAAGATTATAGTAAGAAAAACTGCGGTTGTCAACCCGCCTGCCAAGCATAGCAACTATGGCAAATATCCCCCCATGAAATGAAAGTTACGAAGTGACGGCCCCCAGTCCCCGGTAGCCCCGCTATTCCTAGCCATGTTAACAGCAGGGTAAGGGGTGCTAAGAAACTCCAATGGAGGTTCGGTAGCCACCTAACACGACTCGACCTGGCAACATACAACGCACGCACCCTAAGGACTGATGAAGAGATTCTAGAGTACGAAGAGAGGGGCAGGACATGGTAATCCTCGAATCCGGCAACTTGTTCTATCACCGTGAGGGCGACCATCTGTCCCAAGGAGGTGTCAGATTTATCATCCACAAATCTCTCGTTAACAACGTTATAAATATTAGGAATGTGTCGATGAGGGTTGCGTATCTTATACTCAGAATCATCAAAAGGTATTCGTTGAAGGTCATACAGACTTACCCATCAACCTCAGCACATACCGACGAAGAGGTAGAGGATATTTATGAAGATATCTCTAAAGCCATGCATTCCTCAAAAACCCACTAAACGGTGTTAATAGGAGACTTCAATGCAGCACTAAGAGAGAACAATGACGTGAAGGTAGGGGAATCCGGAATAGAACAACTGAACCCAATGAGCACCTGGCCGACTTTATGGAGAAAAAGAAACTTTTTATGATGAAATTTTTCTTCTAGAAGCGAACCCATAGGAAGTTGACTCGGTCGAGCCTCGACAGTTGGCAAATAATGAGGATTATTCTTTCATTATGACGACCAAAGGACTATTGTTTAGTAATGTTTCAGTGATCGCGAGGGTAAAAACTGGTGGCAATCACCGTATGGTTAGAGGCGCACTGAATCTAAACGTTAAGTTAGAGAGGTCTCCTCTAAAGAAATTAACGCTCTGTCCTCCTTCTGCTCTAATTAAAAGTCCCGAAACATTTCAACTGGAGTTACAAAACCGTTTTCAGTGCCTAGAAGACTGCATTGCAGTGGACGATGTGAATGACAAGCTAGACATGACAAGAAGAACACAAAAACCCTGCGATCACATTGTTAATTTGCAGTTGCAGTCCTCAACAGATTTGACAGCATACAGGCAATGGAACAGACAGATCTCTAAATCTATGCGGCAGGACTTCCGCAACTTCAATACAGCTTGTATAAAGAAGCTATCGAGCGAATATAAGGCTACAAAATTTTTGCCAGAAATCTGTATGCCAGAAAAAAAAAACTTTTTAGGCCGAAGACCGAGTTTGGTAGCATTGTTTCCGAAATATCTGAGTTTTTTTGAGTGAGACTGAGAAGTTCTATGGACAGCTATATACGTCATCTCTGAAGCCACACGCAAGTCTTATCCAAAATTATTCCGATTATATCCTGGACGTCAGTCTGTGCGAGATGAGAATGATTCTCCTGCACTCTAAAAACGGGAAGTCGCCATGTGAGAAAGGAATTACAGCGGAGCTTCTGAAAGTGGATGAAAAACCGGTACATGAAGCTCTTTAGAATCTTTTTTTTTTTCATAGGATATGGTGACAAAAAAGCACACAGTCTACCTGTTGGTAAGTGGTTGATGTGGCCCATAGACTTCTACATTTACTTTCAATAAAGAATCCAAAAGCAGATGCGTCGTAACCCGTGAGGACTAAGATGGTATGCCTCTTTTCCAGTAAAATGGGTCTACAGTTTCTACACTCAATATACGGAACACAGTAGTGTCCAATTGCCATTTTAGGCTGGTATTCTGTGAGAGCTTGGCCCTTTCCAGTCGAGCCGACCCATTCGTGCAACAACTATACTATAAATATAGCTGCATCTTGGCTCTACCACGTATGAATATACTTTCATATTCATATACGTGGTGTAAAATAGCAGCTTAATGCTGCTGTGTTTCAAATAGTCAGGGTATAGAACCGGAGAACCTTTTTACTGGAAAAGGGGCATTCCATCTTAGTCCTCAAGGCTAACAATGCATCTGTATATTGATTCGCAAACGAGGATGAATGTAGATGTATATAGGCCTAAGTAACCACTTACCATCAGGTGGACTGTGTGCTCGTTTGTCACCCTAGTTCTGTAAAAAATAAATAAAAAAACGAATGTCTTTCTGAGACGTGGAGCAGAATTGCGATGGTCTTGTTCTTTAAGAAAGACGACAACGCTCTCTTGAAGAACTACAGACCAATTTTCCTTCCGAGTCGCTTTTACTTGTTGTTTTCGAGAGTCATTACGAATCGTCTCTCCCGCAGACATGACGTCTTATAGCCTCCCGAAAAAGCCAGTTTCCGAAAAGGCTTTAGTATCATAGAACACATACATACCCTTAGGCAAATATGACAGAACAGCGAAGAGTACAATCTGCCACTTTGCCTTGCGTATGTGGACTATGAGAAAACCTTTGCTTCCGACGAAATTTAGGCTGTGCTACAGTCACTCTGGCGATACCAAGTTGACTGTTGGTGTATCGAACTGTTGAAGTGTTTTTAAAAAAGGACTACGAAGGCTATCCGAGTACAGAACCAGAGTACGAAGCCTATCCAACTGCATATAGGTGTAAAACAGGGTGACGTTATATCCCCGAAACTCTTCACCACTGCATTGGACGACGTCTTCAAGCTACTGGACTAGCAAGGATACGGTATTTACATCAATGGCGAGGACATCACTCACCTTCGATTTGCCAAGGATATATTCCTTAAAGCAGAATCATTGGAAGATCTAAGCACTATGCTCAGTGACTTCAAAAGTGTCTCCCAACCGATAGCTCTTAAGATGAACATGGACAAAACAAAGATCATGTTTAATGTCCATGTCACACCTATATCGGCAGTTATTGAAAACACTTAGCTTGAATTTGTTGAAGAGTATGTTTTCCTGGGACAAATTGTCCGACTAGGTAAGTCCAACTTTGACCGAGAGGTCAATCGACGCATTCAACGCGGCTAGGCAGTGTTCGGGAAATTACGACACATCTTTTCGTCAGGTATACCTCAAAACCTGAAAACGAGATTTTACAACCGGTTCGTGTTGCCAGTGATGAATTATGGATTTGAGACGTGGTCCTTCACCGCTTACCGTATGAGGACGCTCAAGGTCGATCACAGAGCTATATATATATATATGTATGTATGTATGCATGTATATATATCTTTATATCTAAAATTTACGTGTCGTGTTGTTTGTCCGCGATGGATTGAACTGATTTCAATGAAATTTTGTACACTGTGTGCATATTGGTCCAACTTGAGAGATAGGATAGTTTGTATCACGATAAATGACCCTCAAAAATTTTTATTGCGAATTTAGAGATTTTCATAGGAAGGGTCGTTGGAAAGAGCAGAACAACGTCTTCCTGGCGATCTAGTAGAATATGTATATATATATATATATATATATATATATATATATATATATATATATATATATATATATATATATAAACTTAGAAATGTGGCAGTAGAACTAGAGCGTCCAACATAGCCCGACTGATTGATAAGCTGAAGTGGCAATGGGCTGGCCATATAGCTCGAAGAACCGACAACCGACGTGGAAAAAGATTCTCGAGTGGCAGCGTCGTACCAGTAGGCGAAGTGTCGACGTTAGATGGAGTGACGACCTGGTAAGACATGCAGGAAGTCGATTGACGTATGTGGTTTAAGATCGTGCTTTGTGGCATTCCTATGTATTTCTATGTTTAGTAGTGGACTTGTGAAGAGCTCTAATGAAACATGATGAAGGGATATAATGTAACGGTAACTGTATAATATAACGGATTGAATAAATTAATGAAATAAAACAGTTTTATTATTTATATTTCCTTGTAAGCCCAAGTAAGTTATTATATGGTATTAGTTGCGAAAGCAAGCATCCGCTATTTATAGTTACTCTTACTAGCTCCAAATGACAGGAAATCAAATTAGCTGCGGACCATGTAAGTCTTAAGTGCAATTTACTCATGAGTGTGCGATGTAGATAGAAGCATTTTAATAATTTCACTATGTATGTAGAAGTAAAAGAAAGTGATAAAGGAATAAGTTATTAATAATTAAGAAATTAAGAAAAAAGAAATATTATTTTGAAAATATACACATAGTTTTTATTTTGTAGTTCAGCTATGCTGCATAAAGAATGAATTTACTAGATCGTGAATAAGCTCTCTCATAGAATATATTTGTATATACGTAACGATGAGAATCAGCGAACATTTTACGCTGACTTCAAAGAAAGTTGTAACACACAAAAACATACTCATATATTTATGAGTATGTTTTTATGTGTGTTACATCATTACTTTTTTCTGAGTTAACCGATTTCGATGAAGATTGTGTCGAGATTCACAACGGATAGACTGTTTTAAAGAGTTAAATTGTTAAAGAAAGGATTTAAGATAAAATTCCATAATCATCTCGTAAAAATAATTTTTCTACGCCTTTAGCGTTCAAACAAATTAAGAGATTTACGTATTTACGTTTCGTGTATGCACATAGTAAGTATTTTAACTCCAGCTTCCTTCCCTCAAGCGTACACAAGATTACATTTAGAATTCAAGTAAGATTCCTCCTTCCAGAAATAGATTTCATTTGTAGCGATGTACGATGCGTGATTCGTTTCATGAATCACATTTTCCGTTGTGGATTTGTGAGAAAGATGTGTGTAACTTATTTACGCACGTAGGAAGTTATATTTTTTTACCGTAACAAAACAAAAAAAAAACTGGGAGACTATTACCCACTGAAGTTTAGGCTTTTAGGTGACAGTTTGCGCACGCATCGTAACAACTTCATGGTGTCATTTTTAGCTATCGGTGTGCGCGCATCGTAATAATTCACTCTCATCATTTTTCCCATACGACCCAAAAGAATATTGTTGTGCTTCCAATTTTTTTTTTACAGAGTAGGGGTGACTAACCAGCACGTAGTCCACCGAATAGTAAGTGAATGCTATGGCCCATACACATCTACATCATTCCTAAATTAAGAATAAGAATGCGAATTCTGTCACTACTGAAAACTAAGACGGAATGCCTCATCATACGAAACTATCACATCACCATTATGCTTCTATTTTATGCTGATAATCTGTGAGAGCGCGCCCCTTCCCCGGTCGAGCTGACCCATTCGTGCTACAACTATTATATAGTTCTTTGTTAATAATGTAAATGTATAAAAATAAAAAAAAAAACATCTCATTTTGTTTATTTAATATTGTGTAATAGAAGGATAATATAATTTTTTTTTAATAAACAAAGTTTGTATAAAAAGGGTATAATAATATTAAGGAGTTTATGGATGATAATAACGAGGTGATTGCTACTAAGATATTTCTAAATTGTTTTGTGTGGTTACATACATGATTGTAAGCTGTTGTTTAAAAAAGGATCCCACTGGGTTTCTTGCTGGTTCTTCCCAGGACGGAGATTTGTTTTCGAACCAGTGGTAATTGAACAAAAGAGTGATTTTCAGTGACAAGTATTACATATTTATAATCTATATTGAATGAAAAAGCTTTTGTTTCTATTTCAATGAACGGAGGTACCAGAACCTAACCACACTTAGAAATTTTATTATGGACTTTTGAATTTTATTTTTAATTACGTTATTGTTCGTCGTTTGTTGGTTATCGAACATAAAAATGTTCATCTTTTAATTATTTATAATCATAAAAAAAATCATCCTGAAGTTGCATTCCCCACCACCACCCCTTTTTTTTGTAAATTTTAACTTTTGTCCATTAAATTAAAAATTTATCGTTTGTTCGATCGATATTGATGATTTTTCGATCATAAATACAACTTATTATTTTTTTACGTGGTAGAGCCATGCTGCAGCTATATTAGTTGTATAGTTGTAGCACGAATGGGTCGGCTCGACCGGGGAAGGACCACGCTCTCACAGAATACCAGCGTAAAATAACAGCTTAATGCTGCTGTGTTTCGTTTGGTGACTGTAGAGAACTGGAGACCCTTTTTACTGGCAAAGAGGCATTCCATCTTAGTCCTCACGGGTGACAACGCATCTGCATCTTGAGTCTTTATTGAGGATAGATGTAGATGTCTATGGGTCACAGTAAACACTTACCATCAGGTGGACTGTGTGCTCGTTTGTCACCCTATCCTATAAAAAAAAAATTAATTGTTAACCATAATAAATGACCATAAAAGCGAGAGCTCGGGACTTGGGGCACCCCGACTCGGACAACTTAGGTTAGTAGCTCTGTTCACTCGCTTCACTCTTTTACTCAACCCGCCATCCTCTCTGTGGTTATTTTTCTGTAAGCCACCCAGTAATATGCGTAAAGTACCATCTTTTCAAGGTTATTGGTCAGCAGATTCTTGCCTATGAGGAGTTAATAAGATTCGTCGCTCAAATAAAGTGTTTATCAAATTCGCGTCCTCTCACTGTACTTATTCCGACCCAACTGAACTGACAGCTTTGACACCCGTACATTTTTTGAACACGTATTACGTTCTCTACCTGTACCTGATGTAAAATCTTCAAGAGTTAATTTGCTTTAATGACACGCACTCTTAGACAAATTATCTCAGTCCTTCTGGCGGTTTGGAGAATTGAATTCGACTGCAGGCGCGACAGAAATGGACTAAATCCTCATTTTCCGCTATGGTTGGCACAGTTGTCATAATTACACATGATCACACGCCGATGCCTTCCTGGCCTTTGGGAGTGATCGTAAAAGTTCACCCGTCTAAGGACGGTATAATTCGTGTCGCTACAGTAAAAACTACAAGGGTTTCACTCGTGCGACCAATAGAACGTTTGTTTGTTGTGTTTTTTACGCATCATAATAATATAATCCTTTTATAAAGGTTAATTTAAGGGCGGGGAATATGTTACCGCCATATCTGATTTATTATCAAACTGAGATATTCCCGCATTTTTTATGTCAAATATGTTGACATTAGATGACCTTTAATCCCTTCTTTCAATTCATTCGTTTGGCAACCGGCTCAGTATTCGTTTTGACTTGAATGCACGCGGTAGTATACAGGAAATCTCCAGTTTAATGCGCCCTCCAGTAGCCATATACCGGTTGCTAATTCAGATTTAAATCCAGCCTTATCTCGCAAATACGGTCTACACACCTTTAAATAATATAATTTTCCGCACCAGTAGTTCTAATGAGGAAGGATTTGGCTGGTTTGAATTGTAAATTAGTTTTTATAATTTTTTCACATGTTTTGTGTTTAGTTATCGCAAATATTTATTTCCTCGTAGAATCTAACGTTCATTATATTCTAAATAAGTAGAAATTCACGGGTTCTGTGTTTTTTTTTCTTTCAAAAAACGTTACCGTGTTAGAACACACGTTGGCGTGAAATACATTCAACGAGATCTCTTGTGACGTGCATTTAAATTTGTATATTTCTACGTGTAATTGAGAATTTTTGTGTAAATGGGAAAATTTGGGCACTAATATAAGGCATTTTCTGGAAGTTTAAATTTTTTTGGGTAATACATGAACAAATACTTTAAGAGCACTTACTATATTTACATCAACTAAAGTAGCACATCAGCAGAATTGGCGAGAAACTGGTTTGCCTCCCATCGGGAACACGTACATTCAGGTCTCTCGCTAAGGCTGCCCAAGGGAACTACTGTCAGCCATCTCTGCCATCTCTGCACAGGGTGGACGACTCATTGGCCTATGACGCAAAGGAGAATGCCGATCTGCTAGGCTCTCTTTTTGCTTCCAACTCCACTCTATATGACAGGGGAAACACACCGCCGACCATCCCGAGGTGTGAGTGCTTCATGCAGGAAAAGCTGTTTACACAGCGCTCGGCGCGTAAAGCGCTTCTCTCCCAGGACGTCAACAAGTCGAGTGGGCCTGTTGGAGTCCCACCTATTGTGCTGAAGACGTGTGCTCCAGAGTTGGCACTGTCCCCTCTTACGACACCTACTGAATTATAATATGAGTTAGTGGATATTTTAACACTGCCACTTCATTACCCGGTAAAAAAACCATGTAAAGCCATAGTTGAATATATGATTTAAAAATCTATAAAACTTAATACATATTAATAAAATTGAAGTGGCTGTCTGTAATATTCTCTGTTATAACTGGCTTCTATTGAGCTCTAAGAGTTATTTTCACGCTATAAAGACATAAATTAGCATTGAAAAAAAAATCTATCTGCTCGATAAATCGTGACGACTTTCCTAACTTTTATTTTATAAGCTTAGTTATTCCCTACGACTGGTCATCATATGTAATTTAGAAGTTATAGTTGTAATTTTTAATACAATTAGGCAATCAAATTTACCCTGCCGCAAAAAGCAGTTCGTTACTACAAAAATAATATTGAATTTTATAAACGTGCCTAATTTTTTGTAGACTATTTTTTCGTTCTGTACCAACCCCAGTGACAAGTTGTGAAATAATTGCTCCCAACTATATAAAAAAAATAATTTTGTAAATTGATAATATCCACCTCAATTTTGAGTTACAGTTGTTAAATACGACTTATTTGTATTTGCAAAATAATTAAGTCATAAGTATTTTAATTAAATTATGTTTTGTATTCCAACCAAAAGTGACAACTGTAACGAACATCGTTTCAACTTCATCATCATCATCATCATCATTACAGCCTTTCATAAGTCCACTGCTGAACATAGGCCTCCCCCAAGGAATGCCACAAAGCACGGTCCTGAGCCACCTGCATCCATCGACTTCCTGCATGTCTTACCAGGTCGTCACTCCATCTCGTGGAGGTTCGCCCTACACTTCGCCTACCGGTACGAGGCTGCTACTCAAGAACCATTCTTCCCCATCGGTTGTCGGTTCTTCAAGCTATATGGCCGGCCCACTGCCACTTCAGGTAATAATTACTAATTATAAATTATTAATTAATTACTAATTATAAATTATTAATTAATTACTTATTATAAATTATTAATTAATTACTAATTATAAATTATTAATTAATTACTAATTATAAATTATTAATTAATTACTAATTATAAATTATTAATTAATTACTAATTATAAATTATTAATTAATTACTAATTATAAATTATTAATTAATTACTAATTATAAATTATTAATTAATTACTAATTATTAATTCACTGTAATTCTTGTTATACCTTTCACATTTTAAAATTTACCTTTTAAGTTAGTGTTATTCTGGAATTATTTACATGATAATTTCATTTGAGATCTGTAAATAAACCCATAGATCTAGATCTAGATCTAGATCTAGATCTTTGTCTTTGTTTTATTTTGCTATTTACACTTAATAGTATATGAATACACGCAACGCCAAAACATATTAATTGGAGAACCAACTACAAATGGCGCTTCAAGAACTAAAGCGTCAAAGAAACAGTGTGAGCTGTTGTGTAAAGATAGAGATGACAATGAAAAGGAAATAATAAATATAATTGCTAAATACACCGAGCTAAAAAGTTATATGGTTAATTTGCATAAAGAATATACATTTGTTTTAAAAGAAAGGGATCATTTTCAGAAAACAGTCGATGAGTTTGACCAATGCAGCAAGAAATATGAGGAATCCCGCAAATTAATTGCTGCATTGCCGTTACAATTAAGTGCCTCACTTAACTGTAATGAAAGCATCCGAAACTCAAAGTTTGTTCGATGAGCTCATAGAACGTGCGTACACTTTTGCAACTATGAGTTTTGTCCGGTACCGGCAGAAAACAATGGTTAAATTTACTAGTTGTTAGAACAAGCCTTGGAGTTTGTCTTCACGAACTCGTCGCTTAACTATTTCTGGCGCCAAATAGCAGTATCTACACTTCTGTATTCCGGTCTTAAGGGTATAGAGAGCCATTATCATTACAGCATGTGAGGCATTCCATCTTAGTACTCTGTAATGACAGCGCATTTTAAGCCTTCTTTGTATGAATTTGGCTGCAGGTGTTCATGGACTGCAGTTGCTTCTTACAATCAGGCAGGCTGTAAGTTCATTTGTTACTTTTGTTTTACGAAAAAAATCCGTGAAAATAGATAGTAACTACAAATTTTGGCATAGATAAGTCAAGTAAGATCGCTTTAGCGGTCAGCCCCCGCAGAGTCTAGATCACTTGAAGATGCCTCGTGTAGTGTCGAAACACGTGTCGTGTTCTCGTCAGTGTATTGGTGTTGGGAGTAGTGGTGCTGGGATTAGTGGTGAAGGTGATAATGCACGCAATTGAGGGAGGGCGGGAGGTGCTCTTCAAGCTAGATAAAACACATCATTTTATTTTATCGGGCGGATGTACGCGAAGTAATTTTTTACCAACTTTAGTACTTTTCATTTAAAATGAAATGTGGATAAGAGGATTACTCTCCCTACATCATCTTTAACGACTCAAGTCATAAACTCTAGAGTCGCGCATGGTTGTCTCTAGCACGCAATGCTCCATAATTTCTTTGATATTTATATTCAGAACAACGATAAAAATGTTTTAAGTAAACAGCAACATTTTATTTTCCGTCTAATACGACATTATAAATTATACTTTCATACAAAACGTACAAAGAGTAACAAACCTTAAACGCCGTATTATAAGACAAAGTTTTGAATGTTTGACGAAATATTTTGACTTCTTAAATTCACTTACAGTTACCGTTACCGTTACATCTTATCAAAATCCATTGCTGAACATGCTTTTTTCAAAGAATATCTTATAAGAGTGGTATTTGTCGTAGCTACCACGCCTGGCAGGCAGATTGGCTACCGCAGTTTTTAGTTTTTATTTTCATCAGATATCAAGAAGGTGCTGCGCCTCATCGCAAATTATTTTACCTTAATTATTATTATTATTATAATAAATCTTCAATTAAAACTTGTATAATTGGTTGAACTGAATGTTATATAATATGTATTTGCGTGTTATGTTATTATATGATAACACGCTAGTATGCAAATGCAAAGTTTGGTTCAAACATTTGGTTTCATACGTGGTAGAGCTATATTTCTGGTATAGTTGTAACACGAATGGATCGGCTCGACCGGGGTAGGACCACGCTCTCACAGAATACCAGTGTAAAATAGCAACTTAATGCTGCTGTGTTTCGTACGGTGAGTGTAGAGAACCGGAGACACTTTTTACTGGAAACGAGGCATTCCATCTTAGTCCTCACGTCTGACAACGCATCTGCATTTTGATTCGTAATCGAGGATAAATGTAGATGTCTATGGGCCACAGCAACCACTTACCATCAGGTGGACTGTGTGCTCGTTTGTCACCCTTATCCTATAAATGCTATAAAATGCTAAGCAGTTCTTTCGTATAGTATAGTATAGTATAGCATATTATATTTTAAGTGAGTCTATTGGTCTTAGAGCGATTGCTGATCATAACCCCCCAGGTAATAATATACTTAGTGATTAGCTGATTAGTTAATAAAGATATAAATCTACCATTATTATCAATAATAGTTTTAATATAGATTATATTTTATAATTAATAGACCACAGCACCTAAACCGTGTGTGGTTTCTGCTGTAGGGCTAAAAAAATCATTTTGTTTTGTTTTATATATTTTGAATAAATTAAAAAAAAATATCTAAAAAAAAAGGTAAGAATTCCGAGTCGAGTCATGAGAGTCATGAAAACATGTAAAGCCGAAGATCCTACGCCTGGTATCACTCAGGGCGTGTCCCATTGCCTCCTTATCGGACTATAAGAGTGAGAGAACAAGTGCAATATAATTCTGCGTAGATGGCTGGTCTCCGTTGACTACCCGCCGTGACCGAAATTAGGTTTGGAAGACATTATTATAAAGATGTATCTATATAGTTTTCTCATCTGTTTGAGCCGTATAAATATATAATTGTTAATTAAAATGACAAATATACACAAATATCGATAAAATAAAATAAATACTACACTTTGGCAAATGAAGCTACGCGGAAATTATTTCCTTCGTTTTAGTTCTTTGAAATCGACTTTTACTATTTATTAAAAGTCAATTTTTTTTCAATATAATACGTAATAACGACTATAATGTACTTATATAGAAATTATTAATAAACCCGTTACTTTGTTTTCGCCAGTCCGTAAAATTCACAGCTAGACATGGGTTTCTCCCATTATAAGAAGAACTTGCCTCATCTAACGCTTCTTTTACCAGATAGTGACTAATGTCATTCATTAACAACTGCAACATCTGAGGAAAGTGCTGACTATACCGCTACCTATTCATCATCATCATCATTATAGCCCTTCACAAGTCCACTGCTGAACATAGGCCTCCCCCAAGGAATGCCACAAAACACGGTCCTGAGCCACCTGCATCCATTGACTTCCTGCATATCTTACCAGGTCGTCACTCCATCTAGTGGGGGGTCGCCCTACACTTCAGTTCCGTTGGGCTATGTCGGTTACTCTGGTTCTACTGCGGATATCCTCATTTCTAAGTTCATCACGCAGCGACACCCCGAGCATAGCCCTCTCCATAGCTCGCTGAGCGACCTTGAGCTTCCTCATACGGCCAGCGGTGAAGGACCACGTCTCAGATCCGTAAGTCATCACTGGCAATACGCACTAGTTGTAATATTTCGTTTTCAGGTTTTGAGGTATATCTAACGAGAAGATGTGTCGTAGTTTCCCGAACGCTGTCCAGCCGAGTTGAATCCGTTGATTGACCTCTCGGTCGAAGTTGGACTTACCTAGTCGGACTATTTGCCCCGGGTAAACATACTCATCAACAACTTCGAGCTTAGTGCTCCCAACAACTACCGGCATAGTTGTGACATGGACGTTAAACATGATTTTTGTTTTGTCCATGTTCATCTTAAGACCTATTCGTTGGGAGACACTATTGAGGTCATCGAGCATAGTGCTTAGGTTCTCCAGCGATTTTGCCATAAGGACTATATCGCGGAAAATCGAAGGTGAGTGCTCACCATTGATGTTAAAACCGCATCCTTTCCAGTCCAGTAGCTTGAAAACGTCTTCCAATGCAGCGGTGAAGAGTTTCGGGGATATAACGTCACCCTGTTTTACACCTCTCTGCAGTTGGATAGGTTTCGTACTCTGATTCTGTACTGGGATAGCAATCGTAGCTCTACTGTACAAACACTTCAGCAGTTCGATTTACCGACAGTCAACTTGGCATCGTTGAAGGGAATGCAGCACCGCCCAAATTTCGACGGAATCAAAGGCTTTCTCATAGTCCACATACGCAAGGCGAAGTGGCAAATTATACTCCTCTGTCTTCTGTCCAATTTGCCGCAGGGTATGTATATGGTCCATGGTACTAAAGCCTTTTCGGAAACCGGCTTGTTTGGGAGGCTGGAAGTCGTCAAGTCTGCGTGCGAGACGATTCGTAATGAGTCACCAAAACAGCACGTAGACGAGGCTTAGAAGGCAAATCGGTCTGTAGTTCTTAAAGAGAGCGTTGTAACCTTTCTTGAAGAACAAGATCACCGCATTTCTGCTCCACGCCTCCGGAGTAGTGCCACCATGGAGGACGGAATTAAAGAGCTTCTGAAGGACTTCAAGTACCGGTTTTTCACACACTTTCAAAAGCTCCGCTGTAATTCCATCCTCGCCCGGGGACTTGCCGTTTTTAAGGTGCTGGAAAGCCATTCTAATCTCGCTCAGACTGACGTCCGGTATATCTTCGGAATAGTGTCAGATAAGACTCGCTCTTGGATCGTTACTCACACTTGCGTGTGGCTCCAACGACGAGATGTACAGCTGCTCATAGAAACTCTTAATCTCACTCAAAATCTCAGGTGTCCCGGAAACGATGCTGCCACATTCGGTCTTCAGATTTGACAGTTGGTTCTTTCTGGCAGACAGAACTCGTGCAAAGACTTTGGAGCCTTCATTCCACTCAATCGCTTCTTCAATACAAGCTGTATTGAAGTTGCGTAAGTACCGCCGCATGCAATTGGAGATCTGTCTATTCAGTTGCCTGTATGCTGTCAAATCTGTTAAAGAATGTAGCTTCATCTCGCGTCTAACAGCCATGAGATTGTAGACAATGGTCTGCTATCCTTTATACACCTATATGTAATTAAGGTCCCTTCACATATAAATAAAATGTTCGTAATCACTGTATGAATTTATTTATTACGGACACACAATTCTTTACAACTTTACGTCTGATAATCAACACTCATTAAGTTCGGCACGAAATATTCGTAGTCAGTAACTAGCAGCGAGCGACACAGGTTTTACGTAGGGAAGTTGACGCGTTACTGGTGAGCGGCTCGCCTGTTGCTATGCTCCGGCGCACCGCGGGATACTTCTCGTGAAGAGATAGGTAAGTAAACTTTATGTAATATTAATAAATAATAAAAAAATGTAATATATAATGTGCGACGAGTGTATTTGTGGGAATTGAAATTTGTTTGTGTGTTTATTAATGTGTTATTTAATTGTGTATTTTTATGTATTTTATTGTGTATGTTATAATGTATATTATTGTGTATTTAGTATTGTTGCAGGTGGTGCGCCACAAGATTAAGAGTGTGATCGGAGAGTTTTTGTGTTCTTATGCGGCGGGTCTTGCAGAACTTAGCTCCGACCACATGGACAGTTTCCACGAGCTTGTCATTAATATCGTCCACTTCATTGTAGTCTTCTAGGCACTGAAAACGGTTTTGTAACTCGAGCTGAAAGGTTTCGGGACCTTGGAACGGAGCATGAGGGGGACGGAGCGTTGATTTCATTAGACGAGACCTTTCCAACTTAACGTTTAGGTTCAATGTGCCTCTAACCATTCGGTGATCGCTACCAGTTTTCACCCTCGCAATCACGGAGACATCACTGAACAGTTGTCGTCTGGTCGTCATAATGAAGTCAATCTCATTTTTTGTCGAACTGTCGGGGCTCGACCTGGTCCACCTCCTGTGGGGCCGCTACTGGTAGAAAGAGTTCATCATAAAGAGTCCCTCTTTCTCTATGAAGTCGGCCAGCTGCTGGCCCCTTGAGTTCCGTTGCCCTATTCCAAATTTCCCTACTTTCAGCTCCCCGTTCTCTTTTGTGCCTAGTTTTGCATTGAAGTCTCCCATTAACACCGTATAGTGGGGTTTGGAGGAACGCATGACTCTAGAGATATCCTCATACATTTCCACCACCTCCTCATCAGGATGTTGTTGCGTAAACCTGTATGACCTTCAACGAATACCGTTTGGTGATTCTGAGTATAAGGTACGCAACCCTCGTCGACACACTCTCAATCTTTACAACGTTGTTAACGAGAGACTTGTGGACGATAAATCCGACACCTCCTTGGGACAGATGGTCGCCCTTCCGGTGATAGAGCAAGTTGCCGGATTCGAGGATTACCGTGTCTTCCCCCTCTCTTCGAACCTCGGATCAACCTATAATATGCTAACGCAACTTGTATATCTCTTCTTATAGCTCCACGATCTTCTCGTCAGTCCTCAGGGTGCGTGCGTTGTATCGCCACCGTAGCCAGGAATAGCGGGGCTGCCGGGGACTGGGGGCCGTCTCGTTGTTGCTCTAATCATTGGGGGGTATTTGCCATAGTTGCCATGCTTGGCGAGCGGGTTGGCAACCGCAGCTTTTTTTTTTATTGCACTAACGCTGTTATCAGGAAGATGCTGCTGCCCGTCTCCTGCCTGCTTCCCTTTGTTGCCTTTTACGACACCCACGGGAAGATATGTGGTAGTGGATATTCTCAACCGCCACTACACGGCACCTATTCGAAACCATATAATCTTTTGGCATCTCCAATATTCACTTTTTTTTTACTCACAGGACGAAATGAGATGATATAATCTCACTCTCGATAAAGTACCACCGTTAATTTAAACTTTATTGAGATTAGTAAAGTAAGTCTGGAAACTGGATTCTAAGACATTATTATCATTTCAATACTATGCGTGGACGTTAGGATTAAGACTATCAGGCTGACATTTTGTGTCGTATTACACATTAACTTCAAAGGCGTTGTGTAGAGTGTTTAATAAACTAAGTGAAAACAAATTATTAACACATATTTGTATAAATTATTGTTATATATTTTGTGATATGACCGAAATTTGTAGTATTTTCCTTAAACAAAATAAAGACGTGACGCTGAAATGGCGGCGTGTCAAAATGTTGTTATGGAAATTGACGTTTGACGTTTCTTTACGTCAAATTTCATAACTACTTCAGAAATTTGTAAAGTTATGGATAAGCCCAATTCTAATTTTCTTATATTATACAGTTTTCTCTCTATATAATTTTATTGTTGCCTAAACGAATTTATATTTCTCGCAAACTATCTTATTGAAAGAGATATAATTACCTCAGTAGGTACATATTTTTCTTCTTCAGGCTCATTATTCTTTAATTGATTTAAGATAGTAAAGCAAAAGTAAAAGTGTCATTCCTGGGCACAGGTCTACTAAAGGTGGCTACTGACCTGCCTGCCGCAGGGGCAATCTAGGGTGTAGGAGTGGGGATGACCCTTAATTGCCTCCTTAATTGTGATGTGTGTAGGCAAGCAGGGGCAATTTTTTAAGTCGGCCCTGCGGCCTTCGATGTTGCTCCGATCGCTGTGCTCCCTAGATTGCCCCTGCGGCAGACAGGTCAGTAGCCGCCTTAAGAAATCTTTAGCTCAACGAAATGTCCGCCGCGCTTTCTCAATGCGTGTGACTGTGGACTTCAGATGTCTTCGAATAATTTATTTGTTTTCTACTTAAAACGTTATATATAAATTCATGTAAATGTTAAATATTAGCAGCATACTTTAAATATACGGAACCTTATTGTCTCAGAAAAACACGTAGTAAAAGTCATTAATAATTTATTGTATAGAGAGAACCTTAAACATGAGATGGGCTAAAGCATATTTTTGATAGGCACCGCAAAATTCATAAAAAGGCGGCTATACTACTATGGCAATATTCATGCTGTGATGTAATCTATAGGAGAGGTTAATGTTCATCAGTGGTCTTTTATGGGCTTTAACGGATAGATGAAACAGTGATACTTATTTCTTCGACTTCTTTGAACTAAAGACCAGCCATCGAATCCAACGCGGTAAGACTGCGGCAAATGTTTTTGTCTTGTTATATTATAAAATCTTAAACAAAAATGTACAACCAGTTCGTGTTGCCATTGATGACTTACAGAATTTAAAACGTGATCCTTCACTGCTGGCCGTATGAGGCAGTTAAAGTTACTTAGAGCTATGCTTTGAGTTATATAAGTTATATACTGCATGATAATCCGTGACAAAGAAGAACAAGAAGAACATACTGACATATCCAATTAAACCAGAAGAACTGAAAACCGATGAGAAACAAAGGCTTGTAAATGGCAGTCTCGTGCTGGCAAATACAAGTTTGGGCAACCCTCTGCTATATTATACTAGTAAATGGCCAATATCTATAATAAATAAGTACATAATATATAGGTCTAATAGTCAGTTTAGAATTCTTAGCCGATCAAATGCATAACACTAATCAGCAATACAGACGTTTTCCAAGTGGAAATGGTATAACTTTGGTGCAGGTGTAGGTGCGCCGCAACAAATAGAACGGTTGTTATCGTTTAATGCTTCATTGAAACTTTCTCGTCGGGTTCTAGCACTTTTGTGTTGTTATTCACATGAATAAACAGTTTCTAAGCGCCGACGTTTTGAAAAGATAATTGTGGGATAATTATAGGCTTAAAACAAAAGCTTGATCGTTAATCCGAGTGCCAAGCTTGATTGGGGCAAATCCTTTCTACAGCGAGTGAAACCCATGTCCAGCGGTGGACTCAAACAGACTAATGAAGAGAAGACATAAATAAATTTATGGTATACCAGGATACGGGAACACAATTTTTATACGTGGTAGAGCCATGCTAAAGGTATTAATAGTATAGCTGTAGCACGAATGGGTCGGCTCTACCGGGGAAGGACCACGCTCTCACAGAATACCAGCATAAAATAGCAGCTAACACTGCTGTGTTTCATATGGTGCGTTCTCTACACGCCCTTTTACCGGAGACCCTTTTTAATGGAAACGAGGCATTCCATCTTCGTGCTCACGGGTGACAACGCATCTGTATTTCAATTCGTAATCGAAGATAGATGTTACTTAGGCCCAAAACAGGTAATTTGTACGACATCCAATCACGTTCGACTTCGTGAATCGCCCGATGGAACCGGGTGTCACGCGCATCGCGGGGAGGGGGCATCGATAGGCAGCTTCCCAGCGTGTGACGCTCGTGGGCGAGAGGATAGTAGCTCGACGGCGGCTGGGCAGTTAATTGGTGTCTTTCGATGCCCGCCGCTGAGGTTTAGCGAGACCGTTTTTTTTTTGGATTAAGGTCTACAATTTTGGAAATTGTGCGCGTGACTTCGCTACGTAATTGTGTTTCGTGAAAACCGCCTCGTTTTAGGTTGTCTAGGGTTTAAGTTCTTGACAAGAGGCTTGTATTGTGTTTAACTTATTAAAGTAACTTCTTTGAAAGGAATTGGGCCATCGCGTTAAGTGCCATTTTTTGTGTGTTGACAGTTTTTTTTAGTTTTACGTGTCAACGAGGCGTATTTTGAATTTGAACGCGGCGTAGTATTGGATATCGAACGAAGGAATTTAGTTGTGTTTGTAACGCTGAACCGTGTGACTTATCAAGAGATCGCGTTAGTTCACTATTCTTCATTTGGTGATAAATAAATCCGGGACATTGAATGTTGAACTTTGAACTACTGTCCGTTACTGTGTTAGGTGTCACGTGTTAGATTCTACGATGAATGTAGAATTAGGTGGTTTTAAGTTAGTTAAATGTACAATGATGTTAATAGACTGAATTAGTGACATGAAGAAAGAAATGGTCCAGCGGAGAAGCCTACTGGAGTGATGCAGCATTGTGGGGCAGCCTGTAAATCGGCCGTTGCCGGTCACCTCAGCTGGTCCAGGTCTCAGACACATACACATCACTAAACACTACTTTCCATGAATCTTACACCCACCTACGGCCAGACCGAGCCTTGGGGCGGCCTAAGATTCGGATACAGGTACGTAATATATTTTTCTAGCCTTCTCCCTACAGTTTAGTATGATAGGATATTCTTCCATATGGTCATTTGGGCCCGACCCGTGTCTGCCCGTCAAGCAGGCTGCTATGGGCCCCAGCCAAGGCTTTGGAGGGGCAGCTGCGGGCCGTAACAGATGTAGATGTCTATGGGCCACAGTAACCACTTACGATCAGGTGGGCTGAGTGCTCATTTATCACCCACATCCTATAAAAAAAACAGATACCGCGTACTGCGTAACGCCGCTGTATTGGTAATGTATTGGAGACAGAATATTTGAACTTAATTGAAATGCAATGTACAATTGATAAGTTACATTAATTGATTTGTCAGTTGAAATTCTAAATCTATACTAATGAATATATCTATAGATTGTAGGCGTCACACGAAAATCGCTACAAAAATTTCATATCTTCTTATATTTTTCAATTCGTACCGGAATTGGGGTAATACCTATATAATGGAGATGGAAAAAGTTTCTTCGTATTTTGCTTGTATAAAATTAATATAAATCTCTTTGCTTGAACTGTTTGTATCTGGCTGGTTTTAACACGCTCAGCGCCAAGCTAAGACCCGATATTCAGACGATTTGAGACAAAAAATTAAAAGTATTCTATATGAGCTTTTTAGTGTCCTAGAGTTTATAATAATTTATTTTCTTCCCCTCCCCCCCCCCCTTATTTTTCGCTGTGTATCGATAATGACACACGTGGTCTACGAAAAAGTTTTGACTCAAAACTATTTTCCCAGGCCACGTGTATCGTTATAGATACACAAAAATTTAATTTTTCTTTCTTTTTAGATTTGAGAAATATGGAAGACAAATGAAGAAAAATATCAACAAATTGAAAAAAAAATTAGGAAAACTTCAATGATTTGTTTTATAATAGTTTTCCTAACTTTTTTTTTATTTGTTTCAGAATAATTGTGAAATATCCGTGTAAAGTGCATTTAGAACAAAATAAAAAATGGATGGCGTGGAAGACAAATAAAGCTGCCAAATATATTATTAAAATTTTTAAATTTTGCACTGACAAGGGATATACTTGGAATCTGGAAGTATACTGCGGAAAATCTAAGTCTAAAGAGTCTGATGTATCGGAGAAAACAGTCATGTCTCTCGCAGAAGGTCTGCTTGATGAAGGTAGGACAATGTATAAAGATAATAACTACACCAGTGTCCCTCTAGCATATCGACTAAGACGCAGAAAGGGTCACCTAGTTGGAACCCTAAGAGCTAACAGAAAGCACCTACTAAAAGACGTTATGTCAAGAAAAAACTTTATGACATTTATGGACAAAATGCAGTGTCAGTAAGAGTAGCACAAAGTTGGTGAGTATAGAGAACCGGAGACCCTTTTTACTGAAAAAGAGGCATTCTATCTTAGTCCTTACGGCTGACAACGCATCTGCATTTTAATTCGCAAACGAAGATAGATGTAGATGTCTATGGGCCACAGCAACCACTTACCATCAGGTGGACTGTGTGTTCGTTTGTCATCCTTATTCTATAAAAAAAGTTGGTTCAAGCGTACTTAGTCTGAGAATTTTGATCTTAAAGATAAAACTCCCCTTGATTGCCCTTATATTTGGGTACTATACAAGTTCACTGAAAGTAATGAATCGTGGACTATTTTGCGATTCTTTATTGAAAAGAAAAGAAACCGAACCATTTTTTAAATGATTGATCACTGTTGATGAAAAGTGGATCACCTACAACAAGGAAGTGCGCAAAGATCATGGTCAAAGGGTAGTCAAGCTCAACAGACTGTAGTGAAACCCGGATTAACACGCAATAATATGATAGGTACTGGTAACCCAGATGGTTAGCGCTCAACACGTACGCGAGCAACCCCGGTTCGATCCCCGCCGGCACCAATGAAATTGTTAATTGCCATTTTAAGTGCTGATTGCTTATATTGTTTAGCGTTGAAGGAAAACATCGTGAGGAATCCTGCATGTCTGAGAAATAAGAAAAAAAATATTTCAAAGATATGTGAGTTCGCCAACACGCATTGGGGCAGCACAGCGGATATTTCCTTGCCATAAAACCATTTCAGAAATGAGAGAAGGCCCGTGCCCAGCAATAGGACGTATATAGGCTGTAACTTTAACACTTATTAATGCGAGGATAAGGCCCACGTGGCCAAATATTGTGTATATATGGGGATTTCACCACTAAAACATAAATAAAATCATCATTCATCATCATCATTACAGCCCTTCACAAGTCCACTGCTGAACATAGGCCTCCCCCAAAGAATGCCACAAAGCAAGGTCCTGAGCCACCTGCATCCATCGACTTCCTGCATGTCTTACCAGGTCGTCACTCCATCTCGTGGGGGGATGCCCTACACTTCGCCTACCGGTACGAGGCTGCTACTCGAGAACCATTCTTCTACATCGATTGTCGGTTCTTCGAGCTATATGGCCGGCCCTCTGCGACTTCAGCTTACTAATCCGTTGGGCTATGTCGGTTACTCTGGTTCTACTGCGGATATCCTCATTCCTAAGTTTATCACGCAGAGAAACTCCGAGCATAGCCCTCTCCATAGCTCGCTGAGCGACCTTGAGCTTCCTCATACGGCCAGCAAGGAAGGACCACGTCTCAGTTCCGTAAGTCATCACTGGCAACACGCACTGGTTGTAAAATTTCGTTTTAAGGTTTTGAGGTATGTCTAACGAGAAGATGTGTCGTAGCTTCCCGAACGCTGCCCAGCCGAGTTGAATCCGTCGATTGACCTCTCGGTCGAAGTTGGACTTACCTAGTCGGACTATTTGTCCCAGGTAAACATTCTCGCCAAAAATTTCGAGCTTAGTGCTCTCAACAACTACCGGCATAGGTGTAACATGGATATTAAACATGATCTTTGTTTTGTCTATGTTCATCTTAATACCTATCCGTTGGGAAGCACTATTGAGGTCATTGAGCATAGTGCTTAGGTCTTCCAGTGATTCTGCCATAAGGACTATATCGCCGGCAAATCGAAGGTGAGTGATGTACACGCCATTGATGTTGATACCGTATCCTTTCCAGTCCATAAGATTGAAAACGTCTTCCAATGCAGCGGTGAAGAGTTTCGGGGATATGACGTCACCCTGTCTTACACCTCTCTGCAAATGGATAGGTTTCGTACTCTGGTTCTGTACTCGGATAGCCATCGTAGCCCTACTGTACAAGCACTTCAACACTTCTATATACCGACAGTCAACTTGGCACCGCTGAAGGGACTGCAGCACCGCCCAAATTTCGACGGAATCAAAGACTTTCTCATAGTCCACATACGCCAGACATAGTGGCAAATTGTACTCTTCGGACTTCTGTACAATTTGCCGAAGGGTATGTATGTGGTCTATGGTGCTAAAGCCCTTTCGGAAACCGGCTTGTTCGGGAGGCTGGAAGTCGTCAAGTCTGCGCGCAAGACGATTCGTAATGACTCTCGAAAACAGCACGTAGACGCGGCTCAGAAGGGAAATCGGTCTGTAGTTCTTCAAGAGGGTATTGTCACCTTTCTTGAAGAACAAGACCACCGCACTTCTGCTCCACGCCTCCGGTGTAATGCCACCATGAAGGACGGAATTAAAGAGCTTCTGAAGGACTTCAAGTACCGGTCTTCCACCCGCTTTCAGAAGCTCCGCTGTAATTCCATCCTCGCCTGGGGCCTTACCGTTTTTAAGGTGCTGGAGAGCTATTCTAATCTCGCTCAGACTGACGTCCGGGATATCTTCGGAATAGTGTCGGATGAGACTCGCTCTTGGATCGTTACTCACACTTGCGTGTGGCTCCAACGATGACGTGTACAGCTGCCCATAGAACCTCTCAATCTCACTAAAAATCTCAGGTGTCCCGGAAACGATGCTGCCGCACTCTGTCTTCAGCTTTGACAGTTGGCTCTTTCTGGCAGACAGATCTCTGGCAAAGACTTTGGAGCCTTAGTTCCGCTCGATCGCTTCTTCAATACGAGCTGTATTGAAGTTGCGTAAGTCCCGCCGCATGCATTTGGAGATCTGTCTGTTCAGATGCCTGTATGCTGTCAAGTCTGTTAAAGAATGTAGCCTCATCTCCCGTCTAACAGCCATGAGATTAAGAGTGTGATCGGAGAGTTTATGTGTTCTTCTGCGGCGGGTCTTGCAGAACTTAGCTCCGACCGCATGGACAGTTTCCACGAGATTGTCATTCATATCGTCCACTTCATTGCAGTCTTCTAGGCACTGAAAACGGTTTTGTAACTCGAGCTAAAAGGTTTTTTTTTATAGGATCGGGTGACAAACGAGCACACAGTCCACCTGATGGTAAGTGGTTACTGTGACCCATAGACATCTACATCTATCCTCAATAAAGACTCAAGATTCAGATACGTTGTCACCCGTGAGGATTAAGATGGAATGTCTCTTTTCCAGTAAAAAGGGTCTCCGGTTCTCTACACTCACCACACGAAACACAGCAGCGTCAAGCTGCTATTTTACGCTGGTTTTCTGTGAGAGCGTGGTCCTTCCCCGTTTAAGCCGACCCATTCGTGCTACAACCATAATATAGCTGCAGCATGGCTCTACCACGTAGAAGGTTTCGGGGCTTTAGATTAGAGCACGAGGGGGGCGGAGCATTGAATTCATTAGACGATACCTCTCCAACTTAACGTTTTGGTTCAGTGTGCTTCTAACCATTCGGTGATCGCTGCCGGTTTTCACCCTCGCGATCACTGAGACATCACTGAATAGTTGTCGTCTGGTCGTCATAATGAATTCAATCTCATTTTTTGTTGAACCGTCGGGGCTTGACCAGGTCCACTTCCTGAGGGGCCGCTTCTGGAAGAAAGAGTTCATCATAAAGTGTTCCTCTTTCTCCATGAAGTCGGCCAGCTGCTGGCCCCTTGGGTTCCGTTGCCCTATTCCAAATTTCCCTACTTTCAGCTCACCGTTCTCTCTTGTGCCTAGTTTTGCATTGAAGTCTCCCATTAACACTGTATATTGGGTTTTGGAGGAATGCATGGCTCTAGAGATATCCTTATACATTTCTTCCACCTCCTCATCGGGGTGTGCCGAGGTTGGTGCGTAAACCTGTATGACCTTCAGCGAATACCGTTTGGTGATTCTGAGTATAAGGTACGCAACCCTCGACGACACACTCCCGATCTTTTTAACGTTGTTAACGAGAGACTTGTGGACGATAAATCCGACACCTCCTTGGGACAGATGGTCGCCCTCCCGGTGATAGAGCAAGTTGCCGGATTCGAGGATTACCGTGTCCTCCCGCTCTCTTCGGACTTCGGATAATCCTATAATATGCCAGCGCAACTTGTCTATCTCTTCTTCCAGCTCCACGATCTTCTCGTCAGTCCTCAGGGTGCGTGCGTTGTACGTTGCTAGGTCGAGCCGTCTAAGGTGGCAACCGAACCTCCACCGGAGATTCTTAGCACCCCCTGCCCCGCCATTACCATGGTCGCCACCGTAGCCAGGAATAGCTGGGCTGCCGGGGACTGGGGCCGTCTGTTTGTTGCTTTAATTATTGGGGGTTATTTGCCATAGTTGCCACGCCTGGCGAGCGGGTTGGCAACCGCAGTTTTTTATTGTAATTTTGGCTATTATTAGGAAGATGCTGCTGCCCATCTCCTGCCTGTTTCCCTTTGTCGCCTTTTACGACACCCACGGGAGGATATGGGGTAGTGGATATTCTTGAACGCAACTACACAGCAGTGACCGCCACTACACTATAAATAAAATGTATACCATTAATTGAATGACAACACAACTGTCAGATCTTAGTTTTTTCATTAACCTAAATAAGAATATGGCTTACATACCCTACAATAATATAAATAAAACAAGTGTTCTAGATTCATGTATATTTGAATAACTACCTTAAATATAGTTATCAGTTCTCACGAAAACTTGTGAGACAATTACGCACTTAAGTTTTCGCTTTTACGTGTCAGTGAGCGCGCGCATCCTAACAACTTCATGGTATCGTTTTTAGGTGTCAGGGTGCGCGCGCATCGTAAAATTTCACTCTCATCATTTTCCCTAAATGCTCCAAAAAAAGTTTAACTTCAATATGCATCTAAAATAATATGCAACTAAAAACAAGCTTTCATTTGCATATATGAGTGTCCAGGTGTGAATTTTTTGGGACTGATAAAGACAAAAATAAAATAAAAATGTGTTCTTGTCAGGAGTGTGTCGAGTAATTGAGCATAGTTCCGAAATTAATCAAAACTTACGAAGCGCTCCTTTCTTAATTTGTTGGTTGGTCTGAGATAAGAAAAGAATAACTTGTAATAAATAATTTTTTATGTAAGAAGGAAAGGGATATATTCTTATTCAGCCTAGATTGATGATCGAACCACTTTTTAGAATCAAAATCCATTTAAATAAATATTTTAGTGATAATACAGGAGAAATTCGTCAGTTGACACTTTAAAACGTTTTATTAGAGTAAGTATAACGGTACGTGTACACCAAACAGAACAGACAGAACTACCCGGACGAGTTACTCGAATGTGTATGTGCTTACACTGCAATAAGGCGGCTACTGACGTGCCTGCCGCAGGGAGGCTAGGGAGCAATATCGAAGCTATCTCTACACACACGCCTGCCGTTCAGTATGAGAGTGTACGTCTCGCTGGACGCACGCGTTGAGAATGGCGACAGTTTTATCGAAATATTAATAAATCGGTATATATAGCCTTGGCTCTTTTTTATATAGAAAAAGGGTGACAAATGAGCACAGTCCACCTGATCGTAAATGGACACTGTGGCCCATAGATACCCACATTAATCAATAAAATAACTAATTAATTAATAATTACAACCATAATATAGTGCTTAGAAGCTGTAGAATATCTCTGCCATGCTATTTTTAGGCTATCAAAGACAATTAAATATGACTAACTTCACTCGTCATAATTTAATATAACCAATTTATTCTGTGATATAACTTAATTTATCTAGTGCTTAGTAACTATAATTTAACTAGTGTTACAAATAACCAGGATAGTTTTCTAATGACGAGTTTTAATAAATTTAATTACTAAAATTTGTGTAAAGACATTTTATTTATATTCCAGTAATTTTAATATTATTGGAATATATTCTTTCCCATACTAGCCCTTATGATAAGTAAGGTAACAAATCCCAGTAATGTTACTTGTAAGTCACAACGTTCAAATAACGTTCTTCTGCGCTTCTGACTTGTATTCATACGTGTGCTCCGCGCGAAACTGATTGAAATTGCCTCAATTTCGCTATACACGCGACAGCAGCAGGGCCGATTTAGGGAGCAAGGAAGGTCTTGCGCTCCTGCCGCTTTGCCGCAGGGCCAACTTAATAAATTTCCTCTGCTTTCCTACACACATCACAATTAAGGAGGCAATTAAGGGTCATCCCCACTCCTACACCCTAGATTGCCCCTGCAGCAGGCATGTCAGTAGCCGCCTATAGTGTACCACGTGTGCCGACATTGGACGTTGCCTGTATTCTGTAGTTGACTGTGTTGCTTAACAGAGTGAAGACGCATTTTTTAAATATATGGAACCGCTATATCCATTTCCGAACCAACTTCAGCCCATAACCGTTTCGAAACCTCTCGATTATTGTAATTGTCTATTATAAACACAACGAATTAATTTTTCAATATCCATAGTCGTTTAGGTTGATAACAACACTGACAGTAACAACAGAATAACGACAGAATGATTAAATTAAACTATAAATACACTCAATTTGCACTGTATACGCCGGCAATCTGGCGAGAAATCCTAACAAGTTCGGACTCAACGGTTGATCGGTCGTTTTCGTGCGTTATCGAACGATGACGGTCGTGTTTGTGTACGTACTCTCTTTCTTTTACAAGTGTTTGATTCGATCGTCCGAGTTCGGCCGTCATCGCCCGAGCAAACTTCGGCCGATGACGGATTAGGTGTACACGTACCCTAAGCCACATTGTTAAAAAATAAGATATTTAATAGAAATTAATGTAACATGTAATAGTATGTAGTACAGTCCTCCTGATGGTTAGTGGATGCTGTGAACTATAGAGCGTTGTAACCCCTGAGGAATAAGATAGGACCCAAATAGATACCTTATACCACAGTTAAATAGCGTATCTATTTCCTATCACTTATAACATGAAGCCCAGAAGCATTATTCTGCTATTTCACGCCAGCATTTCGTATCAGAGGATTCCTTCTCTAGTCTAGGCAAATCGGAGAAACTTAAGAAATAGCACAGGCACATAATTTAACGTAAGAGTGATTATTAGAGCAACAATTATTTGGAGGTGGATGACAACGATTAAGTAAAAATATCTATAAAAAAGGTATCCGCAAAGTAACGCCTGATTCTATTAATTATATTTAAAAATGTATTTCATACGTATTTTTATAATATAGTGTGTTTAAATTGTACATCGATGAAAGCGGTCGTGTCGATAGCGTCAAAGCAAATTTTAAGTGAAATATATAGTTGCAGTGCTGTATCTGTTCCACCGGAGAATGTTTATCAATACTTTTTTCAGATTGATTATCCATTAAACCATTGTAACGTTATTTTAAATTGTTATAACGGCTCGAAAATTTCTCCTTTGGGATTTTGTTTATTACTGGTGACGTATGAACATAGTACTGAAATTATTCGTTTTTATATTATAAAAACAAATGTTAAACAACCGGTTCTATTAGATAATGATTTTATTACGTCGTTTAATATGAAACTGTGTATTGGTGACTGTAACAACTTACAACAAAACAACTTAGTAAAACAACCGCAAGAAAAATATTCACAGTTGTTTACAGATGAACTGGGGAATTTTAATAAATATAAAGTAACTTTAAAAATAAATAATGATGCCCAGTTAACGTCTTTTAAGCCTAGAAGAATACCACGAGCTTTTAAACATAAACTTGAGTCAGAATTAAATAAAATCTTAGATTTAGGTATTTTGATACGTATAACTTATTGCAATTATTTTGAGGTTCATTGAAGTGGTATTCACAAACACAAGCACACAGTGGTACATAATATGAGTGATTAATCAGCAATCTCTCTTTTAGTAGTTCACGTATTAAGAATCTAGAAGAATGATTATATAATTAAAAAATACAGTGACGTGCAGTACAAGCAGAACACTTATAATTAGCGATAGTAATTGTTGATACCGCTCTGCAAAAGGCAGGAATTACAGGTGCAGGTATAGTGGGTAGTTGTGGGAAGTTACCGATGTCTTCAATATTTATGGATTGTAAATCTATATCCCTGTTATCATTTTGCTGTCTCTTTCTGCATACAGTTCTAGAAGCCCTCAGGTAGCAACTAAATATTTAAACTTGGTAATAGAGATACCTTGTATATTTTCCGGGACTTTTTTGTAATAGCGTATACATTGCCCCAAGAATTAATTACTGACTCTGTGAAGTCGAGAGACCGGTATCACTAGCTTGTGATTGTTGCTAGTGTTTACAGAGTGTATATCCCTTTTTTAACTAAAACTATCTTTGTTTTTGTGAACAGACATAAAATTTTAATAAATATACCGAGAGGTAAAAGTTAATATATTTATCTCTCGGTGTAGGGTTGTAAATAGCTCTTATGGCTCTCTTCTGCAAAACAAAAACTAGTTTCTAAATCAGCCGCATTTCCCCATAGCAAAATCCTACAAGACATTATGCTATGGTAATAACTGAAATAAACTAATCTAGCTGTCTCGACACAAGTGCGATCTCTAATCTTTTTTTACAGCATAGCAGAGCTTAGTCTGCTTGCTAGGTTGGATATATGGGGGCCTCACTGAAGCATGGCGTTGAGAGTGATGACAGGAAAGACAGGGGATTTAACAGGGCTCAGTTCTTCCACATTTAAAAATACATTGGTATTCAAATTTTTAACATTCGTTGTTGTAAATTTAATACATTTAGTTTTATACGTGGTAGAGCCATGCTGCAGCTATATTAGTAGTATAGTTGTAACACGAATGGGTCTGCTCGACCCACTCGTGCTACAACTCGAGGGTTGCATACCTTATACTCAGAAATACCAAACGGTATCCGCTGAAGGTTATACAAGTTTACGCAACAACGTCGGCACATACCGATGAGGAGGTGAAGGAAATACATAAGGATATATATAGAGCCAAGTGTTCCTCCAAAACCTACTAAGCGGTGTTAATAGGAGACTTTAACGCAAAACTAGGCACAAGAAAGAACGGTGAGCTAAAGGTAGGAAAATTTGGAATAGGCAACGGAACCCAAGGGGCCAGTAGCTGGCCGACTTCATGAAGAAAGAGAGACTCTTTAGGATGAACTCTTTCTTGGAAATGCGGCCCCACAGAAAGTGGATCTGGTAGAGCCCCGACAGTTCGACAAAAAATGAGATTGACTTCATTATGATGACCAGACGACAAATGTTCAGTGATTTCTTCAGAGTATACGCGAGTGTGAAAATCGGCAGCGATCACCGATTGGTGAGAGTCACACTGGACGTGGTATAGCCATGCTGCAGCTATATTAGTAGTATAGTTGTAGCACGAATGGGTCGGCCCTACCGGGGAAGGACCACGCTCTCACAGAATACCAGCGTAAAATAGCAACTTAATACTGCTGTGTTTCGTATGGTGAGTGTAGAGAACCGGTGACCCTTTTTACTGGAAGAGAGGCATTCCATCTTAGCCCTCACGGGTGGCAACGCATCTGCATTTTGATTCGCAAACAAGGATAAATGTAGATGTATATGGGCCACAGCAACCACTCACCACCAGGTGGACTGTGTGTTCGTTTTTCACCCTATCCTATAAAAAATAAAATATTTATTTCCGTTTACATGCATATTATTAATGTTATACTTATGCACTAATTTTTAAATAGCAATATTTACTTCGTTACCTTTAAATGATAAACGTTCAAGTTTAAAGCAATTAATACTATATCATGATTATCTCCTGCAAGGGAAGGTTCATTAATATTAACTAAAAATAGGAATGGGACGAGAATCAAGCCCTGAGGGACACCCATCTTTACGGACAATCCGGTAGAACTTTCACCATTGATAATAACTTTCTGCATTCTATTACTTAAATATGAAATAATAAGTTTAGGCACTATGTTCTTGACACCATAGTACTGTAACTTCCTGATTAATGTCTCACGGTGAGCACATTCGAAGGCCCTGGAGAGGTCACAAAACATACCCAAAGCCTCCTCCAAAGTCTCCCATGCACAAAAAATATGTTTTATAAGTTTGACTCCGGCATCGGTAGACGAGCGAGCCCTTGTAAAACCAAATTGATTTTTACAAAGAAATTTATTTATATTTAAATAAAAAAACTAACATCTGCTCTAAAATAATATTTTTCAAAAATTGAACTTAGTGTTAGTAATACAGAAATAAAAAATTGGCGGGTCTAATGTACTGCCAGATTTAAATAATGGTATGACTTTACTACGTATCATTAGATCAGGAAACACACCAGATGCGACGCTTGTATTAAAATTCTTGCTAGATAAGGTGTTATAGTATCTATTATAGATGCTATAACTTTAACGGAAATCCCTCATAAGTCAGCCGTTTTCTTAACATCAATAGTTTTAAAATATTTAATGATATCTTTTGGCAATACTCTATAGAATTTAAAAGTATCTGAAAAAGGTTTTACGTTTTGTTTAAGCAATGATTCGGCGACTTTAGGAGAACAATTTAATGATTATGTAATCAATAAATAAATTAATTTGTTAGTAATATGAAGGGATATTAATATTTTTACAAACCATTTATATAACAAAAACCTGTATAGATCGTAATCAGTATTTCTAGTCAGTCTGTGATTTGTTTATAGTTATTTCTAAACAATAGGAACATATCTCATATTAACTAAAAATAAAAAATGTAATACATCAAAAACGAATACGAAAATGCGTAATTTCCTTTTCCGAAATATTATTTTTGTACTAGACCTTCGAGAGTGATAAATCTAAAATATATTCCTAATAAAGTTTAAACATTTATATCGATTCTAGGTTTTGTATAGTTGAACCTTAATATGATTAAATACTCACCTCTTATATCCAAACACATAAAAGTTGGCGCATAGCTTTAGCTGTCTCCGATAGTAATTGTCTTCGTACATTGGGTTGAAATCTCACTTTACAATTTAATATACAAGTACAAATACGTTTTATATGTCGTGGAGCCATGCTGCAGCTATATTATGGTTGTAGCACGAATGGGTCGGCTCGACCGGGGAAGGACTACGCTCTCACAGAATACCAGTGTAAAATAGCAGCTTAACGCTGCTGTGTTTCGTATGGTGAGTGTAGAGAACTGGAGACCCATTGTACTGGAAAAGAGGCATTCCATCTTAGTCCTCACGGGTGACAACGCATCTGCATTTTGATTCGTAATCGAAGATAGATGTAGATGTCTATGGGCCACAGCAACCACTTACCATCAGGTGGACTGTGTGCTCGTTTGTCACCCTTATCCTATAAAAAAAAGATACGATGTATACAATAAGTCATCTTTATACGGAAAAACATTTTATAAAAACTGCAAAATGCTTCATTACACGGATTCTTATAATACATTAACCAGAACAGGAATATCAAAACAACGCTTATTATTTCAGATTTCATAATTCCGGTTAAATTTTCATAAAATCTTTAGACAATTCCCTATAGTAAATTAGTATTTTTTTATGTGTTATAACCATCAAATCACGTTAAAATTTCTAGTGGGCCCAAAACCGATTGTATCCTTTTACCCAAAAACACCAAACTGCAATTTAATATAAGATGATGATACTCACCTGTTCACTTGTTTTACCGTTAATTTTGACGTTTAGTTTTTTTAACAATGCTGCCATGCGTAAAAGTTTGCCAGACGAATAAACACAATACTACGATTTCAGTGAAATAGCGGATATTTTGTTGGGTCAGTTGAGCTTGCCACATAAAATGTTTGAAATTATACCCAGTATTTTTTTCTATTCCCCACGTTTAATCTATTCAGCCCTGTTTACGGTACCGAAATATAATTATAATAGTAATATATTATTATTTATAGGTAGATCTATACAATTATGTACTTAGTTACTGACGCCATAGGTACAAATTTGTTATTTGATTAGTGACCCGATCACAGTTTCGCAGTTTTCGAGTATATCGTGTATGATGCTAATGACCTTAAAAATGTCCAGTGTAAGTAGACCTCCCAGTATTAGTGACTACCTACTAATGCAACATCAGTATACTCTGGTTAGTAGTTTAACACCTGGTCTATAGAAGAAATAGTTTGAAAGTAGCAGTATTTCTCATTGCCACTCTTTCATTTATAATTAAGTCGCGCGTCGCATATTTGTAAATAGCAAAAAATATGAAACAGACAAGTGACGGCTCCATGGCGCATTAGCTTAATAATCAGTTGCAGCACTAAGTGCCGCGGGTTCGAATCCCGGACGGAACAATTATTTATACGGCCTACAAATAATTGTTCTGAGTCTGTTCTATGTATGTAAACTGTCACTGCGATACAGGAGAAAATCCTAGTGTGGAGGTAACGTTTTTTAAAATGAGAGAAAGGGAGACAACTAATGAAATTAAAAATTTTGTTCAACCGACTTCAATACTTACACGCATTATTAAGGACAATTCCAAAACTACTAGTCAGATCTTGATCAAATTTATATTCGATGTTTAAATCATAAGCACCAGCTTTCTAATAAAAATAGAATTATCAAAATTGATTCACCTAGAAAAAGGTTCTGAGGTTACACAGATAAAAAAAGTCGACTTAAGTCCTTTTTTTGGAGTCGGTTAAAAATGCTATGTAGGTAAATTATCTGAGATTCAAACATGTTCACGTTGTTATAATCTTATTTTCCTCGATTTTGCATATCAACCTTCGTCACATTGAAAAATAATGTTTTTATTATCAGGATATTGATGGCTCCGTGGTGCAGTGGCTACGCTATAAGTTGCAACGCTGGGGCCGTGGGTTAGAATCCCGCACGGAACAAGTATTTGTATGGCCTAGAAATAATTGTTTCGAGTCTACATGTTTGTCCTTGTGCAATTAATTTTTGTTAACTGCCTCCACGATACAGGAGAAAATCCTAGTGTGGTGTTACGTTTCTTTTTTTCACAAAATAATAAAATACTAATAAATTGCATAATACCTCGGTGTATACTTCTATATGTAAACTAATATCAAAGGATTCAATTTGTTTTCTCACCACACCTAACCCTAAAGTAGAAAAGGTCGGCGTAACGGGCTAATGCTCGGTTTCTGAGGTACTTTTATCGGCAGTTTATCTATTCGTTAGCGCTATTGGTTCGATAACTTGTGAAAGTGCGTTTCCGAACATCGCAATGTAAGATAAACTCCGTTTAAGCTAAGTTTAATTTAACTGGCCAATATGTGCCGTTTATCGGTTCTATAACTTTATTTGACGTTTAATTTCAAGCAAACTACATCAACTTTTAGGTTATAACCTTAGGTTATAATGTGTTATTATTAAAAGAAATTGCCAGTGGGCGTAAATACTTAAATATAACAACTAAAATATATAAATAATAATAAAAAAATATTCAAGGGATAATATAATTATTAATAGAAGTGCAATGAATACGTAATACTCTTCTCTCTTTCAGAAAAATTTTTACTACGTTTTCCAGATTCCATAATGTTTTGGATAATGCAAAAACGATAGTAAATACCAGTAAACTTAAAATCAGAAAGTTATGAAAAATAAAACCACATTCGAATAAAAACAATGAGTTTGATGTTTTTTTTTTTAACAATTTGACAATACAATGATTACTAAAACAGTGCATATCCTCTTATTTAGCCTCAAAAAATATATTTTATAAATAATACTAGTATAAATGAAGAATTGAAATTAAAAAATCTATTTTAGACTCGATGTCTTAAACAGTCATCTTGCGGCAAATTATGGTACTTGTTAATGGTTGTGTGTTTTACGTGTTCATAGTTGTTTAACGATTCGTTGCGTATTCAGAAACTCAGTGACAGTTAACCGACGTTTATCCTATAGATAACTTTATTGAATTAATAGCTGATGGGAAAATAACTAGGAACTTCAGAAACCGGGCATAAGTGATACAGACACTCGCACACGGACATAAGTTGCATTTTGATTTAATACGCGCGCCACATATTTTTTTTTTGACGAAATAAACTGTAAGCTAATTTCATGAAGGTAAAGTATTATGAACATTAGCGACGTTGTAACTATGTTTAAACTCGCAAGTTTTCCATCAGAGAGTAATACTTTTATTCTTTTAACTATTATTTATTCTGTGGTAAAATGACGTGTCATTTATTATTACGGTTATTTAGGCGATGCTTTAAAATGATTAATTTTTTTTCTTTTTAGCCTCTTCCATAGCAAGGAGGATTTGTCTTAATTGTCACGCGTGATAAACAGATTGGCTATCGCAGTAGCAGATGTCTCGCAACAACTAGAACACTGTTATTGCCAACATGCCTACCAAGTGTGATAACTATGGTAAATATCTGCCTTATGAGGCAATCTATGGGGAGTGCCATGTTCAGCAGTTGACTTTGATAGGTATGTACTGTATTGGATGGATGAGTGGATTTTTTTAAAGAGAATATCAAATATTTTGTAAAAATCAAACAAATAATAGTGTGCCGGACGGGCGTAACTCTCCGGAGTAAATGTTGTCGAAGATACTCCGCGAGTCACTCACGTCCTACACCTATAGGTTCCGGAGGATACTTCCACTGCTGTCTCTGTGTGCTGCTGGAAAACTGTGGACTGAGGTTCAAAATTAAAATGCACGATTTATAAATTCAAATAGCAAGGGAGTGGCCAGCGGTTCGACTGATTGATTAGTCGCGAAATTTTATAATTATTATTTACTGACCACGGTTGTTGAATACGGTTGTTCAACTACGGTTGTTCACTATTGGTTGGTCACTATATATTTCAAAAGATTTAATTAAAATGTGCGGTAATATTAAAATATCTATTGGTAATATCAAAATATCTATTGGTAGTATTAAAATATCTATTGGTAGTATCAAAATATGTATTGGTAGTAGCTGGTTTTCTAACACTACTGACTAGCAGCTATTAATCAACTAAAACTAGTTGATATTATCACTTATGTAACTGCGAATATCAGTTACCACTCTTTTCGTCTAGCTAACACTTTTTTACTATAAGGAACTGCGAATTTTCAGTTGCCACTTTTTTCGGCTATGTGAAACTGCGAATTTCAGTTACGACCGTTTTCGGCTAGCTAACACTTTTTCTAATTCACTATTACTGTTCAGTATGTTCTGCTACTAGTCACTTCAGCTACTGCCGGATACTACTGCTTGTCACTGGTAGTTCTTCCTACTACAACGTTACTGGGTTTCACGCTCATAAGATAGACTTCGGCTATACTGTATAGTGGGCTTGCATTTTCACTATGTAATTCGCATAAATTACAATATTTTCTATACAAGACTAATTTCTCTACTAACATGCTATACATGATTAAATCGGCATTTTGGTCCTTTATCAGTATATGATAAAGGTTATTCAATATATTTACATTTTAAAAAGTTATTAAACGAAATGTCCCAAATTTTCATAACAAATGGGTACATTAATTCTTTAATTTTTCTATATTTATCAAATGCGTTTAATTATACTTAGAAATTATTTCTCCACTATCGTAATCTATATACCATATGCTAACTAAATGTTATATTTACAACTCTTTTAGAACACAAAAATATTCTCATTATTTTTAGTATAAACTATTTTTTTTTTATTCATAATTCATTTATTGCATGTCACAAAGTATAAAGTTGTTACAATATGTCTACAGAGCATGTGACAATCCTGTACGGGCGTAGCATATTAAGATCTATTTTAATTGTTAATTAATATGAAATCAAATTAAATCACAATTTTTAAGGTACATAATCTATACATTATTATTAATTAATTTATTAAATATCAAACCAAATAAATAATACACACATTTATTTAAAATGAAATGTCAATAAATATTTCATCTTAACTATTGGTCATTTTAATTCATATAAATAAGATTTAAAACTTTGATGAAAATATTAATAATGTCATTTAAGTAAATAGAAATAATAAATTTTGTCAAAATAATTTAAATTTATAATTTGTCATTAAAATATTCATTTAAGTTATAATAGCTTTTTACAATAAGCATTTTCTTAAGTACTATTTCAAATTTACGACACTGGAGGGCTTTTATATTATTTGGTAAATGGTTGTTAACCCTTATTGCCATATAGTAGGGACCATTTTTAAATATTATTAGATGTGCGGTAGGAGCGACCAGGTTATAACTACGGTGACGTGCGCCATATCGATTGGGTCTATCCCCAATTCGTTGAAAATAATGAGGACTTTTCCTAACAAAGCGGCATAATTCAAAAATATAAATGCACGTCACAGTTAATAAGTTGAATTTAGGGAACAACTTTCGACATGAATCTCTTGGAGCTACGAATGCAATTATTCTAAGGCAACGTTTTTGGAGCACGGATACCGCGTGCACCTCGGTAGAATTGCCCCAGAATATGATGCCATATCTGATCCAGGCAGCGGCGTGGCTGCGGTACGCAGTAAGCGCACACTGCTCGTTTGTGTCTTTACGCAGCTCGCGCAAGGCATAGCAAAAACTGCTCAACTTACTTACTACGCTCTCTATATGATTTTTCCATGAAAAAGTTGAGTCTATTGTTATCCCTAGGAGCGAAAACGTGCGAACTTCCTCAATATTTATACCTTGGTAAGATATAGCGAGTGGGACTTCTAGTCTCTGATATGGGCGAAACTGCATTATTTTTGTCTTTTCAAAATTTAACAATAAACCCAAAACGTCCAATTCATCCACAATTTTGCTAAGGCAGTAAGCTATATTTTCCTGTAAACTAGTGAGATTTTTTTGTTCACAAGTAATTATAACTGTCGCGTCGTCTGCAAACAAAACGACTCTATGTGGTATTACTGAAGGGAGTTCGTTAATATAGAGAGAGAACAGCAAGCATCCTAGGACGCTACCCTGTGGTATAGATCCTGTTACTGTGGTAGTGTACGAGTTTATTTCGTTTATTATTCTTCTATTTTCATTTAAATGGGATATCTGTACGTACTGTTTTCTATTCGCAAGATAAGAAGAGAGCCATTCGTGCGGTTTCCCTCGTATTCCTAGAGAATATAGCTTTTCTAGCAAGGGACCATGCAAAACGCGATCGTATGCTTTGGACATGTCCATAAAAATAGCTACAGCACATCTTCCCTCATTTAGAGCATTATGAATTTCTAAGATGATGTCAAATACAGCGGATGTGGTAGAATGTTTTTTTCGGAAACCATGTTGATATCTATTAAAAATGTTGTATTTTTATTATTGCGCAGTTAATGAAATTTCCAGAAAGTTCTACGATACGACGCGCTGTGATTGGTCGGTTTTTTCTTATACAATTAAAGTTGTTTATATTAACTATTATTAAAACGACATTCTATACAAATATATTAAGAGTTGTAAACACACTGTAAAACTATATTAACAAATTATTTACTCGATTTCGTCGGTAATTTCACTTTTTATACAAAACAATATTCTTTCATCACTTTGTTTCTTAAATTCGTTAGGCCGTCGCGAACAAATAGTTTAAAAAACTAAAAAAAACACGCTTTTGTAGATAACTGAACTGAAAATTAGAAATTATTTTTCAATAAATTTAAAATAAGAAAATATTGATTAACAATAAAAATCATTTCATTGTAAAAAAAAAAAACGTGGAGTGCTTTTTTCCGATATTTTTATGATGACGCAAATTTTACAAAAGATCCACAAAAATATTTACAATAAATGACATCCAGCATATCAATCCATATTATTTTATGTTAATCAATTTTTTCTTATTTTAAACTTATTAAAAATGATTTTCTACTTTTTAGTTCGGTTATGTACAAAAGCGTGTTTTTTTAGTATTATTAAACTATTATTTTATTTCTATTTTTCAGTGCGGCTAACTAAAATACGTGTTTTTTTTTTGGTAGAATGAGCTGGCAGAAGTCGTAGTTGTTTTATCAGTTATCTGACTGAGGATCTGGCAAGGATAAGAGGACAAACTATTTAAACTATTGCATTGCATCGGTCTTTGATAAGTTTGCGAAATTTCAAACCAATCCGACGTTTTGAATGGGATGAAAATCACATTAAAAATTCCGTTACATAGATACATACCAAGCTAATAAAAACTTGTTAACTACAAAGTAAAAGTTTTAATGAAACGTTGCAAAGTTTATGCTTTCTCCCCCTTATATTGTTTAAGTTCACCGAAATTTAAAGCATTGAAACGATGATACAAAGAAAAACCTTTTACATTAATAAATAAAAAATGCATTAAAAGTCTGTACATTCAAATTTTCAGACGAAAATATTTAATAATAAAATTAAATTAAAAAAATTCTGTAGAAAACGTTTACTGTTTTGACACATTACAAAAACAATCATTTTTAAAAATTAATACATATAACAAAATTATAAGACACGAAAAAAATTTTCTAGGCTCGAGCACTAGTGTAAAGTAGTCAGCCTCTCGTTATTCGAGATATGCTTGATTTTTTTTTTATATTCTCAAATAAGTATCATCAAACTTATTTCCTTTAATTCCAAAAACGTGTTATTTTGATTACTCTCTTGTCTGATGGGCTACACTACATCGTGTCATTTGCCACTGTATCACATTGAATGCGAAGGTTCAGAGCTATAGAATCCTATAATTGTGCTCGTATCTTAGAGTCATTATCAACTATAAATCAGTAAATTCAAAGGATATCGGTGCGTCGTTTAGTCCATACAATCGTATTCCTTTGTTTTCTCCCTGAATGACACTCGAGAAAATGTTTTTTGATGTGCAACATTTTCCTCTCGCTTTTCCGTAATCTGTGTTAGTGATATTGTGACAAGGGACGGAAGTGTGTAACAGAAAGCATGGGAAGAGCGCGCTAATTGATTTGACCATTCAGCGTGCGCGGGGCTAGTAATTTTTGCTATGATATAAACTAAGTATAAAATAAATTAATAAATGTATTTACTGCTGATATTGTCAGAAAAAATGCAGGTCATTGATAAATAATGCTAATGAGTAATAATAAATAACAATTGGAATAAATATTTCAGTGTTTATCTTTCATAGATTTTGAGGTAAATTTCTGTCGATACTCATTTAATATTTTTAATTTTGATTAAGAATACATGTGGATTTATACAGGTTATAAAGTCAATGTTACTTAGATAAATAAATTTTTGCTTATAACCCCGGTGAGGAGTCAGAAGCAACACGTCATATGCGACTACTGTAAGGTTCGCTCGTTTTTTCATATAGATTAACTCTAATGCCTGTAATTTGGCATGATTCTATACCTACAACTATTACAATTACTTTACATTCATATATATATATACGTAATCAAGTTCGTCGGTTAAGGATGCTCTTAATTTGCGATATTATTTGTCAATGAAATTCTGTTTAGGGCGTCTCTTGCTAATTATGTCATTCTCTTTTGCATACATTATTCATCGTTGACATTCGGAAAAAGGTAGCAAAATCCCACTTACACCCTATCACAGAATATATTTTTTTGAATTTCTATCCTACCTATATACGTCTCAGTAGAGTCGATAGGTTTTCTCTCATTTCTGAAAGCGTTTATAAGCAAGGAGGAGAATTCGCATGTTGAACATAATAGACCCAGCATATAAACATAATATAAATGTGAATGAAAAAGATATGCTATGCTAACTAGAAAACAATATTGTAAATAAATTTCAAATTAAAACTTTATATTATTTTTATATTACGTTCCAAGTAAACAAAATCAAAATTCACACGATTTTGAACATAACATGAAAATAATTTCAGAAACGATAAACAAAAACGAATAGCTTAACAAAAGGGACATACAGATTGATCAATATTCCACATCCAATTTAACTCGACATATTGCAAAACTCGAACACATTTTAGTTGAGAATTTTGTATTTTCAACGACAAAGTTGAACAAACTGAAAATATCCTCACATGTTTAAAAACGAACGTCATCTCTCAGTTCGTCCTTTATCTAATATATAAAAATAAATGTTTGTTTATAATGTAAGATTTCTAACAGTGGTAGAGCCACGCGGCAGCTTTTGCTGTCGCACGGATGGGCCGGCTCGAACCAGGGTGGTACCACGACCTCACAGAATACCAGCGTGAAGTAGAGGTTTACCTCTGCGTTTCGCTTGGTGAGTGCAGGTGGCCGGAGGCCCTTTTTACTGGAAATGAGGCATTCCATCTTAGTCCTCGCGGGTGACAACGCATCTGCATTTTGATTTGTAATAGAGGATAGACGTAGATGTTTATGTGCCGCAGCAACCACTTACCATCAGGTGGACTGTGTGCTCGTTTCTCACCCTTATCCTATAAAAAAAAAACATTTTATGTGCTTTCATACCAGATTCTATCTGATTGCGGTAAAACTTTATTAACTTATTGCTTACACTTGCGCGAAGGTTATAGGCATAGTACAATTAACTTACAGAAGGTGACGCGCGTATCGTACCGACAATTTTGTTTGAAAATTTTATATCATTTAATTTCATTTAAGGTATTTAGGTCATTCCTAATTAAACAAAATAACTTTTTCAAATTGAAAACGATATTTCCGCATTTATTGCATTGGGCACCAGCTAGTATCTTAATATTGAAAACAATCCCCATGTCGGATTAACATTATTTATTTTCATAGCACTATATCGGAATTCATGTAAATTTAAAATTTTATCACATACTTTGTTATATTGCGACGATAGATTTATTTACTTTTGACATATTGTAACTATAATATTTGTATACCTAAGGGTTGAATGCAGCGAACATAATTTTTTTAAAGATCTATTCTGTTCATTTCCTGTATTCACCAATATTTTTTATGTATATAAATATCTAAAACTATACAATTCTTGGCCTTGTACTAATTTTTTTTATTACAGAATTCATATTAATTTGTAATTATTTCAGATATTTGGTTATATTGCAACTGAATTTGTCCATAAGTTGGTAACGTTATTTATCAACAATACAATTAACAAATATATATTTGATGACAATTAAATATATATTTTATAGTATTATATTTTACGAAATCCCTTTAAACATACTGCACTCATCTTTATATATAAAAATTACGTGTCACATTTTTTGTTTGCAATGAACTCCTAAAATACTAAACTAATGTCAATGAAATTTTGTAAATGTGTATGGCTTGCTCCAATGTGAGAGATATGATAGTTTTTATCCTAATAAGTGACCCTCAATATTTATTGAATTTAAGGATTTTATAGGGCAAACTTTTACTTCACGGTATATTAATTAATTTATTATAATTTTAGAGAAACAAGTAAATAAAATTTTCTCACTTATTAGGTAAAATTTAAATAAATATATAAACCAGATTTCTATTAATCTTATCTGCTTCCTTTTGTCAGTGAACAGTTTATGCTTCAATAAAGTCATAAAACTCTCTCAAAGAGTCGTGATAAAATGGGAAGCATTTCACAGCCGCTCCAGAGTTTCAATAAATAAAGAAATTTGACGCTACATTTATGGAATAAAAAATCCATTCAACTGTAAATGAAACATTTTCTGTTTGAGAGCGCTGTGTGAGATCTCAGTTGTAGAAAAGTATACAATATTTAATTTATTTTCATCACTTACCAATTCATCATAGCCTATAAACGGCCACTGTTGAACTCCTTTGGCTTCACCCATGGGTTGCCTTATATGGAGGATTTTGCCATAGTTGCCACACTTGGCAGGTGTGTTATCAGGAATATGCTGCTGCTGATCTCAATTTTTAGTTTCCTTCTGCCTCTTACGACACCCAGTGGACAATAAGGGGTAGTGGATATTCCTATATTACTACTACATGGTTAAGATAAAATTTTCTTAATTAATATTAAATATCAAAGGGGATTTTAAAATAATAAAATTAATAATTAATTGTTAAGCATGACCATGCTTTGAAAACCCTATATTAAAATCAATTACAATTACCTTTTAAACCCTTTTTATACAACTTTTTTTTTTTTTAAATGAAACCCTTATTCCAAACTCTGTAATCTATCCCTCAGAAGTTTTAAGCTTTTTCGACTTTATTTAATCAATTATGTGGTTGAAACTTTTTTACCTCTTATAAAACTCGTTTATCTCTGGTAAAAACAGACGTTTATTAAAAAATGGTGAATTGGTTTTAGACCAAGTACTTATTATTGCTACTGCTAGAATAAACTCCCCTCCCTCTATAAGCATTCAATTTTTTAAATGATATTATATAGCGATATAAGCGATACTGAATAACAAGGTAAAAAGTTGTGTTATTAAAAAAGTATAGTTTATAAGCATATTTTTCACCAGGATACTTCTGTGGTTTCGTCATTTAGAAACAATAAATGAGGAAAGAGTGACAAAGCAAATTCAAGTAACAGAAATGAATGGCAGAGTCAGCAAGGGACAACTTAGATGAAAGATTATCGATCAAATTGGCTATATGTTGAAGATGAGCCATAAAACAGGTACATACATAGGCATGAAGGAGGCGTTGGAAGTGCGTCAGGATTGTGCCAATTAGAAGTCCGTAATCTCTACTTGTACCTACCCTCCATGTAAAAAGCGTGAGTGTTTATATTTTCCTATTGAATAAAGTCAATTTTGTGTGTTTACTGGATTGTTTATCACTATAATTTTATATTTATAATTATAGAGCTACAAATTAACTTCCCACGTGATTATAAGTGGCTACTCTAGCCCATGCATACCAATCTAATTCAAAGAAGCTTGGTAGTTAGTGACACTCCTTAGAACTATCATTATGGTCATCATCATAATTACAACCCCTCACAAGTCTGTCGCTGAACATAGGCGTCCCCAGTAGAACTTTTTGTGGCAATAATCACGGTCCTGCATCCATCGAGTGCCTAGATCTTTTAACAAGTCATCACTCTATCTAGTGAATGATCACTCTACAAGTCCCCATCTGCTGTCGGTTCGTTGAGCTATATGACCGGCCTACTGCCAATTAACCTTACTGATCCGTTGGGCTTAGTTGATTACTCTGGATTTACTATTGATATCTTCATTACAAAGTCACGCGAAGAAAATACGAGCATGGCCTTCTAAATATCTCGCTAAGCGACCTTGAGTTTCCTTAAAACTAAGATGTAATACAAAACAAACAACTTTTTAATAAATAAAAAATTGTCACCGAACGTCGATAAAGCGGCCAGTTAGGTTATTATTTTTTCCACTCATTGTAATGAACATACTGCATTGATACTGAGAAAAAATCCTTATTAAAACAAGATACTATATAATTGCTAAAATGGTATCATTGAAAGTTAACAGTTTTACGCTCGCCAGATGTCACTAATTGGAACTAAAGTGAATTAGTTGTCACGCAAATGAGCTCACAGTGTCGTCATCATTGAAAGTTGCGATTTCATTATAATTTTTTGGGTTTTTAGCATAGAATACCAAAATACATAAACTATAGAATTGGTGAGTGGGCAGTGACTGTGTAGCCACTAAGATATCAATTCACACCTATAAATTTCAACGCAGTCGGTGAGACCGACTAATGGAGTCTGATGTAATACCAGGGATTTTTAAATAGTCGGACAATACCTTCAAAGCACAAGCGGTTGTGTTCTCCTTCTTGTCTTCATTCACACATTCACTAGCAGAATCTTTCTCCGAGCTCTTATATCCATATCATTATTCTGACGGGTCAACATTTCTACTTGTTATTGCAAGCTCTTAAGCGCAGTTAGAACAAAGGAACGGAATGTCTTGAACTGATGATTGATATTTGAAGTAGGGCTCGTAGCTGGAATTGCGCTCTTAAGGTCCTTTTGAACCTCAGCCATCCTCAAGTTAAAGTGCTGAGTGAGGTTCGCAAAATATTTCTTAATGGACTCCATTTAACTTTTAGGTTATTGTGAGCAATGATAACAATATGCAGCAATGCTCACTAGTTACTTTCAAATAATGTAATCAGATTAAACTGGCAGGAGTTGGGATATCACAAATACATTAGTTTTATATACATGAGCAGTAAATAAGACGTCTAATTTATTCGACTCCTACCGTCAAAAAAAAGTTCAGAGTGAACTCCTATATGATCTAGATCGTATGAGCGCACTCGGTCCGAAAGTACTCGCAGAGTGAAAACCCGGCTTAAGTGATACAGATATTCGCACGCGGATTTAAGGTACATTTTGATTTAATACGCGCGCCAATACGTTTTTTTTCGACGAAATAAATGGCGGACTAATTTCACGAAGGTCACTTTCGTATTGTTGCGCGCCACTATTAATGTCTTGTACATGGCAACACTAGTTACACTAGCGCCCCCTAGTGTCGAGTAAATGAAAGTATTGCGCGCCACTATTAATGTCTTGTACATGGCAACACTAGGTACACTAGCGCCCTCTAGTGTCGAGTAGCAGAACTAGGAGAGTCGAGATCCTTCTAGAAATTTCGGGGCCGATATGTACTCGTACATTCTAGATGTCGCTACAGTAGAAGGTCCTGGAAACTAGCTGAGGCCCTATATAAGGCCGGTATAGACCACAACCGGGGAGTATTGAATTGGCGATACAAGAGAATACTTCGAAGCGAAATAACGGCGAACTGTGTTTTATTATTAGTGTGATTTTAGATTGTAATTAGTGTTATGTAATTAAAGTGTCAATTTTGGTAATTCAATCGGCAGTTTTTAATTGTCTCGAACCCCAAGCTCGTAACAATTGGTGTCAGAAGTGGGATCAAATATGCCGATTTTACCTAAAGACGACACCGAGGGTATCCGTACCCGAAGTCAACGCCAACAGGAGACGGACCAGAAACGATTTGGTGGTGCAACGTCACAGACGTCGGCAGGCCAGTTGCCGACCACGGAGGCCGGCCCGTCAGCAGCTCCTGCATCTGCAGCACCTGACTTAGGTACTCTGATGATGATGCTGCAGGAACAAGCTCGCCGACAGGAGGAACAGGCCCGCCGACAGGAGGAACAGGCTTGTCGGTTGGAAGAGCAGCTGTAGCGCGGACAGGAGGAACAAGCCCGCCAACAGGAGGAACAGGGCCGTCGGTTGGAAGAGCAGCTCAAACGCGATAAGGAAGAGCAGATACTTCTCATGAAGGACCTTCACGCTACCTTCGGGAAAGAAATAAGTGAGGTGAAGGATAAGGTTGCTCAATATGACAACCGCCTGTCGGAAGCTGAAACCCGAATCGACCAAGTGTACAATCGGGTTGACAATGTGATGGCTGACGTAAAGAAAACGCTGAACGACCTCAAAATTGGGGATGGAGTTACAGCTCCCGTGGTAGCTACAACACCTTCGCTACGTGGATTCAAAGTGCCACCGTTCGACGGGACTTCTTCCTGGTCGGCCTATAAAATCCAGTTCGAGGCTGTCATGAAAGCGAACGGCTGGAATAAAAGTCAGGCCATGACTGCTCTCACCCTAGGCCTGCGCGACCAGGCATTAACTGTTCTGGAAGCTCTCGGTAAGGAAGTGACTTACGAGCAGCTCCTTGAGGCATTGGAGGCGAGATATGGCGACGCTCACCTGGAACACGTCTTTCGTGCGCAGCTCAAAGATCGCGTGCAACGCAGTAACGAAAACCTGCAGCAGTGGGCCCTTGAGGTGGAGAAGCTGGTTCGAAAAGCATACCAGTCTGTACCTGCGCTTATTGTAGGGAACCTGGTGCAGACATTCATTGACGGCATCCGCGACCTTGAATTCAGAGCTGCTGTGAGGTTCGGGCACCACGAGACGCTTAAGGACGCCTTGACCCATGCACTGGACGTGGAAGCCGTGCGGCAGGATCATCGTTCTCACCGCGTCAGGGAGGTTGCAGCAGCTACAGTTCAGGACCGCAATAAAAGCTACAGCCCTAGGTGCTACGGCTGTGGGGATAGGGGCCATCTTCGATCCAGCTGCCCTAAACGAACTGTAAAAAGGGAAGGTGATCGATGTCGAGAGGGTAGTGTGGCTGACAGCAACGCCCAGCAGCAGCAGGGAAACTGGCGGGTGCTGGCTGATGTTAAAAGAGCCCCAAGGATTTCGATCTCACAAACCCGTGATGGAAACAGCCTGATCATCAAGGGCGAGGTCAACGGAAAGCCGTGTAAACTGACCATAGACACTGGAGCTTCTCGCACGGTTGTCAGTTCCCAACTTATAAATCAGTTTCTTGGGGACTCCGCATACAACCGCGAACGCATTAATTTGGTAACAGCCACCGGTCAGCGCATACCCGTCCGTGGAGAGAAGGAGATGAAGTTGAAGCTAGGCAACATGATCTACCTGCATAATGTCATCGCGGCTGATATATTGGACGACTGCATCCTGGGCCTAGACTTTATGAGGAAGAATTGTTGTAAGATCGACGTTAAGCAAGGTGTTTTGAAATGTGGACAAGAGGAACTTTTCGTGGAAGGGGCGTTACCAGGGAATGTGTACAGCCTTAAGAAGATTGTTCTTCCGCCGAGATCGGAAACGATTGTGCCGGTTAGTCTTCCTCGGAGTCCTGGGCAAGCTCATCGTTGTGTACTCGTGGAAAGGGTAGACAATGACCTTCCATGGAAAGTGGCTCGAACCTTGGTCAGAACCACCGACATCTCAGGAGTACGTGTGTTGAACCTTTGTGATCAGGAACAGATTATTGAAAAAGGCACATTGGTTGGTACTAGTGAGGAAGTGGATTGGTTGCGTCAGTGCGAATATCTATCGACTGGAACCCCCAGCAAGGATGGACAAACGAGAGTGACCACACTTTTAGAAGACTGTCGCAGCGTTCTCTCCCCGAATGAAATGGTCAAGGCGAAGAAGTTGTTACTCAAGTACGCCAATGTTTTCTCGGCAAACGAAGCTGACATAGGAAAGACTGGCTTAGTTCAACACAAAATAAACACAGGACAAGAATTGCCTATTCGTCAGCGGCCAAGAAGATTGCCTGTAGCACGTGAAAAGGAAGTGGAAACCATGATTGAGGGAATGGTGAAGGATGGTGTTATTGAACCTTCATCTAGTCCATGGTGTTCACCTGTGGTGCTGGTAAAGAATAAGGACGGCAGCATGCGGTTTTGTGTTGACTACCGCCGTCTGAATGACGTTACGAAGAAGGACAGCTATCCCTTGCCAAGAATTGATGACACGCTGGACATGCTTACAGGCGTAAAGTGGTTTAGTACGCTGGATCTGAAAAGTGGCTACTGGCAGGTTGAAATTGACCCTAAGGACAAGGAGAAAACTGCATTCTCGACAGGAAAGGGTCTGTGGCAATTTAAAGTCATGCCGTTTGGATTGTGCAATGCTCCAGCAACGTTTGAAAGGTTGATGGAGCCGGGCTAATTGGAAATGCCTGTCTGGTCTATTTGGATGACATCATCATCGTAGGCCGTACGTTTGAGGAACACCTTCAAAACCTGGAACGCGTGCTCATGAAGATCCAGAGTGCCAACCTCAAGTTGAGTCCGAAGAAGTGCTCACTATTCAAACGGGAAGTTAGTTTTTTGGGGTATGTAGTGTTGGAAGAAGGTATCCGCACGGATCCAGAGAAAATTGCTGCTGTCAAGGAGTGGCCGGTCCCAAAAGACAAGACACAGGTTAGAGCATTTTTGGGTTTGTGCTCTTATTATCGGCGATTTGTGAAGAACTTTGCAGATATAGCCAAACCTCTGCACAAGCTAACCGAGGAGAAGCGACATTTCTGCTGGGATGAAAGTTGCGATATTGCATTCCAGGAGCTCAAGAACCGTCTGTGCAAAACACCTATTTTGGGGTACCCTGATGCGGGCAAGGAATTCATAGTTGACACAGACGCAAGTGATATAGGACTTGGCGGTGTGTTGTCTCAACGGAATGGTGATCAAGAGATTGTGATAGCGTACTTCAGCAAGTCGTTGTCAAAGCCGGAAAGGAACTATTGTGTCACAAGACGGGAATTGCTTGCTGTGGTAAAGTCCTTGCAGCATTTTAGCAAATATCTTCTAGGGCGGAAATTCCACTTACGAACTGACCATGCTGCACTGAAATGGCTATTGCAGTTCAAAAATCCGGAAGGACAAGTTGCGAGATGGATTGAACTACTGCAGCAATACGACTTTGTGATCGAACATCGCAGCGGGAAATCTCATGGCAATGCAGATGCATTGTCAAGAAGACCTTGCCCTGAAGATTGCAAGCATTGTACTAGGCAAGAGGGTAAAGAAGTGGTATCTGCGAGGATATTCAGAACAAACCAGCTCAGCAATGAATGGAAGGACAGCCTACAACATGCACAGCAGGAAGATTCGGACATTAAGCCGATTCTGGAATGGATGAAGGCCAGTGCTCCTAAGCCCAAGTGGAGCGACGTCTCAGCAATGAGTTCGACCACGAAAAGCTATTGGGCCCAATGGGACAGCTTGCTGATTCAGGATGGAGTCCTGTGCCGTAAATGGGAAAATGGTCGGGAAGACAGATGTCATTTGCAAATGGTTGTCCCTAAGGCTAAAGTACCAGATGTTCTACAACTGTACCATAGTAGTTCTTCAGGAGGCCACCTGGGAGTTAAACGAACTCTCCTGAAGATCCGAGAACGGTTTTACTGGGTCCACTGTCGTGACGATGTCGAGGACTGGTGTCGCAAATGTACAAGTTGTGCGGCTGTAAAGGGACCTCAAATTTGTAGTAGAGGCGCATTGAAATTGTACAATGTTGGTGCACCATGGGAGAGGATAGCCATTGACGTTGCGGGGCCGTTTCCGGAAGGTGAAAGTGGTAACAAGTATTTCATGGTTGTGATGGATTACTTCACTAAGTGGCCAGAAGTCTTCGCCATTCCAAATCAAGAAGCTTCAACAGTTGCAGATAAACTAGTTCATGAAGTCTTCTGTCGTTTTGGAGTACCCTTAGAGATTCACAGCGATCAAGGAAGGAATTTCGAGTCTCAAATATTCCAGGAAACTTGCAGAGTTATGGGTACTCATAAAACACGAACAACTTCTTACCACCCACAATCTGATGGAATGGTAGAACGATTTAATCAGACATTGGAAAGGTACCTGGCAAAAGTTGTGGAAAAACGGCAACGAGACTGGGACAGGCACATACAACCGTTTTTGTTGTAATATCGAAGCGCTGTTCATGAAAGTACATCAGTGACGCCAGCTTTCGCAAACTTTGGGAGAGAATTACGGCTGCCTGCAGACCTAATCACCGTAATACCACCAGATGCCCCACGCAGTATAACCGATTATGCAAATGACTTGCGGAACAAAATGAATGACATTTATGAGCACGTCAGACAGACGGGCCAGCAAACGTCTGAGAAGATGAAAACACGGTATGACCGCAAAATGAACAACAAGGGCTTTGATGAAGGTTCACTAGTGTGGTTACACAATCCAGTTCGCAGCAAAGGGAAATCTCCTAAGCTTCAAGCTAAATGGGACGGACCGTACCGGATTATGACAAGGATCAATGACGTAACCTACCGGATACAGAAAGGTGCCAGAGGTACTCCTAAGATTGTCCATGTAGATCAACTGGCGCGTTATTATGGGGCCAATAATGCTCGGGACGAGCATGTCTTAGGAGGGGGCAGTGTTGCGCGCCACTATTAATGTCTTGTACATGGCAACACTAGTTACACTAGCGCCCCCTAGTCTCGAGTAAATGAAAGTATTGCGCGCCACTATTAATGTCTTGTACATGGCAACACTAGGTACACTAGCGCCCTCTAGTGTCGAGTAGCAGAACTAGGAGAGTCGAGATCCTTCTAGAAATTTCGGGGCCGATATGTACTCGTACATTCTAGATGTCGCTACAGTAGAAGGTCCTGGAAACTACCTGAGGCCCTATATAAGGCCGGTATAGACCACAACCGGGGAGTATTGAATTGGCGATACAAGAGAATACTTCGAAGCGAAATAACGGCGAACTGTGTTTTATTATTAGTGTGATTTTAGATTGTAATTAGTGTTGTGTAATTAAAGTGTCAATTTTGGTAATTCAATCGGCAGTTTTTAATTGTCTCGAACCCCAAGCTCGTAACAGTATTATGAACATTAGCGACGTTGAAGTCAGTGCATATATTATGATTATAACGTAATATACTAATTGCGATGTCTGAGGGTGTGCGGTAATTACTAATTATATATATATATATATATATATATAATAACTTAAATTATGTTATTTTATAACAAGACGAAACACTAACATTATTTTGGAATTTACAGTAAAATACCGCAACTCGTCTACCAATATAGTGTAATAAATTTTAGCATTTATTTCACGTAATGCCAGATGAATTAGCTTAGTAGTCATGAGAAGACAAATTCCAAGTAATGGTAGCCTAGTATAATATAGTAATTTTAGTAGTACGCCTAGGTGGCAGGACTCCTTTGGTGGTCTGGGTAGGTACCACCTTCTTACCTATCTCTGCTACCAAATAGGAGTACTGGGTACTGCTGTGTTCACGTCTGAAGAGTATAAAGCGCCAGTATAATAACAGGCTCATAGGCATTCCATTTTAGTCCTCAGAAGCAGCAACGCACCTGTAGCACTCTTTGTTATACTGTAAGTTTGTATGTCACTTGAGTTTCATAATAAAAATGAGCTTTAAAAAGACTGTTAACTTTATTAAATAATCATTATGATATATAATATTCAGCACCGTCAAAGGTGATGTTTTTAAACGGAGCCAGACAGTATTAAAATGTTTCTTACTGCCAAGAACTACCTCCCAGTATTATAAAAAAATTGTAAATCCAATTGGGCATACCTTAAGCGCATTAAAAATATTACACACTATCGGCTTCAACACCCTCTAAAACTATGAAAATGACACCCATGTTAAAAAATTGGTACCTACTTCAGCCGCCATCTTGGATTTAAATTTCGACAGCACTATCGGTTTCAACACCCTTGAAACCCATGAAAATGACACCCATGATGAAAACATTGATACCTATTGCAGCCGCCACCTTGGATTTACATTTCGACAGCGCTATCGGCTTCAACATCCTAGAAAACCATGAAAGTGACACCCATGATGAAAAAATTGGTACCTTATTCAGCCGCCATCCTGGATTTACATTTTGATAGCACTATCGGCTTCAACACCCTCGAAAACCATGAAAATGACACCCATGACGAAAAAATTTATACCTATTGCAGCCGCCATCTTGGATTTACATTTCGACAGCACTATCTGCTTAAGCACACTCGAAAACCATGAAAATGACACCAATGATGAAAAAGTTGATATCTATTGCAGCCATCATCTTGGATTTATATTTCGACAGCACTATTGGCTTCAACACCCTCGAAAATCATGAAAATGACACCCATGACGAAAAAATTTATACCTATTGCAGCCGCCACCTTGGATTTACATTTCGACAGCACTATCTGCTTCAGCACCCTCAAAAACTATGAAAATGACACCCATAATGAAAAAATTGATACCCCGCCACCTTGGATTTACATTTCGACAGCACTATCGGCTTTAACACCCGTGAAAACCATGAGAATGACACCCATGATGAATAAATTGATATCTATTGCAGCCGCCATCTTGGATTTACATTTCGACAGCACTATGGGCTTCGACATCCATGAAACCCATGAAAATGACACCCCTAATGAAAAAATTGATACCCCTCCACCTTGGATTTATAATTCGACAGCACTATCGGCTTTAACACCCGTGAAACCCATGAGATGACACCCATGAAGAAAAAATTGATATCTATTGCAGCCGCCATCTTGGATTTACATTTCGACAACACTATCGGCTTCAACACCCTCGAAAACTATAAAAATGACACCCATGATGATAAAATTGGTACCTTATTCAGCCGCCATCTTGGATTTACATTTCGACAGCACTATCGGCTTCAACACCCTCGAAAACCATGAAAATGACACCCATGATGAAAAAATTTATACCTTTTGCAGCCGCCATCTTGGATTTACATTTCGTCAGCATTATCGGCTTCAGCACCCTGAAATACCATGAAAATGACAACCATGATGAAAAAACTGATACTATTGCGGCCGCCATCTTGGATTTACATTTCGTCAACCCTATCGGTTTCAACACCCTCAAAAACCATGAAAATGTCACCTATGACAAAAAAAATTGATACTACTTACTTTTAGTACGTACTACTATTATTCATTCTGTGCTTTTAAAATATTTTAATAAAAAAATCTCCTATTATTATTACAATGAAGTATCTAACAAATCTGGTTATTCGAATATTGTGTATTTGTACAGCGATCTTTTTGAGCCGCTGCAAACAACCGAAACAATGTCCACTAACGACGGCGACTGACGCCGAGCTGAGCGAGTGAGTAAACTACTCTGTGGCTGTAGCTCCCTATTTACAGAAATAATTTAAATACAAGGCTACCAAATCAACGAGTATTTCGCCATTTTGGAGCCGAAAAAAATTAATTATAGATAAACAAAACAAAATTACACTGCCATTTACATTCAGTGGCTTCCCACGTGATAGATGAAGAGATTAAAAATAGATTGAGTTAAACAATTGATATTTTCAAAAGTTAACGTGTTTACGAGTACAATGCTTGGGGTCATGATAAATCCACAACATAAGCCACTAAAATCCCTTTTTTATTTAAAAATAGCAATTAATCGATTTAAATAAAATATTAATAAGTTCAACAATCATTTATCTTTCTAACAATGTGCTTTTTATATCATTTATATGTATAATATGATTGCTAGATACGATTTAATGCGATAAAACGTTGGAATCTTAATTTTAAGGCGATAGTAGAACATAACTTGCGCTTTCGCTTAAGGCATGCAATATAATGTTATCCGTGTTCAAGTGACTTATTATAGAGTTTTGACGCTGAGGGACGCGAGTCTGAATCCCGCTTGGTTCAAGTATAATGTATTTCTACAAAAATAATTGTTCTGGGGCTGGATGTACATATATAGTTCAATTTATTTTTGTATTCTGGCACCCGTAGACGCGCGGATGGTCGTCGCTGTCTACGCGTAGCCAAAGGATGGACAGGTACAAACCTTCAAGACCACCGAAGCGTCGAGAACCGATGTCCTCTCTGGCGTATACGCAAACTCCAGAACGAGGCACTACCCCGTGTAGGAGAGCACACTTGCGTCTCGATCAAAAACATCAAGTCCGGCTTCGCCGTTTCGCCGTTAGTGGACGTTGTTAAGGTTCGACTGAAGTCCACTGATGTTGAAGAAATTCACGGATAGCGTGGCAGGTGTAGTCTTGGTTTGTCCCGAGCAATTATTTTGTCTTGAGCGGAATTTCCCCCCCCCCCCCCTCCCAACCATGCTCAGGAGTTGAGTAGTTTGGTCGTGGATGTTCAGCGAGGGATTCTCCAGGGATGCTGTGAGGTCATGGTCAGGTCACCACCTTGGCCGCCGAGCTGGCCCATACGTGCAACAGCAAAAGCTGCCGCGCGGTTCTACTACTGTTCATTTCGATTTATTGTTTTTACTTTTTTAATCAGTATTATGTTATGACATTGCAATGAAATATACGTTCGGTATTAGAACATTCACTTTATTAGATGCAATAAGTGAGATGAAATGAACGCCAGCTTCTGTGAGTACACCTGAGACAGTAAAATATCTCTTGTAAAATTGAAAATTTCTTAAAGTATTCTCGAGTTCTCGTTGTAATCAATTGTTTTAACATAAAAATAATATGACAAATGGGTTTATTTGTACCACGCAATCACAATTTAAAGACACGCCACAGAGACGGAATAATGCCTACCGCCATCAATAATTAAAATGGTAAACCGGAGTCCCTACTACATGGCTGTAAAAATATAAAATAAATTACCTATCCACATAAAAACTGAAAATAAGATAAGGTACACATTTCATTAAAAAAAACTGCAGCATTCTTAATAGAAAATTGTTTCTACTCAGTTAAAGAATACATTGCAGCAAAACACAAGTAACAAATTACATATCTTTTACAAAACTAACAGAACTAATATACCAAAGCATTATCTCAACAAAAATATATAAAAAAGGTAAAAGCATTTTGATACACAAAAATATCATGGATAGTATCAGTAGAAGAACAATTATGTATTGATATAAAATGTCACAAATGCCTTTGTATTTTGCACGATTTATTATTACTAAATTATTCGACTATATTATTAATTCATTAAATTAATTACTTTATAATGTTTGTATTTCATAACTTATTATATTTCTCTTTCTCAAATTTTCAATATCAGAAATAGGCTACTAAGTTGAGAAAAATTGTTATTATTTATTTACTTATATAATTTATTGTACTACTTGTAAAGGTCCACGCAGTACACCTCATGGAATGGTTAAGCTGTGGCATAAATACATCTACTTATATTCTTAATTAAGAATCAAAATGCAGATAAATTGCCTATTGCCTGAGGACCGAGATGGAATGCCTCTTTCCGGTAAAAACGGTCTCTAGTCCTTTGAACTCACTATATGAAACACAGCAGCACTGAACTGCTATTTTACGCTGAAACGAAAATATTGTGAGAAAATCCGCATGTCCGAGGAATAAAATACAACATGACAAGCCAGACTACACCGGTGCGTGCGGTCTTATGGCTTCATAACTCTCTTCGAAATGAGGAGAGGCTCGTGCCCATCTGTGAGACGTATAATTAATGCTGTTATTTTAATTAGTTATTTATTCAGTAAGTTACAACCAATATATGTCCCACTGCTGGACACAGAAGGCCTCTCATTTCTAATACGTGTTGGCGAACTTCACATGTCTAAAAATATTTTTTTTCTTATTTCTTAGACATGCAGCTTTCCTTAGCATGATTAATTTAACGCAGAGGACGTAGTAAGTCAGCACTCAAAATAGCAATTGACGATTTCATTGGTGCCGGCGGGAATGGAACCTGGTTTGCACGTAAATCGTGAAATCTACAGCTAGCGCTTAGCTGAGCTTTTGTTACTTTTCTTAACGTTTACATTATTGTTAGAGTCCAATGTTGAACATAGGCCTGCCGCACAGGGTGCCTCAAGCAGAATTCTGAGTCACCTGCATCCATCGAATCCTTACACGTTTAATTGATCGGTCACACAATCTGGTTAGGGTTCGCCTGCGAATACGAGGCTACCATTCAAGAAACTTTTTTCTTAACTTCAATTTTTTTGAGCTTTATGATCGACTTACTTGACGCTAATTTTTTTCTACCCTATGATTTAGCAGTCATTGAATTTGTCACCCCATTTCGTCCCATGAGTGTTGTAACAGATGAATATCGAATATTCTAAATAAATGTTATGGTTTCAAATATACGGTGGCAATGACGAAATTGCGAAGTACTGCGATCGTCAATCCATTCGCCGTGACGATTAGGCAAATCTCTCTACAACAGTAAACGGTCTCCTTCAGCTGTGGAATTTGAGAGACTGATAAGGAAAGAGAAGAATGCAGCTTGGATTTTTTTTAATTAAACATAAATTTAAAACCTATAGCTACCGTTAACTAGTGAACTTTATACCCGTGTAAAAGATTTTTTTCAATGGGCTATAAGTGTCAAGACCTGAGTAATGCTGTTATATCGGGTTTAACAGATAAAAATGAAATATGCAAACTGCATGAAAAGCTTTAAAAAAATTTGGCATCTTTAAATACTGCTTTTAAATATAACATGGCTTAGAAGACTAGACTAAGATATAGGAATAGGGTCTCCGGTAAACAAGATTTACCGTACGAAAAACAATAACATTAAGCTGCTCTCTTACGCTGGTATTCTGTGAGAGCGTGAATCTTCCCGAGTCTAGCCGACCTATCTATGTTATAGCCAAGGGGAAGTTAATTTGTTCGGAAAATGTAAAAGTTATTGTTTTTTTCTGTACTATTAACTATATTTTATATTAATAACATTAAAAATAAATAACCAAACCACTCCTATTCATTAAAGTAGAAAAATTAAAAAAAAAAACTCTATCTGCAGGCTCTATTACGTATAGATCTTAATATATAGTTATAGTAGTAATAAGTTGGCTTTTATTTTTTATCAACAGTTTAATTTTCTCTGTTTGAAACTGTCGACACTTGTCTCGACTGCTCTCGACTGTTACATACACGTACCATAATTGTATGAGTAAACTGAGTAAACTGAAACTGATATATATTTATTTTCAGAAATATCACATACAAGTTAAATTTCAATACAAAAACCAAGTTTCTTTTTTTTTTGTAAAAGCCTGTACAATTTATGAAGAATTACAAAATAAATTTTATCGTCGATCTATAAACGTCCATCACGCCATTAAAATTGCATATTTAAAAATTACAAGTTTTAGTAATTATAAGGCTTTTGTCTAATAAGTATTCTCTTTATTTATTTTTAAAACATTTTGATCATAAATTTTTTGCAATTTATTATAAATTCTGGGAGCCATACCGAACGTTACTTCAAAGTAAAGATTATATAATGAAATTATCGACAGAATAACTATCAAATAATTAGTTTCATATAGGCACAAGCAACGTCATGAGCACCGACGGAAATCGATAAGCACATTAAGCGCTTTTGACAGATGTTTTAGTATCGATATTCAATAATATACATAATATACAGAATATCCACTACCACATAACATCCCGTGGGTGTCTTAAGAGCGTAGACGGGCCGCATTTTTTCCATACAAATGTATTCTCCTATTCTCTTCCTGGATAATGCCTCTAGAGTAATCAATTTTGTTTATAAATATCTAGGTCTATTGAATGCATGCCTCTGTCATTTATTTTTTTCCAAAAAGTTATTACAAAAATAAATATGCCTTTCCAAAAACCTAAAAAAATGCCCCTTTTTTACCTCCGTAATCAGACGACTATTAAACAAATTTGAAAAGTTTTTAAGATAAAAACAAGTGATAGGAGCATAGACCTATTCTTTCTTTAAATTTTTATACCAAAAATAATTTAATCGGCTTAGTTTTCGAGGAGAAAACAGGGGAATACGAAATGTCGATCAATCATGGTTTTTGTAGGTAAAACCGTTCTGAGCTGCAGTTGTCCCTATCGCACTCTACGGGGGAGACCAGAGGTGAGGTGAGGTGGGTTAGACTAATAAGCACTTATTAGTCTAAACAATTAGGAAAGTGACAACTGTCGAAGTTTTTATCGATATCATAGTGATGTCAGTCGATATCGACGTATATCTTATACTGATTTACAGGCGGCACAGAACAGTGAAATTATTAAGACAAAGAAGTAACAATTCAGTGAATTTACGTTTAGTATTATTTGAAATGAACTTTAGCAAACTTTAGTGACATAATACGTAACTAATGTTAGAATTCTACTGATTGGTGAATAACTCTGCTTACTTGATTTGCCAGCTTTACTGGGGAGTTTATAAAGTTATGACTGCTCTTATCAAGTCAATTCTTAATATTTATGTGGCAGAAGAGGTGCTTGTGGGTATTTTAAATAAGTTAAGAATAACTATATATATAATCAGTTATATAATATTTAATGTAATGTCCTTGCTATTCAAGGAATACGGGGAACGTTTATTTAAACACACTGAACCCGTAAACGATCATTTATTTTCACAATACAGGGTAGCCGTAGAAACCGTTATTATTATCTACCGACACAATATGCTACATCCCTCCACACTTAGATTACAACGTAATATACAATATATAAGCATTATACCTAATTAATGATTAAGTACCACATTTTTATTTGGGAAGCAACCAACTATGCTTTATGTATAATTGATGGACATGTTGCGCTTACACAATTTTATAATTATAGGCAGCAAGAAATAAAGCATACCGTTGCAGTCTCGCTTCGGACATATGAGGAACTCCTTTATCGGGGGAGAAAATAGAAAGGAGGGGCTTGTGGTCTGTTCTCAAAATAAATGGTTGCTGGCGGCCATAAAGATATTGATGGAATTTTTTGATTCCATAAATAATGGCAGTCGCTTCTTTCATAATTTGACTATAGCCACGCTCACTTTTAGTGAGAGCACGTGAAGCGTAACTGATCGGGCGCTCGGCACCCGCGGGGTAGCGCACCGCGAGCACCGCGCCTAGCCCGCCGGGGGCCGCATCCACTGTCAGAACCAGCTGCTGCCGCGGGTCAAAGTGCGCCAGTACGCGACTTGAACATAACTCGTCTTTCAGCGTATATACACTTTTTTGGGTCGAAGTGGCCGTCAAGCGCAGCAATAATCGCCTTGTAATCGGTTGATTCAGGCGTATTTGGATACAATAAATCACGAGTAAGACGATATGAGTCTTGTGACATGCTATTCAATAAAATTGCCCGTCTTGTCACTCGGTGAGTCCAATAAAACTTTATATACATACAGTGGTTCTGCTTTAAGGCTATTGGGCATGTGTTACTTACCAGTCACATATAATAATGTAACGCATAATATAAAATTTTATGTTGTTGAAAATGGCCCGGTTCCCTTGCTCGGTAGGGACTTTATGACAAAATTTAATTTCGCTTTTATCTCATTAAATTATTGTTCAGTAGATAAAGAAAAATTTATTTTGTCGAAATATAAAACATTATTTTCTGGTGGGTTGGGCACGTTCAATAAGTATAAGTTAACGCTACACTTAAAAGAAGGTGTCACACCAAAATTTTTTAAAGCTAGGCCGGTGCCTTTTGCGCTCAAAAATAAGGTAAGCGCAGAGTTGGACCGATTAGTGCGCGCTGGCATACTCAAACCGGTTTCTTATTCTAATTACGCGTCACCGATTGTTGCAGTATTAAAGAAAAATAATGACGTACGTATTTGCGGCGATTATTCTATGACGATCAATAAGGCCCTAATAATTGACTCTTATCCATTGCCCAAAATAAGTGAGTTATGTGCATCGTTACACGATTGTCGTTACTTTAGTAGGCTTGATTTATCAAATAGTTATAATCAGTTCCTTCTAGATGATGAGTCACAAAAGTATACATGTATCAATACGCATAAAGGTCTTTTTGTGTATACAAGATTAGTGTTCGGTTTGTCAAATGCGCCAGCTTTGTTCCAGCGTGCTATGGTGCAACTGCTGCAGGGCATAGATGGCGTGGAGTGTTTCCTCGACGACTTGTTAATCGCGGCTCCGACCGCCGAATTACATTGGGAACGTGTCGATTTGGTACTAAGTCGTCTAAGAGACGCCGGGCTAATGCTCCAGCGCTCGAAATGTTCATTCTTCCAAAATAAAATAGAATATTTGGGTTTTGTTATTGATCGTTTTGGCCTTCATAAAAATCCGGATAAAATAAAGGCTATTACACAATACAGGGTAGCCGTAGAAACCGTTATTATTATCTACCGACACAATATGCTACATTTAATATGTACATTTATTCTGTCGTCATTTCCATTCTTTCTCTTACGGGTAAATTTCGTGGTATCCGACCGTCAATTATTTCGGCGAGAAGGCATTCGTGGAATTTTTTTTCTAATTTTGGTTCCATGTTTTGCCAAAATTCGTCATCTTTTTCAATTTTTTCATATAAAACACCCTTGGGGCTCCACAAAAGAAAGTAAAAAAACTTCGGCATGTGATGTACAATTGGCCTTGTACTTGATAATAGTAGTTGTGATTTCATTTTATTAACTTGTCGTTGTGGAGTATTAAATCGGCAACTGTGCAGCCTAAATGTTGGTGCTAAATGTTTGAAATAGCAGACAAAGAAATATTTTATATCTGCGACTCTGCATGATTGATTTTTGATTTTCTTCATTATGGGCACCATCATCGTCATCACAAACTAAATGCAAGTCATTGAGTGTAGTGGTCGACGATGAGGAGCTTTTTTTTTATAGGAGAGGGGGCAAACGAGCATGCGGCTCACCTGATGGTAAGTGACTACCGCCGCCCATGCAACACCAGGGGAACAAGGGGAGTTGCAGATGCGTTGCCGGTCTTTTAAAAAGGAGTATGCTCTTTTCTTGAAGGTCCCTAAGTCACAATCGATTCCACAAGAAAGTGCGATTTAGCAACATCTTCTAAATCGCACAGTGGTGGACCGTCAATCATCCAGATGGTGTGGATGGTATCGGGAGTCCTGTCGCGATGCGCGTACGTGAAATTTGGCGGCTGGGATTAATTCGAACAATTCCTCAGAGCACTCCCCGTGAAAGAAAATACAAAGAGATGCAACATCTCTTCGCAGCGCCAATGAATCGAGCCGATCGGAAAGGACTCGGTCCAGCCCAGAGATGGGAACAGTATTGCATGTGAGGCCGAACCTGCGCCTTGTAAAGTTGCAGGCGTTATGCCGGCATTAAATACTGTCCCGCTCTGCTGAGCACGCCAAGCTCTTTAGAGGTCAATTTGGCCTTCCCTTCCAAGTGACCACGAAACTGCACATCACACGACATGTCGACGCCGAGGATCCGTCCCCCTTGGACTCTACTACCTCCGTCCATCTATGAGGTTGGTAGACCAAAAGATCACCAGCTGATCGACCCCGACGAAAAAAAAGCTTGCGCTTTCTTCAAACGGTTCTCAACTCTCTCTGAAAGTTGCATGAAAAAAACATTTAAAAGTGCCCATGCAATTTGAAGGTTTCTCTTGATTTTCCTGGGATTCCATCATCAGAACCTGACTTATGCCTATCATCATCAGCTCAGCAACATGATATGATGATTACCAGGCACAAATAGATGCGTTAGAAAGTACATAAAGGTTTTTTCTCTTAGCACTCAAGAATAGACGCGTTTTATTCCCTTTTCTTCGACCCATTATTAACGAAAAAGGGTTTACCTGAACCAAAAATTATTATGATATAATTATATTTGTAAGTTGACATTTTATCAAAAAAAAATCAATAATATAACAAAACACTACTTGTACTTTACAAGCAGTGTTTTGTTAAATTATTGATTTTCTTTTTTCGATTTGCAGGGGGTAAAATGTTAAAATTTATTTACAAATAAAAAAATACACTCAATTTTTCTCTAGTCGTTGGAACAAATAGGTATTCAAATCCATTCCACAAACCGAGTCAAAACAGTGAAGTAAAGAATCAAGTCCGTAAACATGGTGCGCGCGGAAGATGCGTGGTAATGAGCTACGCACACAAATACAGATTATTCACTCACACATATTGATACCTCGGTTGCTCGGGCGCAGTGCGACGGCAATAGTTTCTTTAAAAACCTATTTCTCAATTCCCGCGCAGACCGACTACGCTCATAAGAGGTGACAGAGAAACAAATCAGGCCAATGTCCATGCTCATCTGGCAGCAGCATTTTCCTAATAAGGACTAAATAAAAAACTGCGGTTGCCAATCCATTTGCAAAGCGTAAATGCTACGCGAGAATTTATCGCGCGTAAGTGGAATTTCCTAGCGGAAAATATTTATCTCTATAATATTTGACAAATATTCATAACGTGCTTTTTTAGTAATGATTGCTGTAAAAATAATACGTTGAAATATGTATTACTAGTATTAGTAAAGTTTCCAAGAGTCATTGAAATTAATGAAGTACTGTATGTATTATGTTTAGATCTCCACTGCCGTATATAGAAGCTCAAAGTCACTCAATGAGATTATACTTTGCTTGGGCTTTCTTTCCGTGTCAAAATGTATAAAGAAGATATGTACAGCAGAACAAAAATAATTTAACCTTATGAATCAGTAGGCTAAACTGACAACCGATGAGAAAGAAAGTTATGTCAGTCTCATACTAGCTAGCGAAGTCAAGAAGACTGTATTGGGCAACTCTCTACTACAAGATGTGAGGGTCAGATAAAACTTATAAGGAGTCGATGAATGCAGATGGCCCAGTATCGTGCCTTGTTCCTATTTATCGGAGAGGTCCATGTACAGAAGTAGACTTGTATGAGTGGTCTGTAATAATGAGGATGATTGTAGTCCAGAAGACTAGAGTACTACTTCGTATTACAATCTGATGTTTTGTAGAATATTTCATATTCAGTAAGATTTCTTAAAACATTTTAGGTGTTCAAAATACTGTTTTAAATGATATTATTTAATATAATAAAACATTGCAAGCAAACACTAATCGTTCAGATTAGTATTCATTTAAGACACAACAGTTTTAAGCTGCGTGCGGACAGTTCATTGTTAATATAATATTATAAAACTTGAATTTCCACTTGTATGTAAACGAATTTACCAGTGCGTGTTAAAGTCATTGTTCAAAAAACGGTAGGCACTTTTCAACCGCTCAATATATCATCTCGCATGACGCGTCACCGACACGTGTGATGAACGCGCGGTGGTCTGGCTTCGACGTGTGCTCTGTTTATTTATTACCTGTACACTAGGTTATTGCAACTGTAATATTTTGAAGAATTATGAATGGTACTATTAACTTGGTCATATTAGATGATAGTCAGCTCTTTTTAAGTAACGTTTAATTTTTAACTTTGTTTCATATTTTAGTCTAAATTAAGAATCCTTATTTAAAACTATTTTGATATCATTGCAAAGGGCAATTCAGAGCAATAAAGTCTGAACGGTGAAGCATAAGTTATATAAAAAATTCAGTGTGTCACTACGGTGTGCGAATTATCAGACTATTTCAGGTATGTCAGGTATTTGAGCTAATCATTCGTGAATACATGAGATGAAATTCACAAGGTGATATGGAAAGCTTGGATAGCTAAAATATAGTTTTTTTATAAAAACTAAAAGCCAGAATAACCTCAGAAATATCTTCAGAAGTCGGTGCTAATACAAACTGCATATTAGTATTAAAGACTCGGCTTCTGAAGCTAATATGCGGAAATTAAATTTTACCTTTTAGCATTTTTATTTCGGCTTTTAATATTTAATTTTATTATTTCAGTGTAATAAGGAACATCATAAGCTCGAATGTTATCTATAGATTTATATTAAAAATGTTACCTACAATTTTTTCACTCTTAGGTGTGATAGACGTATAAATTATTTTATGAAAAACACATCATTAGGGTGACAAACGAGCACACAGTCCACCTCCACCAGATTTATTGACTAATAATTAACGGTTTATAATAAATGATAATAGAAATCGGTAAATATTTCTTTTTTTTAAATATTTATAGATTTTAAACTAAATAAGTATTATATAGGTACTTTGATCGTACGTATTTACTAAATCGTATAAAGAAACGTAAAGGAGACAATCGTTTTTGGTCCACGTTTGGTTCTGTTCTGATGATTTATTACGAGTATAAAAAAAATTGTAGTCGAGATGCGCCAACTCGATTAACTGCAGTTGAAATTCACGTAACTCGAATTGTTCTCGGGTTACGAAACTCGAATTGGCTGAACGAAGCTGTGTCAATTTGTTACAAATTATTTGTATATTTGTTCTCCAGCCTCATATATATTTTGGTATATTTATAGAAAATCTACATAAAATTAATGTTATTAATAATTTAATCATCACAAATTATACTTAATCGGTTTATTGATATTACATGAAAACTACCTTCATATTTGTTTACAACATGCCATCTGCGGCACCTTAATAGCATCAAACATGGGCCCTGAATTTAGCCATTGTAGATAGACAGTATAGAAAGTACATATATTTATGCATAAAACAGTAGTAATTACTTGTACCAGAAGCAAAGTTATATAGATTTCATAAGTATTGTAACTTAGTTAAGCCATTTTACTTGTGTAGTGGTTATATCCTTGTAGATAAGATGCTTCTATTATGATGAGACTGCTGTGTTGGTAACCCTGCAAAAAGGAATATTATTTTGTCGTCTACTTACAGATAATTAATATAAAAATAATATCCTTTATACACGGATATGTTATTATCAAGTTATTTTGAAAAAATATTTTGAAATGTTAATGATTGACAAAAATAAAGATAATTAAATTATACATGTGATTTTGTTATCTTTACTTACACAACCAGTGTCAAACATCTAACTTCATATTTACCAGTGTGTAGTAACATAGATAAACATGATATTACCTAGTCATTTCGGCTTTAATAGTGTGTGGGGCATATAACATTACACAATATAATATAGTAATAACTAATCAGTTAATATATTATAAAACACAGTTTACACACCGCATAAGAAACCTATTAAAACAAAGTTTTGACACCTCACCTGTCTGTCTGTTCCACTACTAATAGACTACTTTGGAAATGATTACAATAATAAATGTAGTGACATTTTACTTTGTGTTTTTATCCTTGTACAACAGTTGAAAACATTTTTCTTACTATATACCATGTAAAGGTAATATTATAAGTGTACATTTCATCCGTTATTCATCTTGGCTTTAATCATATTTATTTTATCACTGTAATGGTATTTGGGATGTATACTCACTAATCAAAAAATACATGTAAAAGTAGTTTCCACATCTCGTTTGTTCGTCTGTGCACTATGTTTTGCTTGATCTACTAAAAATATATTCTATCAATCTTAAAGTACCTATAAATGTTGAATGTACCTACAACTTTGTTTTATAAAGTTAAATATTAAGCTATTCTATTCTATATACACCATTCTATCTCATAATATCGGTGAAAACTACAAGAAAATAGCTTTTAGTTTGTTTTTAGGTTATTGTGATATTCATATTTTAGTTTTTAAATTTTTTTTAAATTTTTAATTTTCTCTGAATTTCCGTTAGATGCGATAGAACTAATAAAAATTTGTAATCTATAGATTATAAGGAATAAATTGGCATACATTTCATTAAGTTTCCTTCAAATTTGTGGTGGCCCATTCTCCATACAAAAAGAAATTGTCTCTTATTTTATAAGCCCTAACAAGCCGAGAACACTTTTTACATTGTTAAAACATAGTATAAAATTAAATCTTACTAAAAAGTTACACAGAATATAAAATTAAAAAGTTTCAATAAAGAAAAACTAATACAACAAAATTTTAATTGTCATACAGTCCTACTCCACGTAGTGTTGTGCCAAGAACGCTATATGCGTTTCCTCTTTGAATGGCTATACTTAGCATTTGAGCGAGAAAAACCAGCCCTTTTATCACCAGCAGCGATGACCAGTCGCGGATACAGTTTCTTTAGGAACTTCACCGCACGTGGTCCCCAAGGACCGATAGTCACTACAACAAATGACACAAATATGTAGTAATTTCTCAACGACTCATATTTGCGCCACACTTAATTCAGCTGTCTGTGATGCCGCCCCGGCTCGAAACGAAGTACTCTTGTGACGAGAGGTCGTCAAAGTGTCTACTCAAGTAGCATTCGAAAATTTACGTACATTTTTTTTGAATTACTGGAAATGATAAAATAGTAACCGTTGAATTCCTTTTTTTTTAAATATTTTTTCAGCAAGTTGTACAAAATAATGATTCATTACAAAAAAGTACAATATTTATAACATTATATTACATACATTTATCTTTTTTGTACAAGGTGGGGTATGATATGGCGTTGCCCTTTTGAACAATTTTATCAGTGCCGACGAGATTCAAACACGGGTTCCTCGCGTACTATGATATTTACAGTGAGCGCTTTAACCTCTGTGCTACCATGGCTCCAAAATCCGCCTTTACGAAGATTTTTTCGGAACTACTTGAGAAGATATTTCTCTCACAAGGTAAGAAAGGCCTCTGACATATCTTTTAAATTAGCATCTAATCTATAATAACCTTTTTTCATTTAAATGCATTTTAAAAGAGACTTGAATTTATACAACCACAAAAACCGAGTTCACTCGACATAGCTAGCTCACTCCATATAGCTTGAAGAAACAACAAACAAAGGGGAAGAGTTGTTCGCGAGTTGCAGCCTCGTAACGTTAAGCAAAGTGTAGGGCCCTTACTAGATGGAGTGACAAACTTGTAAGAAAATCTATGAATGCAGGTGACACAGGACTTCAGGACCATGTTTTATGGTATTCCTTGCTCTTCCCTCCTGGACGCAAAAGCTATTAGACGTGTACACATATTTCTATAAATTTAAATTTATTTGAGTTTTTAAAGTGAAAAAATACACGACCTAAAAATAGGAGTGCATAGACATAAGAAGATCAGTGACTAAAACGCAATATTCGTTGCTTTCCTGACCGCCTGGTACTTCCATTGCCAAGCGTCGACAGTGAAAAATATTTGAATTGAGCAGAAAAAGTTTACGGACGTCCCATACAGGTGAGCGCTGCTGTCCTAGTATTACCACGACACATTTTTACGTGAACAAGTCAGCGCAAGCGCAGCCTCCACCATCTTTGCAACTCTTGGAGGCTCCGCCCGCCCTGTTACGCTATTTGCTGAGTTGGACCCGCCCCAAGGTTTACACGTCCTCCAGAAGTGACCGCCTTAGCGCCTACCGCTTTACTGTCTCTTTCGCTTGCTTTGCTTACACACTACTAAGACCGCTTTTCCGTCATATTATCCTAGTACTACTAATGGCGCACTTAGCTAATAAAGCCGTATCAGAACCAAACATAGCAGCTGAACAAGATGCGGAGTGTCTGCTTACTACACCCCCAAACTACACATCTCAACGTACAAAGAGAAAAAGGGAGAATGAGTCGGTCACTATGAGTGATTTATGTGACTTTAAGAATGAAATAAAATTAATGATTCAATCAATGTTTAATACACAAGAAAATGAACTCAAAAAGATCACTCCGGCGCTTATGGATATTAAGCAAACTAATTTAAACATTGAGAACTCCATGTCCTTCCTTGCAGAACAAAATGAAGAATTTAAGAAAAAAATACAGGAATTACAGGAACAGGCTAAGAAGGATAAAGAATATATTAACTTATTGGAAAACAAAATTGAGGACATTCAACGAGGATCTCGCAAAGCAAACATAGAGATAAAAAATGTTCCTAGAGCACCTAAAGAAACGAAAGAAGATTTAATAAACATAGTTTTCTCTTTATCTAAATCGATAAACTGTAAAATAGAAAAATCAGATATCAGGGACATTTACAGGGTACGTGGGAAAAAAGAGGTAAAGGGCAACTCGCCAATTATTGTTGAAACTGTATCAACTATTTTGAAGACCGTAATCTTGAAGATGACTAAAACACATAACGCAAAACATAAAGAAAAACTTTGCGCCAGACATTTAGGCTTCACCAAAAACACAGACACCCCTGTATATGTCTCAGAACAATTAACTGCTAAAGGAGCCCGGCTTTTCTTCATTGCGCGAGACCTTGCTAAATCGAAGGCTTACAAATTCTGCTGGACAGCATATGGGAGAGTGTATGTAAGAAAGAATGAAAACTCGCCAATAATTCTTATAAAAAATGAGTCACAAATACACAGTTTAATGCAGGAAAAATGACTGGATCTTACTTGTTTCTTTTAAAATAATGCATCAAGTCGAAATGTACTTTTTATGTCTTTAATTATTATTGATTTGTCAACTCCTTATACATTTTTTACTAACACACACATACACATATTGAACATAAATATAATAATAAAATACTACCTGTACATAAAATCACAATCACAACACTACCCTATACTTAACATTATTTACTCAGACACACCCACACAAGACTTTAAAATATATACATTTGTAATTATTCGTATATTACCTCATATATCTAGTTTGAAAGAAAGCATAACATTTACATTGATTTTTAACCATACGGACCAAATTATATGTATATCTGTAGACCTGGGAATGCAATTCGACTGTTTCTTTAATTCAAGTAATGAATAGTGTCCTTTCATCTATGAAGGAAATAGACAGTGCAGAAATTGCACAATCAAGATTATGTGAAGTTCAGGATATTACAAAATACATACATGTAACAAACACCGATCTCACTATCATATCACAAAATATTAGAAGCATTTACAGTAACATTGATGACTTGGTTATTACTCTTACTCACTTTAATTTTATAATTGATGTGATAGTTTTGAGTGAGTGCAGACTTAACGAGAACAAACCTATACCATTGATACCTAATTATACCTCTTACTCTACGGTAAATCATGTCAATCGCTGTGACGGAGTGGTAGTATATGTCAAAAACAGTCACAAAGCTTGTGTCAAAGAAATAAAACTGGTGAGTGCATCTTGCCTACAAATATCTATACTCGACTTTAAAATCCTTGCTATCTACCGCTCTCCTTCAAACCATAATGCAGATGACTTTATAGGTTCCTTAAACAGTCACCTTATAACTATAGGGTCTTGTAAAAATTTAATTATAACTGGTGACATAAACATCAATATCATCACTAAAGATATAGAACAAACATATGAGCGCACAAATAGACACAATTATCTTAACATGTTGGTGAGTTATGGACTATTACCGGGCCATTACTTGCCAACAAGGAACAAGAACTGTTTGGATCATTTTATTCTGAATATAGATAAGGATTGTCACACTGCATCTATTTTTATTTTAAATTTTACCATTACAGATCACTCTATGATATTTTTGAGGCTGTCTAATGTAGGTAAATCAAATAAATGTCCAACAATTAAAGAAGAAATAAACTATGAAAATGCTTTGTTTAGTTTAATAAATAGTAAAATAGAAAATTTAATATCGATAAATAACCCAACTATTTTAACTGAACTATTAATAAGTACACTAAAAAATTGTCTCGTAGAGAATACTGTAAGAGAAATAATCACATGTAAAAATCATCTAATCAAACCTTGGATGACGCTAGGCATATTGCGGTGTATCAGAAATAGAAACGACATGCAAAAAAAGCTAAGAAATGATCCGGAAAACGAAATTTTAAAAATAACATACAGGAGATATCGTAATTATTGTAATAACTTAATAAAAAAACTTAAACGTAAGCATGAGAGGGAACAGCTTTCTAAGAGTAAAAGAGATCCTAAAGCACTATGGAAAATAATTAACAATATAACACAGCGAAATAAAAATAAGACACAAAATATTAAACTCTTAGGGATAAAATCATCTCCACAAGAATCGACAAATTACGTAAACCACTATTTTGCAAATATTGGTAAAACGCTAGCTGAAAACATCACTTTGAAATACTCACAACAGCATAATATTAGTGTACCACTTAACTCAAAAGCCTCATCGTTCGTACTTTTGGAAACTGATTCAAAAGAGATAGGTGCTTTACTTATGAATCTTAAATCTGAGAGTGCCGCAGGGTGGGATGCTATATCAACACGATTCTTGAAACTCGCTAAGGAACATGTAGCTCCTGTGATAGCCCATTTAGCAAATCTTTGCTTTAGTCAGGGTATTTTTCCAACTGCCCTAAAGTGAGCAATAATAACACCAGTATATAAGTCTGGTGACATGGAAGATACCTCAAACTATAGACCTATCTCTGTTTTACCGACCATCTCAAAGGTCCTAGAAAAACTTTTAAATAATCGGTTAATATCTTACTTAATTACATACAAGTTGCTTTCTGACCAGCAATTCGGATTTAGAAAAGGGCTTTCCACCGAAGATGCTGTTACTGCACTGACTTCTCTTATCGTAGATAATGTGGACAAAGGTAACAAATGCCTAACTGTATTTTTAGACTTGAAAAAAGCCTTTGATACCGTGTCGGTTCCTACCTTGGTACGAAGGCTCGAAGACTTAGGTATAAGGGGAATCCCTTTAAAACTTTTTGTTGACTATCTCACTGGGCGTGAACAATGCGTTAGAATTGGACCCTATGTGAGTGAGCACTGTGATGTAACTTTTGGCGTTCCCCAGGGTAGTGTACTTGGTCCGACCCTTTTCCTAATATATATTAACAATCTATGTTGTATGAAAATCAGAGGTGGACAGATATTTTCTTACGCGGATGACACGGCTGTTGTTTTTAAGGGGCGCAAATGGGATGATGTTCGTTTAATGGCAGAGAGAGGTCTCACCGAGATAGCCAGCTGGTTAAATTCTAATCTCTTAACTCTCAATACCACCAAAACGAATAATATAGCATTTTCAAATTATAATAACTCACAACCGGAAACCAACTTTGAAATCAAAATTCATACATGTTCTGAATTCTCAAACTCTGACTGTATTTGTAACAAAATATCAAAAGTAAGCAAAACAAAATATTTAGAAGTAATAATTGACCAGCGTCTATCCTGGCATGCACATCTGGAACTGATGATGACAAGGATAAGAAAACTCATATGGATTTTTAAAACACTTAGACATATCACAGATAAGAACTTACTGAGCCAAATATATGTTTCATTAGCTCAATCCATCTTGACATACTGTATCCCGGTTTGGGGTGGGGCTACTAAAATGAAGTTTCTGGAACTGGAAAGAGTACAGAGATTGTTACTAAAGGTGATGCACTTTAAGCCCTATAGATTCCCTACTAAAGATCTGTACTCTCTATGTGACCACCTTTCAGTCAGGAAGCTGTATATCCTTAACTCTGTGTTAAGATTACACAAGACACTGACATACAACCCCAGAAATTGCGACAGTAGAAGAAGACATGCTGTGGCTAAAATAGATCCTATGAAAACGAGTTTTGCCAGAAGGCAATTTAAAAGTCAGTCTGCTTATCTCTATAACTACATCAATAAACATTTAAATATATATTCAATGACCCAGTACAATGTGAAAAAACACGTTACAATGTGGTTAAAGACAATAGAGTATGATGAAGCTGAAAATTTATTAAAATAAGTAGATCAATGTACACCATGGCATAAAACCTTACAACAAATACTATAATACACAAGCAAACACAGGCACACACACACGCACACACACACACACACAGACACACACACACACGCATGCACGCGCACACACATTTAATCTTTATTATCTTATAAGTATCAACAAAAAATTGTTATGGAAGAGCGGGGTCCCCTAACACAGGTATTGATATACTTAAAAGGATACCCCAGCCTAGTTAATGTATTTAAATTTAAGATACTGAATAAAGAATTTGAATTTGAATTTGAATTGAATTGAATTCCTTAGGTGAAGCTTATGTTCAGCAGTGGACATGTGGAAGGGCTGTAATGATGTTATAAAATTTTACTCTAATCTATTATGATGAATGCAAGGCAAAAGGATATTAGCTCATACAAGCGTGAACGCAATCGATTTGATTCAATTCGGCATGCATGCTTTCAGCATTTTATACGGAAAAATAATAATGCGATTGTGTGTGTCGCCAATCGGCCGCAGATTCCAATCCTTAGAAAGGCGAACGAAACAAATGTAAATTTGCATTTCCTACAAATGTTTATTCCGGATCTGGATGTTTGTTCTTGTGCAATTTATGAAGTATATTGACTGACATTTAAAAAACTTAAAAAATTCTTTAACTATTTTTGACCATAGTTCGCTTTAAGTCGTGAATTTTTTGAATACATAATAAACCGTACAAAAATATAATATAGTCATGAGAGAAAAAAAACTATATGGTGATTTCAGCAGAAGTTGTAATGAAATAAATATTTCTCGAACGATCACAATAGATTAGCAGTTTATGTTTCGTCGGACGTCTCAATAATGTATTCATTATGCCTTTTATGACCCTTTTTCTTTTAAAATGTTGACACATTTTTTATAGGATAAGTGTGAAAAGCGAGCACACAGTCCACCTGATGGTAAGAGTTTGCTATGGTCCATAGAAATCCACATCTATCCTCGTTTGTGAATCAAAATGCCTCAGGTATACCGGTAGTTGTTGGGAGCACTAAGCTCTAAGTTGTAGACGAATATGTTTACCTGGTACAAATAGTCCGACTAGGCAAGTCCAACTTTGACCGAGAGGTCAATCAACAGATTTAACTAGGCTGAGAAACGTTCGGGCAGTATACGTGGTAGAGCGATGCTGCAGTTATATTAGTAGTATACTTGTAGCACGAATGGGTCGGTTCGACCAGGAAAGGACCACGCTCTCACAGAATACCAGCGTAAAGCAGCATCTTAATACTGCTGTGTTTCGTTTGGTGAGTGTAGGGAACCAGAGACTCTTTTTACTGGAAACAAGGCATTCGATGACTGTGTGCTCGTTTGTCACCCTATTTCTTTAGAAAAAAAGAAAATCCCGTCTTGCCCGAGGACTTGGTTGGTATCTCTCCACAACTGTGCTGTAGTTTGCATACCCATAGATACCAGCATACATAAGCAGATCATTACTATGCAGCAGGAAGAGAGTTGCGGAGGGAACGGTCCCCTAAGGAACACCAGCATTCGTCGCCATAGGATTGGATGAGCAGCTATCTACGACGACCCGGAGAAACCATTCACTGAGAAAGTCCTTTACCCAGTCAATCAGACTAGGGGATAAGCTGTACGCTGGAAGCTTACCAAAAAAGCTAGCGTACCAAACTCTGTCAAAAGTCTTCGAGACAACTAGGGAAACAGCACGTGCTTCCCCACTTTAATCGAGTGCGTCGCCCCATATATGTGTTGCATACGCTAGAAGGTCTACAGCTGACCGATTTTAGCAAAACCCGTACTGACGATCACTGAGGAGGTCATTCTGTTCTAGGTATGCAGTTAAGCGGAGGTTCAATAATTTGAGATTGAGATTGGCCGATAATTGTCAAGGTCGGCACGGCTGCTGTTTTTTGGAACAGGCTGTACATTGGCCAGCTTCCAGGATGTTTGCACTATTCCAGATCTAAATGAGAGGCGACTCAGGCGTGTCAGCGCAGGAGACAACTCAGGTGCACAAGCCTTTAGAACTATGCCTGGTATACCATCTGGTCCACTAGCTTTAATCACGTCTAGACACCGCAAGATTACAAGACGCAAGGTAGACAAGAGGTAAGGCTCTAAAACGGAGGAAACATTTGAGACAAGAACCATAAGGATAACAACGTTTAAAGAAACATGACGAGACCACCTGCCCCCATTTTCTTTCATGAAAATTCGTGAAGCCCAAATTTGCTAAAAATAATTAAACTGATGTCCTTTGAGATTCAAATTTTGAACTTTGTATTGGAGTAAAAGACAAGGTCCCAAATTAAGAGAATTGCGGAATAAGATGAGGTAAACTTTTCACTAACGATATTATGAGTTATATTTAGAATGATTTAATGTTTTCGTTAACGCAGGCGTAGGCGTAGTCTTAAACTTTGGTTATAAAATTTGTAACACTTGTGGCAAAAGATTAATGTTATTCAAGGTGTTAGTTTCTATTATATCAGATTTCTTAGCCAAGAATGAGAAGTGGCTTAAAAATTAATTAAATCAAAAATCGTCAGGAATATTATTAGATGTGTGTTTTAAAAATATTAAATTACATTTAACTCCTAATTACACGTAGGATCGCAAAAAGTATCCAACCCTAACTGTTATTAATAGGCTACGTTTGCCATCACAATCCTAAAGGTAAATACTGTATATAGTAAAATCAGCACCATCAGAACAAGTAGCAACTGAAAACAAGTTAAGTCACAAACAATTCGAATTAAGCCATTGTCGCTCAATAACGATCCAAAGTTCAAAGACGTTGCAAAAGTAGCTTTTTGCTGGCTGTTATCCTTTTACGTTACGTCTACTTTATGTTTAAATTATAAATTAGTAATAGGCTCGCTTTGAAAACAACTGTCCTTCACCTGACGCCATTTAATTGTTAAAACACATTTTAATTTAATCATTGGACACGATCTTACAATGAGCTTTTTTAAACATAATAAACGTGGTCAGAAATAATTTAACTATATATTTTAAATCACGCGATCTTCCTTAATTGGTAAAGTCAACGCACTGTACTAAAATTTACGTCACGTCCTCGTTAAGGCAAAAATGTCACTGAAATCGAAAATAACGTGTATTTCGTTTCTTCTTCGGTTAAGCGCGAGAAGAAAATTTCGGAAAAATATATATTTAACTACTTATACATTATTATTATAGTTTATTATTATAATTTAATATTTCCTTCCTTTGCGAGGCACCATACCAACCTGCCTGGGAGAGTTAGAGCTTTGGGAAATAAATATTGGTTTTTTTAATTACTCGTCCAGACCATGAAGTCTTAGGTCGAGAAATAATTGGGGACGATGGCAACGAGAGTAATGCTTAGTTTTCCTTTGACAAATAAGCTGGTCGCATGATCAATGGGTACGTAACTGGACCCCTCGTTATGTCTAGCGTCATTCTTTTATCATTTCTATTAATAATTAATAGATACGACTTAGGAACGCGACTTTAAGAAAGAAGTAAGCTCTTTTCTTGGAGGTCTAAGGTTAACAGTTCCTAGCCTGTAATATACTCGAAATTCGATAACAACTCGAAATTGAGTTTTTAGGATCGAATATAAAAAAACCATGGAGAAAAATAAAAATACTTTCGAATTAGAATTTCAGTCAGAGGGCCAGTCTCAACGGAGACTAGCTTTCCAACTACTACTATCTACGCAGGACAGGAACTTAGAACACGAGTGTGTGGGCAAGCACAGGTGCACTCTCTTTTCTATCACTCTCATAGTCTGATAGGACAGCCCTATAAAGCTAGCAGTGAAAAGTTAGTAGAAACCTTCAGATTGTACACATGAATTTATAGCCAAATTGTTACTAACATCATGATTTTATTGCAACAACTAGTTCCGAAGAAGTCTTAAACTTAAGATAGCAGTCAAAACAACAATTAAACCTGGCCGTAGCGCATAAAACGGCAGAATTAGTAGCTAATTTGTTGCTGGTACATGGTGCAAGAAGAATATAAAAAAATTTAGGTACAAAGAAATATGTAAATAAAAAAAAAATAGTAATCAAGTAATATTCTCACACTCTTTCTGAAGTTTCAAATTTTTTTTGCTGATAAACAACTAGATCAACAACTGCTAGAAAACATACAACAATATAAATTCGTATAAGTTACTAATATATATAAATGCTACGTTTACAGGAGATTTTTAGAATAAAAAGACAGCGCATATTTTTTTGCTGGTCAGTAATGGAACCAGCAATTCAAAAAGAGCAAGCAACAAAATAAAATCGATGGATAAGCTGCACCAAATTATAAATTAATAATGATTTGTGTAGATGTTATATTTAGAGGAGATATTTTGAGAAAAGAGGGAGCAGATAGTTTTTTGCTGTACAATAATGGAAGCAGCAAAACAAAAACAGTCAGCCACAAATAAAAATCGATTAATAAGTTGCACCAAGTAATAAGTTAATTATATGAGTACACACCCTCTTTACAGGAGATCTTTGTGAAGATAGATCAGAGGAGAGAGGTCACAAAGAGCTAACAACTAAACAAAAACAAGTGATAATCTTCTTATCTAGCCATTCAGATACCTGTTCTTCAACTATTTCTTGCTCTTTTAGAAATAATCTTCGGGGTCGATGCGTTACTGGGATGTCGTCTTTCAGTACTATTTTTAATTGTATGGGAGCTGCCTTTTTCTGTACTAGTTGTCCATATTGATAGATTAACTGATGCACTTGCTTCTTCAACTCAGGATCTGTCATGGGACCTACAGAAAAAGCGTGGTCACACTTATCAACAGTCATACATTTCATCCACTCGTCATCTTTCAAATAAAACTTCACTGCACCATCTTTCATTAACACCTTTCAGAAAATCATGCCCTATAATTACATCATACGGTACATAGTCGCTACTAATAATGTGGAAGACACCATCGGAATGTTGATCACCAGCAATAAATTGTAAATAACACTTTTCTAATGATTTAATCTTACACTGTCCAATCCCTGATAAAATAGTATTGTCATTTTCCGCTTATGGCTGACCTAATGCATCGTAACACTCTGATGAAATAATGTTAACGTCACTGCCTGAGTCGACTAATGCTTTAACCCTAAGATTGCACACCGTTATCATTTTCACTGGTTTTAACGTATCCGTTTTGTCGGTGCAGGTATTGTTTAAAATCTGCATAACCTCTCCGTTGTTGTTTTCCGAGTTTGATGTTGACGCTGCTGTCAGATGCGGGCCGTCATAGCTGCCAACATAGCCATCACACAATTCGTTGTGTGATGGCTATGTTGTATGTACAACTCATTCGCAGGAAGTGAATGATCATTCGTGATCATTCACTTCCTGCGAATGAGTTGTTGATTCTTCCGTTGACTTCATCGATCGTCCGAACATAATGCGCTTCAACTTCAGGTTGTCACTTTGCTGCTGCCTTCGTTCTTTCTCGGGTACCGTCGCCGGATACCGAGTTTTGCCGAAAGTCGCCGAGTGAAACCGGCTTCCGCCGCTTCGTCTATGCTCGGGCGTTGTTGTTTCGTTTTGAACTTGAATGATTGAATGATGCATCGGACATGACGTAGCAATATGGCCTAACTGGTTGCATTTAAAACACTTTAATTCCTTTTCTTTATATGGGCAAAATGCAGACGTATGATTCATCTCTCATTAAATATTAGTGTTATTCAAAAGTATAATATTTTAAATATCATTGAACATAATTCAACATTATGCAAGTATTGGTTAGGATTTACCAATTACCAATCTGAACAGTTACTATTTGAAATTCCATCAATCAATGAAAGGGTTAAATCACCTAAAAGAACTCTAGCTATGTTCTTAATGAAACTTCTTACAGGTGATAGCAATAAACGCATAGCTTCTCTATTTAATGTAGCTTCATCGACTGTGTTCAAAAACTTAAATAGTGTAAGTCAGTGCTTTGAAATGCAATTCATTCAACTCCATTTAGGGACAAATACCTTATGCATTCAGCAAGTTGCTCAATATAACTTGACAATACCAAATGATTTATTTGGTAATAACATGACATGAATCCTGAATTTATGCCAGCCATAGTAATATGTGATAGTACGTAGGTTTATGTACAAAAATTAGTAATTTTTTGTACCAGAAGCAAACATACAGTTTACATAAGTATCGTAACTTAGTTAAGTTATTTTTACTTCTGTGTTGTGATGTTAGCTGTTCAACGATAATAGTCCACTGCGAACCAATTTTAGAGAAAGCGATGTATTTATTATTGATAGAGGTTAAGAATAGAATTTATTTTCAATTTTTGCAGAAAATTCCTGCAGCAATGTAGTTACTAAGCTTACGTGCCTGAATCTAAACAAGATGGTGAAATTCAATGATCAACCATTACAGCCAACAAGTCCAGATGTGTGACTTTGTGTAGGTTAGTAGTTAAAATAGTAAATGGGAGATTTAAACGGGACTTCAAATTATTTCGTTATGAATATTTTAATACTGCATCTACTCATGTCATGATATACTTTAAAATTTCCGCTGCATTAATAAATTGATTTCATACATTGATTCGTGAAAATTTTCATGCTTTCATTTTAATTGCCGTTTGATTGATAATTTCTCAGTATTCCCGTTAGATATAATTTAATTTATATTACTTGTGTACTCTACAAATTATAAGGAATAAATTGACTTGATTTTTTTAAATTTACGCCACACTTTCTGGTGGACCCATTTTCAATACAAAAAGAAACTGTCTCCTTTGGCTTTTTATTACTGTCTGTGGTATTGTGAACATATTTTGTTGCAGAAATTAAGGTAATAATATGAATAACTATGTAAATTAGATGTTTCTTCATAATTCTTATTATCTTCTACTATTTCGGGGTGATTAGCTACACAAATGGAGTGAAAAGACACAGCTGAAGGGTTAATGGATACGCGAATATGGTCAATAAATACAGCACAGGGGTTATTAGTTACAAAAGAGGGATGATTAGTTACGTTTTAGGTAGGGTTGTCATCATGTTTTAAGTACCGGTAGATAGAAAACGATTTTCGTTGATATTTATTTGTGTTGCTTAATATTTATGTAGTTTAAAACTAAATTTAAAAACAATTTTTATCGATTCTATTTATTTATTCTCAGGTACATCGCGATGCTTCAAGTTATAAGCTAGATCCAAGAGGCTAGCAGTATTGAAAATATGACGAGACTACAAACAAACAAGCTTTCGAAGAATTCAAATATACTTCAAACATTTCAATATCCACTATTGCAAAAAAATACAACATCAATAAATCAGTGTTCTATCGACATAACAGGAAAACGACGAAGCAAGGTGGACAAAATGCTTTAGACGATGATACAGAACATATTATACAATACTTGATCATTTGCAACGAATGGGGCTATCCATTAGACACATATGACTTAAGAATTATGGTAAAATTATATTTGGATATAATGGCTATCACTAACAAGCGTTTAAAAACATTATGCTTGTACTAGATTATGTCACAAGAGTCTTATATAGATATAAATATTTTATTTCTTTGGCTCAAGTTTCACCGGATACATTTGAGGCGTACTTTGAGGAGTTCGAGAAAGTGACCCAAAAAAAATTGTCAATTATGATGAAACCAACCTCAGTGATAACACGGGTCGTAAGAAGATTATTGTTAAAAGAAGAACAAAGTACCCAAAAAGAGTTTTTAATCAATCAAAATCTTCTATATCAATAATTATGACTGGTACAGCTGCAGGGGGCTTTTGCCTCCACGTGTAATTAATTAAGCTCGCAATTTTTACGACACTACAATAGAACTGAATCTGGATGGATTGATGGCAGCACTTTTGAAGATTATATAAAGTCCACTTGAATTATGGTAAACACTGACTAATCTTCTTCAGTAGCTTGAAGTATTTTTTAACGGAAGCACGCTTCAAGGTGCAGCCAATCTTGTCAGTGGCACCTCTGACATATAGCATTACAGCAGGCACACACTCAACTGTTCCCGCCGGCTGCACTCGTTCACTGTGACGTATGCGCGGGATCTGAAGCTTGTTGTCGTGTAAAACTTGCTTGACGTGTTGAAGCTCGGCAGCCAGGTGTTTTTCGACACCTGACACACGACTAGCGGCAGCAGCATTAAGCTGCTATTTTATAATGGTTTTCTATGAGAGCATGTTACGTATGCACTATGGTACATTTTTTATGTAGAAGCACGGAACTAAGTGACCATCAATGCAGTGAAGTGAACTGACACTATAGCGTGGAGCCACGATACCTAACCTGTCTAGTCCGAAGTACCGCAGAGTTTTAAGCATAGATGTTTTGTATTCCGTGTAGTATTTTAATTAATATGAATCATCTGGACTAATTATAAGACGACACAAAATGTTTAATACTTGATACTAGATTTTTAAAAGCGCCTACTCCTTTTTAAAAGGCCGCCAACGAATCTGCAATTCCTCTGCTGTTGCGGTTGTTCATGGGCGGTAGTAGTCACTTACCATTAGGTGAGCCACATGCTCGTTTGCCCATTCTCCTATAAAAAAATAAAAAAAAGAGATGGGACTTGATCCATTGTAACACCTCACCACGTCTACAACGTTATAGCTATGCTATTATATTCGGTTTCAGTTTTCAAAACGATCACACGGAATGGTATATGAATAAAACATATCATCACCTTAACAATTAAAAAATGAATATAAAAAAGGAAATGCAATGGAAATAGTCTGAATAATTTCTTCACACGTATTCTGTATTTGATTATAGAGAACGTTCTATGAATACAGAAATGCATTTCACAAAAGGCAATTTTCCAAGGAAATTTGTTTTCATCAACTGAACTTTTTTGCCATTGCGCTTAATTTAAATAAAAGTGAGTCAATTAAAAGCAGTAAAAAAACATAAAACATCAAAACACATGCCTGTTACCCAGAGGAATAGGTAGAGGCTACGCACTTCCATTTGGCACGATTCTCACACACCTCTCTCGCCTCCTTTACATATTTTATACCAATGCATACATTCTCGTCCGTTAAGGGTAGTATTAGTGTGAATCATATTTAATATATCACAAATAAATCAGTGACAGTCAAAATAAATCACAAGAAAAATTAAAAACTACTTTTGATAAAATATTAGTAATATAAATAATGACAAACGATTAAATAAACGTTGAGTAGATCGCTGAAGAGATTAAAATCATCATCTTAATTAATACAGTCCATCATGATGCCACATAGACCTCTCCCAAGAAATGCCACAATCCACGGTCATGTGGCACCTGCATCCATTAAATTCTTTTTTCTCTTACTAGGTAGTCAGTCCATCTAGTGGGGAATTACCCTACACTTTGCTTAACTGTGCGAGGCTACCACTCGAGAACATACTAGAAAAGGAAAGCAAAAATATATTCACAGTTATTATAAAATTCTATGTTTAGAAGATCGCTGCCTGGAATAATATATTTTATTGCAAATTTATTTGCGGATCACTACATGATTGGCGGTGAAAAAAACATAATGAGGCAAGCTGTAATGTGCAAATAAAAAAAATATGTCGAAAATTTGTGAAGTCCAATATACGCGAATTTTAGCAGCACCACTGATACACCCTTGCATTAAAACGTCTAACTTCATTTTATTTTTGTTCTTGGAGTTTTTTTATAGAATAAACGTGACAAACGAGCACACAATCCATATGATGGTAAGTGGTTGCTGTGGCCCATAAACATCTACATCATTCCCTTTTGCGAATCAAAATGCATATGCGTTATCAGTCGTGAGGACTGAGATGAAATGCCACTTTTCTAGTAAAAAAGGGCTTCCGGTTCTCTACCTCCATCATACGAAACACAGCAGCATAAAGCTGCTATTTTACGCTGGTATTCAGTGAGTGCGTAGTCCTTCCCCGGTTGAGCCGACCCGTTCGTGCTACAATTATACTAATAATATAGCTCCAGCATGGCTCTACTAGGTATAATGAACAAACAAATGTTACTAACTCACTTCTCTTAAATATCTTTAAGCCTGCTCTCTTATAATAGAGAGCCTCGCAATATGGTCGTTTGTCACCCTCACGGTGATCGGCGATTGGTTGCGTGGTTGGAGGGTAGGCGGGCCTTGCGCGGCGGTTTGTTTAATTTTACAAACGGCTGCGTAAGTCCGGCGGTGATTGGTCGCATGTTTTATCGCATGACGCGGTCGCTCGCTCCTTAAGTAGAGAGCGGTTGCGTCATCGGTCTGTATAAAAGGCAGTTATTTTGGCTCGCCGCTCACTTAGCGGTTAGCCACCGTAGAGTCTATATCACCTGAGGATGCCTCGTGTAGAGGCGAAACACGTGTCGTATTATCGTCAGTGGTGTGTCTTGCCTAGTGTGGTGGTGTTGGGAGTAGCGGTGCCGGCATTAGTGGTGACGGGGATAGTGCACGCAATTAAGGGAGGGCGGGACGTGCTCTTCATACTAGGTAAGACACATCATTTTATTTTATAACGCGGATATTTGCAAAGTAAATTTTTGTAAAAGCTTTTATATAATGGATTTCCGCAAAGTAACGCCTGATTCTATTCATTATGTTATGTGTAAGGACTAAAACAGTAACTAAAAAAAAAGTTTTTTTTCTTCTTATATGTGCTAAATTTAAGCATCAAACCAAAACCACATTTAAAAGGAATTATATCCTTCGGTAATGATTTAAAATTTTCAGTTTTTAATTAGCAACTGAGGAAATATAATCTGTTTGCAATATAATGTAAGTAACCAAGTGTGGTTTTGTAATATAAGAAAAAGAACGGACAATCGTTCTAAACGAGCATAAAAACTATTATAATTGAATTCAAATCTCACTGTATTAATCTCGTAATTTGCAATGACTATCTCTAGGTTTGAGCCCTGTCTCATTAAATAACAAAATTATTAATCGGAAATATTTATGTGAAAGCAATAAGTGGAGACTTAATAATGACAAAATTTATAAAATTTGATAGAAGAAAAACTAAAGTAATTTAGAAATAAAGAGGTCGTCTGAAAGTGAAGCTTAATTACTCGAATACAATTTAAGGTTTTCCCATTGAGCGAGAAATAAAATATATACTCGAAAGTACGAATATATGACAATTTAACACGTTATTTTGACAGCTGGGGCGAGTAACGACATGCACATAATTAAAACTTTCAGGAGTAACATTAAAGCCGTGTATTAAAGTTATAATGGTATAACATGTAACACTGAATAGGAATAATGAAAAATTTGCTTAGTGTTCAGGATTTTTATTGAAAATTTTACATTGAGAATATATTTTTACGAAATGGCTGTAGACGTATACTTTTCTTAATTCGTAAAAAATTAAATAATCTGCGGCTCGTGCACAAGATGTAAATAGATGAATAAATCAACTTTATTGCGCATTAAGTATGCGCACTTCAAGTAATGTTTATTATTTTTTTAATTATTATTTTAATTAATATAAATATTCTGTTTTAACTTTATATATAATATCCTAAATAAAAGTCGTGGCACTCCTTCCTGTGTAGGATAACATCAGGGTAGGTACCAACTCTTATCTATTTCTGCCGCCAAGAAAAACCTGAAATATATATTGAGCTAATAACAGGATTTGAGGTATTGCATCTCAGTTCAGTGCAAAAAATAAACTTACTTCTATTTTATATAAAAAAAATGTCGAAACCGATCAGGTGGTATTTTTATTAAAGTGCGAAAATCAAATATACTTGCAATTTTTGGCTAGAAATTTATCCTACTTCTTCTAGTCTTCAGGTCAATACATGGAAAATTACAATCCAACAACAAGCAATTTTGATGAGCATTAATATTGGTCTGTGACTAAAATCCAAGAAGCAACGGCAAAGTCAGGCAATTTATCACTATTAGCCTACCTTATACTTCTGTACTAAAATAATATCAGCAATATAAGTTTTTAAGATTCTTTACTTTCAAATCTATTTACAGAACTTTGCACCGAGTTCTAGCTAAGTTGACACTTTTTAATGCACTTAAGAAGTGTATTTGTAATGCACAAATTGGAATGAAAAGAGTTTTCAAGCAGCAAAGTTTTAAGTGACGTTTAGTTAAAATTTAAAATGTTCTTATTTTGCTATTGTACTATGATAGTTTTAAAGTATCGCCTGCTATAGGTTTTCTTATATTGTAGCGGCTTATTTTATTCTTCAATGTCCGCTATGTACAGTACTTTATTTCCATTTAAGTATTCTGATTTATAGCGTGCTGATGAAGTTGAAATTTGCAAGAAAATTGAGCATATTCCCACTAACACCGTGTATCCTGCTAATTTATCAATGAATTTCTGGCGACTGAATATGAAAAATTCATCCATAAAAGCTAAACCTATATGTGATATTTTACATGAACTGTATTTAGATTTATTTAAAATGCTGTAATTAATATTGTTTGATAATTCTGTCAAAATTTGATAAATAATACATTATTTGAATATATTGTTTAAATTTTTTGGAACTTTAACTAACTTTTAATAAGAATGGTCTGTAATTCTTTCTTTCGTAATTATATTTTATTTTGATATAAACACTATATATTACTAATCTAATTCTAGGATACGACTTGTAAATACCTGATATCAATGTTTATTATTAATTATTGGTAGTATGGCAAGACATGCACTGCTGAAACAACAAAGATAGCGGCCTTCTAAGAATGTGTTTATATATTATACCGTAGTAATTTATGAACATAAATAATTTTTTATCGGTAGCAGATATTTTGACAGTAGGAAAATACATTATAAATCTATTTCGATTATTGTATTTATCGATGTCGATATTCGATTTCTGTAATAGTTACATCATAATAAATAATGAAATATTTTTAGTACAGTAGTAGCAGTATAGCTAGTATAGCTTATGGCGCATATGTATATATTCGGTCATGCAGTAACAGTAAATCTATTGGCGTTCAACTTCCAGCTTATAGAAATCGTGTAGTGCCCATCAAGCCGACAATAATACCAAGGTTTGAACTGTGTCAAGCTTTGTTAGGTGCCAGGCTTTGTGCCAAGGTTCAAGAAGGGCTAACTTTACTCATTAACCGATGTAAATTCTGGTGTGACTTTTTCCTAGTCTTGAGTTAGCTCTCCAGCCAACCAATTGAAACCTTACGTTAAAAATAGAGTCAACGAGATACATTAGAGCACTTGAAGTCATACCTGGAGCTACGTTCCGTCGAAGGACAACCCGGCGGATCTTACTTCCCGTGGTCTTGTGTCTGACGTTATCAAGGACACACCTCTGTGGTGGTCCGGACCTTCTTTTCTTTCCCATATTTTGCGTAATGAAAATGAGTGGCCAAAAATGCCAAACACAGAGAAACATGATTTGCCGAACGTAGTGACTCATTTCATATATAGCGATAGCGACATGTAGTAGCTTGATGATGATTGATGAATATATGGTTGAATGTGAATGATTAGTGACTAAAACTTTTAAGTGTGCCAGTCATACGTTAATGAAGATATTTGGGTCATCATACTGAAAATAGTCTATTAAATATTTTAATACAATTGATCAATTTTGACCGTGTGTATCCATTTTATAAGTCAATGCTATTTTTGATGAAAATTATTTTTGCAGATACAAGACCTTTCATGCTTAGTTTCGTCTCGAATTAAATTAAACAAAATAAAAATTTAAAGCCTTCGTTTTACATAGAAATTTTGTAATGACGTGCATTTCTCTTAAAATGAACTTAGTCGTGTTTCTTTCAAAATGACAAGATTTATTTTGTCCAAAACTACTATTTAAAACGACGTAAAAATTAGGTAACATAGGGTTCGCTTTTGCAAAATGTCCCGTTAATGGCCCTTTATAGTTGATCTTCAAATGTAAAACACCGATTGAAAATAAATAATTATTGATAGTTATTTTTTTTAATTCATTAGACATTTTTAAGATTGTGTTGAAGTAACATTTGTAATATATTTGGTGGTAAAAAAATACATATTATATGTATTATAGTTGTTGACGAAAATACTGTACCTTTTACGCATCGCATCCCACCAAGAATTTCTAATGTAAGCTAAAATGTGATAATAACTGTAAACACTTTAATAACAAAATAATGAAAACATCTATAAATACATGTCTTATAAGATTTGACCGTAATAAAATAAAACAAGATAATGATTTCTTATATTTACACGAACACAACATATTTAAATAAAACCAGTTTTACGGATTTTATTGCCCACAGCTGATGTGAAGAATCGACGCTCCGGGAAGTTTGCAGTCTGTGAACACGTACAAGAGCCCCTAATACTACATTAGATTTGATAAACTACAAATCCTCGCTAAAGAACACTGATAACTTCCAAGGATGATTCGCGTGCACATCTTAATTTCAATGGAGAAGATGGCTGGGTGCCACCATCTGCTTGGGATCCTATAATTAATAAAATCAAATCCCAACCCAAGCATATAACTACAAGACTTCAAGATATTATAAGTTCATACTGCGTAGATCGGAAAAAAATTAATAATTTTTAATTTGGAGGTAGCCGTGGTTAACTATGACATTGGGAAGTTAAACACCTCAGTCCCCTCCGTGACCATGGGTGCTGTAAAGAACTGGAAACGTCGGGAGTATAACATAAGTTAATATACGCGATAAAATCCGTAAAACTAGTTTTATTTAAATAGAACAAGATAGTCTTCGGCATGAAATTAAAAACAAATATTTTCGATTATTTTGCAATATCTTCGGAGCCGGGTCAGTGCGCGATTCAGATCCGTCTAAATGTCAACGGGTACTATCAAATTCAATAGAAAAAAGACAGAAAAAACGTTTCTTGGTATAGAAGGGCAAAATAAATTATTTATATTAAAGTAAAATAGTTTTATTAAAAATCAAAATAGCCCAATAGCTGTATTAAAAGGGACAAATAATTGTTCTTATTATACTAAACATTATTTTATGGAAAACTGAGAAAGATGAAAATTTAAGTATTTTCAGAAACTACTTTGCAATTATTGAGATAGAGTGAATTTTGTGAAATCGTGTTTTGAAAACCGCCACCTGGAATACGCTCAATTTCGACCACCATGCAGATAAATTTAGCTCTACGCAGCCTCTTAATATGGACATACATCGGCATTCAAGGATTTAAAAAAAAATTATACGCAGGTACTGGAAGATATTAATATGTCGCAGCGTCTACAAAATATAACTTGGATCGAGGTGGAAGTGAGGGTATATCGAGAAACTCCCACTTGTTTGTGCAGTATAAAGTTCACTGTAGGTACCGTGCGCGGGAATTTCCTCTAAAGTCATTCAACGAGTGTGGTCATTCTAATGGTTCATGGTTCTGATCGTTGTTGTAATTCTTATAGTGCAGGCAAGGAGAATTGGTGTAGCTGAGAGGCTGCTCTGTGTTAAATTGAGATAAGTAGTGTTGCTGTTGCTGTACATATTTTGGTCTTATCATGTAATTACGTACCTCACGTCACACTGGTGAGTGATTGTGGCAGAGACGTGTTACGGTGTGGTCGAACTGTAATTTCACTATACTCTGACTACGGACTACATCTGATGACGGAAACATTTATCATTCGCATTGATGGTAATGATTCTGATGACGGAAGCTCAAGCAAAGATGAAAGTGATGATGAAGTAGCATGCAGTAACACCAAAACATCGTTGACATCTGGCTTCCATGTGACCCAAGACGATATAATGGACGGCGTGTGTCACCCTTAGCTTAAGTTTTCTTGTTACAAACTACATTATATTTGACGACAGAAATAAAAAATAAATTTCAAGTAAACATTATCCATTTTTAATTCTAACCTCTCCCAAAATTCTAAGTAGCTAGTAAAGTACCTATTATGATTCTACAATAAAATAATTCATTACTAATATAATATTATAAAACAATAGCCTAGTACCATGTAGTACCTTAGAAAGCAACTGTACCCATACACAAAAACACTCCCTCTACTGTCGCTCAGCGTTCTTTTTACGTGAAGGGACCTGTAACAAGCTAGATAAAAGAGTTTGGCTTCCAAACGAATATTAGCACTAGACAGCTAATTATATGATTTATTTATTTTAAATTCCACTGCTGGTTTAATGTTTAAGTACTTTCATGATTTTTTAATGAAATTATCGTTTCATTAACGTAATGGAGTGTGAATAAATCTAACAAAACGTTGTGAAAAGATGATTTTTTTTTTCATCAGAATTGATTTTATTTCTCACCCATTATCAAAGGTATAGTTAGTACTATCGTCTGTCTTCGTTTTCGGGAGCATTTCACAATCACCATGTATACATATTCCTACCACACTTAATACATTTACACATCATCATTACAGCCCTTCACAAGTCCACTGCTGAACATAGGCCTCCCCCAAGGAATACCACAAAGCACGGTCCTGAGCTACCTGCATCCATCGACTTCCTGCATATCTTACCAGGTCGTCACTCCATTTAGTGAGGGGACGCCCAATACTTCACCTGCCGGTACGAGGCTGCCACTCGGGAACTTTTTTTCCCCATCGTTTGTCGGTTCTTCGAGCTATATGCCCGGCCCATTGCCACTTCAGCTTACTAATCCGTTGGGCTATGTCGGTCACTCTGGTTCTACTGCGGATATCCTCATTTCTGAGTTCATCACGCAGAGAAACTCCGAGCATAGCCCTCTCCATAGCTCGTTGAGCGACCTTGAGCTTCCTCATCCGGCCAGTTGTGAAAGACCACGTCTCAGTTCCGTATGCCATCACTGGCAACACGCACTGGTAGTACAGTCTCGTTTTCAAGTTTTGAGGTATACCTGACGAGAAGATGTGCCGTAATTTCTCGATCGCTGCCCAACCGAGTTGAATCCGTCAAAAAAAAAATAATTTATTTAGAATACATTTACACATAATACATTTTATGGTTGTTTAGAAGTATGTGTGTGTGTGTGTGTGTGTTGTGTGTGTGTGTGTGTGTGTGTGTGTGTGTGTGTGTGTGTGTATGTGTGTGTGAGAGCGCATACGCGTGCGTGTGTGCGCGCGTGTGTGTGTATCGGTGTGCATGCATGGGAAGGCCTATTATATGTCTACACTAATATACCACGCACGCGCACATGTAGGCACGCGTGGAAGTTACCGTCCCAGAGCTCACCTGATGGTAAGTGACTACCGACGCCCATGAACAACTGCAACACCAGGGAGGTAATTGCAGATGCGTTGCCGGCCTTCTAAAAAGGAGTACGCTCTTTTCTTGAAGGTCCCTAAGTCGTATCGGTCCGGAAAAATCGCTGATGGTAATCGATTCCACAAGGAAGTCGTGCGAGGAAGAAAACATCTTCTAAATCGCACAGTGGTGGACCGCCAATCATCCAGATGGTGTGGATGGTATCGGGAGTTCTGCCGCGATGTGCATTCGTGAAATTTGGCGGCTGGGATTAATCCGAACAATTCCTCAGAGCACTCCCCATGGTAGATGCGAAAGAAAATGCAAAGGGATGCAACATCTCTTCGCAGTGCCAATGAATCGAGCCGGTCGGAAAGGGCTCGGTCGTCGACGATTCGAGCTGCTCTGCGCTGGATGCGGTCAAGTGGAAGGAGCTGGCACTGGGGAGCCCCTGCCCAGAGATGGGAACAGTATTCCATGTGAGGCCGAACTTGCGCCTTGTAAAGTTGCAGGCGGTGTGCCGGCATGAAATACTGTGCCGCTTTGCTGAGCACGCCAAGCTTATTAGAGGCCAATTTGGCCTTCTCTTCCCAGTGACCACGAAACTGCACGTCACTCGATATGTCGACTCCGAGGATACCGATACTGGCTGAGGCAAGAAGGGAAGTGCCTTGAAACTGAGGAGATACGACAAAGGGGTTCTTTTTAGCGGTAAACGCGCAAACTTGTGTCTTCTGAGGATTAAACTGGACTAGATTTAGTCGCCCCCAATCCGAGACTTTGTTCAGCAATGACTCGACTTCAGACACAAGTTTGTTCCGGTACTCGGCGACGTTTTCCCGAGAAATATTGGCACGGCCGGTGTATAGCGCATCACCAGTGCTGTCATCCGCATAGCAATGAATGTTACCAGTTAGCAACATATCATTGATATGCAGAAGAAACAGCGTTGGTAATAGCACACAGCCTTGTGGAACACCAGCGTTAATAGGCTTGTAGTCAGAACATGCACCGTCTACAACGACCTTGATGCTCCGATCTGCAAGGAAGCTGGTGATCCAATTGCACAATTTCTCGGGAAGCCCATAGAAAGGGAGCTTCGATAGAAGCGCTTTGTGTCAAACCCGATCGAAGGCCTTCGCAATGTCCAGACTAACGGCCAACGCCTCCCCCTTGGACTCTACTGCCTCCGCCCATATATGAGTCAGGTAGACCAGAAGATCACCAGCTGATCGACCCCGACGAAAACCGTATTGGCGATCACTAATCAGCTGGTGATCCTCAAGGTACTGCATGAGCTGGCAGTTAATAATAATCATAAATAATTCGGATCTCACCATAACTTCACTGAATATAAGGAGCGTTTAAAGTAACTTTGGTGACTTTTTGCTAAATTTATCTTGTTTAAAAAACATCATTGACGTTGTAGTTCTAACTGAATGTAGAATAAACTCTAATAAATCTATTCCCCAAATATGTAACTACACATCCTTTTCTACAACAACTCACTTTAACCAATGTGATGGTGTTGTCGTTTATGTTAAAAGCTCTTGTTAATTTAGTGTCAAAGAAATAAAATTAATGCATGCTTTGTGCCTACAAATAAATATAAATAATATTGTTGTACTTGGAATTTATCGCTCACCCTCAATTAATAATACGGAAAACTTTATTACTTCTTTAAATAAATATTTGGATAACCTCAAATCGTTTAAAAATATCATTATAACAGGAGATATTAATATAAATATAATACCTAAATGCAACGAACAAGCATTTGAATATAAAAATAGAGTGAGTTACTTGAATTCGATTGCAATGCAAGGGTTACTTCCGGGTCATATGACTCCTACAAGGGGTAACGCTTGTCTAGATCATTTTAATATAAAAAAAGATAGAAAATTTAAATCTGTATCGAATACTATATTAAATACCACTATTACTGATCACAAAATGATATTTCTGAAGTTAATGAATGTGAGTGAGACGAGCCAAGGCTCTAAAACCAAAATGTTAATTCATTTTGAAAATACTCTAACGTGTTTGAAAAATAATAATATTTTGGACCTCTTATCATATGATGACCCCAACATTATAACTGAACTTCTAATAGGCACAATAAAAAATGCCTCCTAGATAACACTAAAATTACTTTGATCCCGTGTAATAAACGTTTAATCAAACCTTGGATGTCTCCTGGTATATTAAGGTGTATAAGAAATAGAAATAACATGCAAAGAAAGCTTAAGTGTGATCCTTATAATCAAATATTACAATTAACGTATCGAAGGTATGGAAATTATTGCAATAACTTAATTAAAAAACTAAAACGCAATTATGATCGTGAGCAATTATCTAAAGCTAATAACAATCCTAAAGCTATATGGAACGCAATAAATAAGATAACGTATAGTAAATGTAATAAAACCCAAAATTTAGAGCTGTTAAATTTAAAATCTGAACCTTCTGTATCTGTAAATTATGTTAATAATTTTTTTGCAAATATTGGCAAAACTTTAGCTGATACTATTAACTCGAGTGCTACCTGGCTAGCGTCTACTGTTATCGATAGACGAGCAACCTCTCATCCTACATCCTTTGAAATCTAGTAGTGCCCCCGAATGGGATAACATATCGGGCGAATTCCTTAAGATGGCACATGAGTTTGTTGTTCCAGTGATCACCCACTTGGCTAAACTGTGCTTTAATAAGGGAATCTTTCCAGATGCCCTTATAAAAGCAGTTATAACTCTTGTGTACAAGGATGATGTAGGTAGCTATCGACCTATTTCTGTTTTACCTGCCATCTCCAAAATTCTTGAGAAGTTAATAAATGTAAGCTTAATAAATTATCTCCACAAATATAATATTTTATCTAATTTTCAATATGGCTTCAGACAAGGCCTTTCTACTGAAGATGCAGTCTTGGAATTAACTTCTTTTGTTGTAAATAAAGTAGATAATAGAAAAAAATGCATAACCGTATTTTTAGATCTAAAGAAAGCATTCGATGCCGTTTCTGTTCCTATCCTTGTACACAGGCTTGAGGATTTGGGTATAAGGGGTATTCCCTTAGACTTATTTAATAACTATCTTAAGGATCGCAAGCAGAAAGTAAACATAGGTGAATACTTAAGCGAGGAATCTGATATAACATTTGGAGTACCACAGTGCAGTGAAGAAACTCTTCACCGCTGCATTGGAAGACGTTTTCAAGCCACTTTACTGGAAAGAATACGGTGTTAACATAAACGGCGAGTACATCACACAACTTCGATTTGCCGACGATATAGACCTTATGGCAGAATTGCTGGAAGACCTAAGCACTATGCTCAATGACCTCAATAGTGTCTCCCAACGGATAGGTCTTAAGATGAACATGGACAAAACGCAAATAATATTTAACGTCCATGTCACACCTATGCCGGTAGTTGTTGGGAGCACTAAGCTCGAAGTTGTTGACGAGTATGTTTACCTGGGACAAATATTCCGACTAGGTAAGTCCAACTTCGACCGATGGTCGAAGGGTCAATCGACGGATTCAACTCGGCTGGGCAGCGTTCGGGAAACTACGACACATCTTCTCGTTAGACATACCTCAAAACCATAAAACGAAATTGTACAAACAGTGCGTGTTGCCAGTGATGACTTACGGATCTAAGACGTGGTCCTTCACTGCTGGCCTTATGAAGAAGCGCAAGGTCACTCAGCGAGCTATGGCGGGGGCTATTCTCGGGGTTTCTCTGCGTGATAAACTTAGAAATGAGGATATCCGCAGTAGAACCAGAGTGACCGACATAGCCCAATGGATTAGTAAGCTGAAGTGGCAATGGGCCGGCCATATAGCTCGAAGAACCGACAACCGATGTGGAAGAAAGGTTCTCGAGTGGCAGCCTCGTATCGGCAGGCGAAGTGTAGGGCGTCCCCCCACTAGATGGAGTGACGACCTGGTCAGATATGCAGGAAGTCGTTGGATGCAGGTGGCTCAGGACCGTGCTTTGTGGCATTCTTTGGGGGAGGCCTATGTTCAGCAGTGGAGTTGTGAAGGGCTGTAATAATGATGATGATTCTGTGGATTTGCCATCGTTGACACGCTTGTCAGGTGGTTTGGCAATCGCAGTGTTTTATGATTTTGAGTTGTTATCAGGAAGATGCTGCTAATCTCCTGTTTCTGTTGCTATTTGCCGTCTCTTACGACACTCACGGAATGTGGGGTAGTCGATATTCTTACACCGCCACTACATGGTTAGAAGGAAAATATATCATGACAAAATCTTTACTTCTGAGGAATTATATATTTGGAGTATATGTGATGTTCGTTAACTTCCTCTGGAACAGCTAGGCATGATACTCTCAGAAAAAAAGGTCTTCTATGTCTGTACACGCCCCTAGCTGCCCCGACAAAGATCGACCATACAGGGGCCCATACAGCTGTAGATTCGACGGACATCTAAGGGTGGGGCCCAACGGCCTATGGAGACTTATTATTTTACACAATAGATATAAGGCTAGGTAATTAATAACAACGTACCTGGTTCCGAAGCTAAGACTGACCCCAAGGCTCGGTCAGGCGGTAGGTAGGTGCATGTAAGTAGTGTGTTAGAAGGTGTGTATGTGTGACCTGACCTAACTGAGGTGATCGGGCAATAGCCTGGTCCGATGCTGCCCCACGATGCGGTATCACTCCAGCGGACGTCACCAATGGAAAACTGCTGACTTCTTTCACTATTTCAGTTTATCAACTTTATTGTACACGATTTCAATCCATCAACTTTATTGTACATTTAATTAATTTCAAACTCAACTACATCCCTGTTAATCATTATCAAAAACGTAACACACGGAATGACTAATGAACGGTGGATCAAAGTTCACTTCCGTTTTCACTCAGCAACAAATTATTTATTAGAAAGCGACCTTCTCACAAGGTTCCGCGCTCCCCACAACAACCAAGATTCTTTCGTACGATATTAACAGACCACTCACGCAAATACAAGATTGCAACTGCACTTCAAAACGCAATCACTATACAAATTGACGTAAATTACTTGCAACGAAGTTAATTTATTCACTCAAATTCAAGACAAGCTTCTTGTCACGAAACACTCAAATAGACACTCAATTCGAGGCAGTATTAAAGCTAACCAAATCTTCGATAGTAATCAGGCGCGCACCATACTCAAATTCGGACGTTGATCGCAATCAATGTTAACTTCCAAAACAATTAACCGATACGGCGTCCGCGCAGAAAATCTATTTTCCTAGACTCAACAAACTCCTCGTCGTTGCATAAATTTGCTAACAAAACCGAAACTATATATAGAAGTTATACGGGACGCGACCACACCGTTCTAGTGACTGCGCTGGATTAACACACCCAACGCACCCGGCTCGCAACCAACCCGATCTCGCGCGAACGTCAACCGGTAGGAAATCACCGCGCTGAGCGCCCCTTGGCGTCAATTCTTGAAATTAGAGTTTGGCGCGAACAATGTCCAAGATTGTGATGTATTATTACACTACATATTATTTATACGTGGTAGAGCCATGCTGCAGCTATATTAGTAGTATAGTTGTAGCACAAATGGGTCGGCTCGACCGGGGAAGGTCCACGCTCTCACAGAATACCAGCGTAAAATAGCAGCTTAATACTGTTGTGTTTCGTATGGTGAGTGTGAGACCCTTTTAACTAGAAAAGAGGCATTCCATCGTAATCCTCACGGGTGACAACGCATCTGCATTTTGATTCGCAAACAAGGATAAATTTAGATGTCTGTGGGCCACAGCAACCACTTACCATCAGGTGGACTATGTGCGCGTTTGTCACCCTATCCTATATAAAAAACGTAGGCTATAATTCTTTTTTTTTAATTTGTTTTTAATAATTTCTTAAAAAAGATTTTTCTATCTCTTTGAATAACTGTAGTATATTAAACACAAGAGTTTTCAAAGTTAATATTTGTTATTTTTATTTTATTTTTTATTTATTTCGACCAGCAAGGATCATAGGGTAATATTACATTTGTTTAAGTTCATTCTAATACTAAAATTATTACTCCTTACTAAAATTAATATATCAAATGCATAAGTATTCATAATAATATTGAAAATATAATAATTATTTAATATTAACAAAATAATGTAAATCAATGTAAACGTAACTCACAACAGACCCGACTTAATAATATATTAACAAAATCATAAACATAACTTACATTAATGATATAATAATAATAATTAATCATTTATTGCAGACGATAATTTGTTAAAAGTAGATAGTAAAATTAAATAAAAATTACTTCATATATCTGGGTTGCCTGTCCGAGGCAACGGATACATGGACATGAACATGCATCCAGTGCCTCAAAAAAGTACAATCGGGTTTCTCGCTAATTACGTTAAGAATGCTGTTGGCGCTCCCACGAACCTTGTGCATCAGTGACGCAGTTTTTTTGCGAATCAGTGTTGAAAAATTGTCTATGTGGGCGTCAACAAACATACCTGATGCACTACAGTAACGTGGAGCCCCAGCAACAATCTAAAAGCGTTATTTTAATGTATACGTAGGGTGTTGTATGCCCGCTGCGTAAATCTGACCCATAAGGCGCACGTATAGAGGGATTGGCAATAGGCCTTAAATAAAATAAGTTTTACCTCGACTGTACAACGTGAGAACCGGCGGGCCAGAATATTGCAGTGGACAGCCAGCGTTCTCCTTTCTCTTTCAATATCCTTATCATCTTTTAAATCTTCGGTAACCACATGGCCGAGGTACTTAAATTCGGTTACTCGTTTAAGTGCAACACCCGCTAAAGTTACAGGTGGTACGAAATTACCCTAGTTAACCTAATTATAATAAAAACTTTTCTCCTAATTTCACTTCAGCGGAAGATTACGCCTAATACTATATTTAAAAAAAAAACTTGGATCTTGTTTTCATAACTTCAAACTCCGCATTAATTAGACGTTAGATTTTATTTTTACTGCTAGCTGTAAATCGAAAAATAGATCCCACAAGTCTTAAATATTCAAAGAATTTAAATTGTTACGTGAAATACGACATGCATTTGTCTGTCTGTCCGCTTTGTTAGTGCAAGTCAGATTTACGATTGCTTAGGAAAACAAGTTATTTTAAACATAACGAAAATAGCTTTATGCTTGTGTGTTCGTACATTTAGATATCGTGTTGTATACGCAGCATTTGTTGGATAAGAGACGACTCAAGGAAATGCCATAAAAATCTAATAGCTTCCGGTAGTGGTATAAACATCTCTTTTACGTCAGACGTAAAATACCAAGACCATGGCTAGTAATGGTATACGAAATGTCTGCCACTGCGTTTCTTAATCTGTTTGCCAAGCGTGACGACTATCGTAAAATAGCAGCTTGACACTGCTATGTTTCGTATGATGAGTGTAGAGAACCGGAGACCCATTTTACTGGAAAAGAGGCATTCCATCTTAGTCCTCACGGGTGACGACGCATCTGCATTTTGATTCTTTATTGAGGATAAATTTAGGCTGGTGACTATGGGCCGCAGCAACCACTTACCATCAGGTGGACTGTGTGCTCGTTTTTCACCCTATCCTATAAAAAAAACTGGCAAAAGGTAGCAGTGTTAAAGATGTAACATGAATATTACTGCGATTTCTTATCTGTCTGGATGCGTGAAAATCACCGCAAATCCTTTCTGAGAAGTAAAAGGACTTTTTATAACTAAAATAACAAACACGCTTGCAGCCCACTTGATGGCAAGGAGCTACTGCAGTCCATAAACCTGCAGACAACTTCAAACTAAGAATGCTAGAGATGCGTTTTCATTTTTAATAACTAAGATGAAAAGCCTGACAACCTGAAATTATATTAGGTCTCTTACCATTCAGAACGGAACACTACAGCACAGGCATTGCTATTTGATGGCAGAAATAGGTAAGAGGGTACCCTCTATTCCTACCCCGACGGACTCATACAAAAAAGGTGTTCCAACACCTATTACTATTCATAGCAACAGTGGACTGTTACGTACTGGTGCACGATTGGTAGAGCTAGAGAAAGAAAGAAAAAGGTGGATATCTAATGTCAGAAATTTTACTTATTATTAACATATATTAAGTATATTATACCAATGTAACTCAAATCTAATTTGTTAATAGAGTTTTTGCTCAACGCTCGTGAGAATAAACATATTTTTGGCGAGCATCCATCAAACTGAAATAACTTATTACTTTGCAACTCTTTTGATTGCATTTAATTACCTTTTATACGTGATAGAGCCATGCTGCAGCTATATTAGTAGTATAGTTGTAGCACGAATGGGTCAGCTGGACCAGGAAAGGACCACGCTCTCACAGATTACCAGCATAAAATAGCAGCTTAAGACTGCTGTGTTTCGTACGGTGAGTGAAGAGAACCGGAGACCCTTTTTACTGGAAAAGAGGCATTCCATCTTAGTTCTCACGGGCGAAAATGCATCTGCATTTTGATTCGCAAACGAGGATACATGTAGATGTCTATTGGTCACAGCAACCACTTACCATTAGGTGTGTCCGTTTGTGACCCTATACTATAAAAAGAAACCTTTAAGTAAAAACATACGATTGACATTTTTTTAGAATACCATGGCTTTTACATGAACTTACTTCAAATAGATATGAATTCTTTCATCAACTTCGTCACTAAGATCTGCGTTATAGTCGTTATCGTTATCAAAAGGCCACTGCAGAACATGGGGATTTTGCCATAGTTTCCACACTAGGCAGGCTGGTTGGCAACCGCATTTGAGATGGGCAGCAGCATCTTCCTAATATCAACTCAAAATAATAAATAAACTGCGGTTGCGGTTTTTTATTCTATCTCTCCTGCCAACCATAGGAACAATGGCAAAGTCATATGTTAAATCCCCCATATGAGGCAATCTATGGGTCAGGCCAATTTTCTGCAGTGGACTTTTATAGGCTGTATCGTATTTTATTGTAAATGAATTAATACAATACTACTATTTCGTCATAAAACTGAATGTTACATTATCTTTTTCTTCGACGAAAGAAATTAAAAGTTCGTTTACTAAACGTTGTTTTAGTCTAATGCCGCTGTTTTTATTCTTATAACCAATTAAGATTTTTTTGTATAATAAGGTTGAATGAATTATTCTGAATCGAGTAAATTTTTTTTATTACTGATGTCTTATGTTTACGCTACCACTACATATTGAAATAATAAAACTAGTACGGATTTTATCGTGTATATTTGTTTTTTTCTCATTTTATATTCCCGTCGTTTTGAATATTTTACAACACCCATGGTGGGGGGGGAGGGGGTAACTAAGGTGTTGCACGTCTCATTGTCATAGTTTACCATGGATATATTCAGATTAAAATTATCCCCCCCTCTCCCCCCGTGGGCATGGGTATTGTAAAGTACTCAAAACGACTGGAGTATAAAATGAGAAAAAACAAATATACACGATAAAATCCGTACTAGTTTTATTTCAATATGTAGTGGTCGCGTAAACATAACACATAATTAATAAAAAAAATTTTGTCGATTAAAAATTTTAGACGAAGACCATAGGTGCTGTAATACACCCGAAACGTCGTGAATTAAAAAGTTAAGTTAAACGCAATAGAATCCGTAAAAGTTAGTTTCATTTTATATTTATTTTTGATCTGATCTACGCAGTATGAACTAGACAGATAATAATACTGTATATCTTGAAGTTTTGCAGTTGTATGTAAGGGTTGGGATTTAATATTATTAATAATATAATTCCAAACAGGTGGTAGCACCCAGCCATATTTTCTATTGAAATTTGGATGTTTTTTTTAAACTTAAGTAGCCTCGAGAATCATACTTAGTAGTAATCGGTGTTCCTTAGCGAAAATTTGTGGATTACCAAATCTAATTTAGTGATGGAGCGATCATGTACGTATTCACAGACCGCAGACTGGGAAGTCTGTCCTTCAGGGGCAATCTCATATAAACATGAAAAAGTTCCACTCCTAAGGGTGTAAAAATAAGGTATGAAGTGTTTAATAATTTATTTAGACGAAACTGCACTTGTGTATTCCTCAGACCACTCAAACGGTTTAAAAAATTACACCTTAAATAAAAAGTAAAAGCCGACTTCAAATAATTAAAAAATAAAATAATTTCCAAAAATAAAATAATTGCTGTGTTTCGTATGGTGAGTGTAGAGAACCGGAGACCCTTTTACTGGCAAAGAGGCATTCCATCTTAGTCCTCACGGGTGACAACGCATCTGCATCTTGAGTCTTTATTGAGGATAGATGTAGATGTCTATGGGTCACAGTAACCACTTACCATCAGGTGGACTGTGTTCTCGTTTGTCACCCTATCCTATAAAAAAAATGTGGTAAAATAATTATAATTCTATCAAATGTCATGGAGTGTTTCAGGCCTTTCTCAGAGTCACCTGTTAAGAATACTCGACGAAGTATTCTCATACACCGTCAACATACGACAATTAGTTTGAAAAGCTCAATTAGTTAAACAAATGGATAATGCTTAATTAAACAGTCATATTCTATAACTAGACATTTAAAATACAACCCTATTTTTATTTAACCATACAAAGAAATAAAACAAAAAATTGAAGATCAAACAAGACCGAATAAACTGTAAGGAATGACTGGTGGCAATAATAAATTAGTCAAGTCCACTGAGACGGCACAGTAAATGTATGCGTGTCTGGAAACAGTCTGTTGTTGACAAAAATTAATTGGTCTTCTCTAAAGAGTCTACAGTTTAACGTGTCGCGTATTGATGGCCTAAGGGAATTGACTATACCATTTTGTCCATGAATACCTTACGATTTGACAATGCGACAAAAATATAGTCAATTCTGTCTAGTGGTGAAATTACTTCATATCTCATAAATTCTCAGATTTAATGCATAGGCCGGTAATGGGTGTAACGGCATAATTCGAGACGTCTGATCATGCGATGGCAAATAAGTTTACCAGGTTTGATGTTTTTGGGAACTTGTTTTTAATTTGTTTTTTTTTATATTATTGTTTTTATGGATATATCATACATTTATTAAATATTATTTAATTTTGTAACCTGTCAACTTATCCAAAGATCCAGTAGGCACTCTAGTATGCACTTACCACCAGCTGGACAGTGAGTTCGTTTGTTACTTCTGTTTTTTTTTTTTTGTTAAAAGTGTCCATGGTTTGCAGTAGACACGCACCATCAGAATGATTTTGTTTTCTACTATAATATTAAAAAAGCCACAAAAAAATTAAGCAGTAAGTAGAAGCTTCAAAGAGGAGCAACTGCACTGAATAATATATAATATATTAACTTTTAAGTTATAAGATATAATAAGCAGTATAGACAGTATAGATGTAATAAGCAGTGTTATTTATAAATAGATAATATTGGTTAAAACCATCTATAATGTGTTAATATTTACAAAACTAATATATTTTTTTAAACTGATAATTTTAACATCACCCATTTACAAAACATTCAAATAAACAATATTTTTACCTTAATAAAAATTTTAAACTAAATACATAAATTATCATACCGTAATACTCCCCGCGGTTTAGTACCAAGAATACTGGTTACGTTTCCTTATTGAATGGTTATACTTTAAAAATATAAAGAAAATTTTAAGTTACTGATATCTGTGCTCTTCTTAGTACTCTCCAAATGGCTTTCCATCTTGATGTACGAGGAAGAACCCAAATAGCTAGCCTGAGGTGGTCATTACCATTGGATTTGGTAAGCTCATTCCCGATTGTGAACTGCGGCGGGAGGAATGTTTTTCCCCTTTCCTGCCGCAGCCAAAGTGAAGTCGCGGGAGGGAGTGTTGGTAAAACAAAGCGCTACTCGGCTAGTCGTAGGTGGAGACTGATTATGAGATCATCTTATTTTGCAAACGTACGTTTTTTCTGACCTAGAGATGGATAAACTGCGTCGAGGAAGAAATTTAGACTTAATTTTAGGTGGCCGGACATTATAAGAGAAAAAGATAAGATCATGGTAAGGGAAGGCATCAACTGGACACTGGCCATGCTAAACAGCGTGTTCAGAAGACGACACAAAAATATTAAGGTCAAGTAATGACTGAGTAGGATTAAGAAAGTGATGTATAAAATTTAAAGTTAAAATAGAGAAATAAGTGGATGTTTAGGCCAAAATTGTACACACTACTACACGCGACTTACATGCAAATCACTTAACACCTGACTGGTACTGTTTGTGCCCAAATTTGGTCATGTTGAACGCTATCCAATTGCGTTCGAGCTGTCGCGTCACCCGATAGTATGTAGGTGAAAAAACGCCGCTAGGTGGAGCGGCGGTGTGCGGCTTGTGTGGCTCGATGCGTGGGCGAAAGAGGGTTAGTTTCCCACTGGCCGCGATGCGGGGAACCCGCGTAGCTCGTTATCGCGGCCGAAGTTCACGTGACCGTTGTAGGGTCCAGATAGTTAGATTAAGTGCGTGTTACTTCCTTACGTGGATATGTGAATTTTGCAAAATTTAACTTGTTCGGGGATGCGGAATTGTGCACACGCGCGTCGCGTAGATATAGGGTCTAGAATTCGAACCGCGCATTCCTTGTTCGAGAGCTTCTCCCGGTTGATTGTCAGGAAATCATTATAATTATGCCGTCACGTTAAGTGCCCTTTTATGTGTGTTGGTTGGCTTGTTAGTTTACGTGTCAACGAGGCGTATTTTGAATTTTTTTCGCAACGTGGTGTCTTGGTGTCGAATGAAGGAACTTAGTTGTGTTTAACGCTGAACCGTATGACTCATTAAGAGATCGCTTTAATTCCCTATTTATAATTTTGTGATAAGTGAATCCGAGACATTGAATGTCGAATACTGAACTACTGTCCTTACTGTGTTTGGTTCTACGATGAATGTGGACTTAGGCGAGTTTAAGTTAGTTAAATGTACAATGAAGCTAATAGACTGACATAGTGAAGAAGAAAGGAAGTGACTCTGGATGACGCCGCTGGAGATTTTACCACAATTTGGAGCGGTGCCGAAGTCCGGGCTGCTGCCAACTTCAATGGTCCAGTCAGGTCTATCACAACCAACACCACAAAAACACCACTACACTCATCACATACACACCTCCGGCCTGCCCGAGCCCTGAGACAGCAGTTGCCTCAGATACAGGTAAGTAATCTCTATTTGACTAACCTCCCCATTAAATTGTAGTAGGATAAAACATTTTCCATATAGATTAGTATTATAGGAAATTCTTCCATATAGCCACTCGGGCTCGAACCCGCGGCTGCCCGTTGAATCTTCCGCTCATGGGCCCCGGATATTGAACCTTTGCAGGAGCAGCTGCGGACCGTAACAGGTACCCTGTGGTCAACCCTACCTCCGGAAATCGGTAAGTTGTGCTTGCTTATTTGCAATTAATTTAGAATTATCCATAAGCTATTTGCGCCCCTCCCGTCGCGAATACCACTCGTGGGCCCTGGTACGGTCGACCTTTATCGGGGCAACTAAGGGAGTGAACAGTAGAATTTACGATGGATCGAAGAGAGAATGAATGAGAGTCTTGTTTAAGCAGACAAGTATTAAAGTCGCTCATAATAATCGTCTGCAAGTAAGAAGATACAATTTATAAAATATTTTCGAAGGGAGTGAAGAATACGAGATGAAGGACAGTATATACCAAGCAAAGTTTTCGTATGATTAAGCTCCACCTCAATAAATATATGTTCACTTAGGCGTTGGTTATGATGACGTATCAACAACAGAAGAGAGAATATACGCTCGGACATATATTGCTACACCTCCACCGCCCACGGTACGATACACATTTCTTATGAGGTGACTTAACGTGGTAGAGCCATGCCGCAGCTATATTTCTGGTAAAGTTGTAACACGAATTGGTCGGCTCGACCGGGGCAGGACCACGCTCTCACAGAATACTAGCGTAATATAACAGGTCAATGCTGCTGTGTTTCGTATGGTGAATGTAGAGAACCGGAGACCCTTTTTACTGGAAACTTTTTAACTAGAAAAGAGGCATTCCATCTTAGTCCTCACGGGTGACAACGCATCGGCATTTTGATTCGTAATCGAGGATAAATGTTAATGTCAATGGGCCACAGCAACCACTTACCATCAGGTGGACTGTGTGCTCGTTTTTCACCCTTATCCTATAAAAAAGGTGAAAGCCAGGTGAAAAATTATTAGTGGAAGGGACAAGGCTTAAGCTATAACTCAGAAACGAGAATAGCATGAGAGTCAGCATAGCTGAAAATGAGTCGGAATACTTTGGGCAATATAACGTACAATAAATACAATACTATAAAAAATCGAGCTAATAAGTTTCCTTAAACGAAAAACAAAGAATAAAACAAATAAAAATGTACTTTAATTTCCACCTGCCAGTTGACACTAAAGTATTTTTTTTTTGTGTCATTTTAACAATATCTGTGGTGTAACGTAGTAGTATTCAAAACAATATCTAATAACATCAATGCATTTTATAATATTTAACATTGTCAATTATTAAGTAAACATATTTTTTACATTAAAAATGGAAAGAGGAGTTAGTAATTATTGTAACGAGATTGGGGTTCGAGACAATTAAAAACTGCTGATTGAATTACCCAAAATTGACACTTTCATTACTGAACACTAATTACAACTTAAAACCCCACTAATAATAAAACACAATTGTACTGATCACTTTAGTTGGCAGTTGTATCGCTTCGAAGTATTCGCTTGTATCGCCAATTCAATACTTCCCCGGTCATGGTTTATACCGGTCTTATATAGGGCCTCAGGTAGTTTCCAGAACCTTCTACTATAGAAACTTCTAGAATGTTCGAGTACAAATCGGTCCCGATTTATTAGATGTCGATATTTATAAAAAGTTCTTCCATGGAAATTTCTAGAATGTTCTTGACTCTCCTAGATCTGCTACTCGATACAAGAGGACGCTAGTGGTAACTATTGTCGCCATGTACCATGTATTAATCGTGGCGCGACACACTGCCCCCTCCTAAGAGATGCTCGTCCCGAGCATTATTGGCTCCATATTAACGCGCCAGTTGATTTTACAACAATTCTTCCTCATAAAGTATAGGCCCAGGATGCAGTCGTCCATTATATTAGCCACGATGTCATTATGCAGGTAGATCCTGTTGCCTAGCTTCAACTCTATCTCCTCTCCACGGACGGGTATGCGATGGCTGTTACCAAATTAATGCGTTCTCGTTTGTATGCGGAGTCCCCAAGGAACTGAATTATAACTTGGGAAATGACAACCGTGCGAGAGGCTCCAGTGCTTATCGTCAACTTACATGACGTTCCGTTGACCTCGCCCTTGATGCTTAGGTTGTTCATATCATGGTTTTGTAAGATCTAAATACTTGGGGCTCTTTTAACATCAGCCAGCACCCGCCCCGCAGCCCTGGCTTTCACTCGTATCCCTGCTGCTGCTGGGTGGTGCTGTTGCCTACACTACCCTCTCTAGATCGATCACCTTCCCTTTCTACAGTTTGTTTAGGGCAGCTGGATCCCCTATCCCCACAGCCGTAGCTCCTAGGGCTGTATACTTTATTGCGGTCGCGAACTGTAGCTGCTGCAACCTCCCTGACACGATGGGAATGATGATCCTGTCGCACGGCTTCCACCTCCAGTGCATGGGCCAACGCGTCCTTAAACGTCTCGTGGTACCCGAGCCTCAGAGCAGCTCTAATTTCAAGGTCGTGGATGCCGTTGATGAATGTCTGCACCAGGTTCCCTACAATGAGCGCAGGTACAGACTGGTATGCTTTTCAAACCAGCTTCTCCACCTCAAGGGCCCACTGCTGCAGGTTGCACGCGATCTTTGAGCTGCGCACGAAAGACGTGTTCCAGGTGAGCGTCAACATATCTCGCCTCCAATGCCTCAAGGAGCTGCTCGGAAGTCACTTCCTTATCAAGAGCTTCCAGAACAGTTAAGGCCTGGTCGCGCAGGCCTAGGGTGAGAGCAGTTATGGCCTGACTTTTATTCCAGCCGTTCGCTTTCACATGACAGCCTTGAACTGGATGTTGTAGGCCGACCAGGAAGAAGGTCCGTTGAACGGCAGCACTTTGAATCCACTTAGCGAAGGTGTTGTAGCTACCATGGGAGCTAAAATTCCATTCCGAAGTTTTAGGTCGTCCAGCGTTTTCTTCACGTCAGCCAACACGTTGTGAACCCGATTGTTCACTTGGTTAATTCGGGTTGGCGCGCAACATTACTATGCTTATTATACGCACATTTATAAAGTTACACCCTATATACAACCACTGCTGGGCACAGGCCTCTTTCCATTTCTGAGAGGGTTTTGCACTAAGCTTGCAACAAATACTCAAGCTTGCAAGATAAACTCCTTGTAATACGCACAGTCGTGGACCGCCAAGCATTCAGATAATGAGGATGGTATCGTAAATTTTGACGCGATGTGCGTTCGTGAAATTTGGCGGCTGGAATTAATTCAAGTAGTAGGTGATTCGATAGAAAATGCATAGAGATGCAACATCCTTACGCAGCACCAGTGTATCGAGTCGAAAAGCTAAGTATAGATTTATCTCAATCAGTTAAATCGATCAAAGGTCATGATCCTCCGGTTAATTCGAACTTAAATTATATTATTTTCAAGAAAATTAAAAATCCCATATAAATCTAATATTAACAGCAGAAATCAGCTTTTTTTAAAGTTTCGTTGTTTAAATGTAAGTTTTAGTTTTATTTCACAATGAGCTATTTTTTGTCTAATAGCGATTTTGAGTTCGTACCAGCCTTTCACCTATTATGTTGTGTACTCTCTATGAATGTGTCACTGTGTACTTTCACGAATTGCATTCACTATTATATCCCACTTTGAAGAGTAAAAAATAGTTATTATATTTTAGGCTGTGAGGTAGATTTTAGTCTTTAAGTACGACAACACATGAGCTTTTTTGTTTGAAGTAACACAGTCCCGTGATGCAGTAGCCATTTATCCTCAGATGCACTGTTGACTTGATATCTCATATGACATTTTTAATATTCATTCATTTATTATAATATCCCATCCCTAAATTTCCGTATAATTTAACCTCTGTTTTTTTTACATATTCCCACAAAACTGTTTACACAAGTTTGTGGAATCCAGAGTCTCACAATAATACTTAAAGGATATCTGTGGTACAATTTTTTTTCTTAATTATATAATGATAGAAAGTGTCTATAAAGCATCTTTTTAAATACATTTTTCTTAGTCTCGTGTCGAATATCTTTGGGCAGACTATTCGGGATATACGGCATTTGTTTCTTAACGTTCTATCTCCAAAGTAGTTTTTTTATTCTAAGTACTTCGAACTTACCATCAGACATCGACCGGGTACCTTGATTGTGTTTTACAATTGTCAAGTTTAGCTTCTTTATGTTATTATGTTTATTTAATAATTTAACACGAATTTATTTCAAAATGAAAAATATATACATCTGCAAGATACATTCAAAATTAACATTAGCTACTAGTAACTGACGCTATAATTTTCCAATTGATAGGTATCACCCTTTAATTGGATGTTCATCTAATATGCTTCTATTCAATTGTAAAATTATATTGCACTCAAATGATACAACCATATTAATCTTGTAATGTTCATCGAATGGAACAAAAGGGTATTAATTTGAATCATATTACACTAATGTGCTTACTTTAATAAATTTTACTTTTATTTTTTTAATTTTTGTGATTACGACTTGAAAGTAATTTTTAGTTGTGGAACGAAAACGAGATATTCCTCACCCGGTAAATAGTTCAGCCCGCCAGCGGCCAATGCTCCAATTGTGGAGCTTGTATTATTTATGTAGAGTTGTTCGGAAACTTTAAAAGCGTGATTAACACTTCCGTTAATGTTCGTTCCTTTACGCTATTGTAGCGCAATTTTAGCACCGCAAAATATTAATTTATACTCACCAAACAGGAATTCAGGTGGCTTGGGACCGTGTTTGTGGCATTCCTTGGGGGAGGCCTATAATCAAAAGTTTTTTTTTTTAAAAAAACGTTACCCCCACACTAGGATTTTCTCCTGTGTCGTCGAGGCAGTTTACAAACATAAATTGCACAAGGACAAATATCCAAACCCGGAACAATTATTTGTAGGACATACAAATACTTGTTCCGTGCGGGATTCGAACCCGCGGCCCCCAGTGCAACAACTGATTGCTATGTCACTGCGCCACGGAGCCGTCAAAAGTGGACTTGTTAAGGGCTGTAGTGATGATGATGATGAAACAGGGCAGGCATTTTGTTATGCGCAAAGAATCCACTACCATCTTGAGACGGCGAAGCCGGCCTTGCTCTTTCTGACCGAGACGCAGGTGTCCTCTCCGGCTGATACTTCGTATCTCTCCTACCCGGGGTACAAATTGGAGCACTCCTTTGTGCCTCGGGCTGGAGTTTGCGTGTATGTCAGAGAGGACATCTGTTCTCGACGCCTCGGCAGTCTTGAAGGTTCGGACCTGTCCATCCTTTGGCTACGCGTAGACAGCGACGACCATCCGCGCGTCTACGGGTGCCTCTATAGGTCCCATAGCGGTAATGCCGAAACAGACTGACTCATCGACCACGTCCAAATGGCTACAGATTCCTTGCTACAACAGGTCCCATCCGCAGAGATCGTGATCCTTGGCGATTTTAACGCCCACCACGCCGAATAGCTCGGATCACGTTTAACCGATCATGCGGGAAGATCTGTTTATGACTTTGCCTTGGCATATGGTCTGACACAACTGGTTACATCGCCTACGCGGATTCCAGATGTTGAGGATCATACACCTTCCCTGTTGGACCTTCTGCTGACCTCTCATCCGGACGGATATCAGGTTTCCGTCGATGCCCCTCTTGGCTCTTCGGACCATTGTCTGATCCGGAGTGTGGTGCCACTCACGCTCCCCTCGCGGTTGCGTTCTGCAGGTTGCCGCCGTGTTTGGCATTACAGGTCGGCGGATTGGGACGGAATGCGGTCTTTCTTTGCTTCCTACCCATGGGGGCGGGTTTGCTTCTCGCCGGATGATCCCAGCGCTGTTGCTGACTCTGTCACTGATGTAGTGCTACAGGGAATGGAACTATTTATTCCATCATCTGTGGTACCCATCGGAGGCAGATCTCGGCCTTGGTTTAGTCGCTCCTGTAAGACTGCATTACGCAGTAAGCAGGAGTGTTATCAAGCCTGGGCTGCGGCTTCGGTGACTCGGGATGTAAACACCAGCACACTCAAAAAGAAGTATAACTTCGCCTCCAGGTCCTTCAAAAGAGTTATTGCCAAGGCAAAGTCAGAGCACATAGGCAGAATTGGCGAGAAACTAGTTCGCCTTCCTTCGGGAACCCGTGCATTCTGGTCTCTCGCCAAGGCTGTCCAAGGGAATTTCTGTAAGTCATCACTACCATCTCTGCACAGGGAGGACGACTCACTGGCCCACGAGGCAAAAGAGAAGGCCGACCTTTTAGGCTCCCTTTTTGCGTCCAACTCGACTGTTGATGACGGGTGGAACACACCGCCGACCATCCCGCCGTGTGAGTGCTCCATGCCGGATGTGCGATTCTCACAGCGCTCGGTTCGCAGAGCACTCCTCTCCCTTGACATCCACAAGTCGAGTGGGCCTGACGGAATCCCCCCAATTGTGCTGAGGACGTGTGCTCCGGAGTTGGCACCGGTTCTAACGCGTCTTTTCCGGTACTCCTACTCCCTAGGCGTAGTCCCGAAATCATGGAAGACAGCTTTTGTCCATCCGATCCCTAAAAAAGGCGACCGCTCAGATCCGTCTAACTACAGGCCTATCGCCATCACCCCCTTGTTCTCCAAAATAATGGAATCCGTTGTAAACTGCCACCTCATGCAGTACCTTGAGGATCACCAGCTGATTAGTGACCGCCAGTACGGTTTTCGTCGGGGTCGATCAGCTGGTGATCTTCTGGTCTACTTAACTCATAGATGGGCGTTGGCAGTAGAGTCCAAGGGGGAGGCATTGGCCGTTAGTTTGGACATTGCGAAGGCCTTCGATCGGGTTTGGCACAAAGCGCTTCTTTCGAAGCTCCCTTCCTATGGGCTTCCCGAGAAATTATGCAATTGGATCACCAGCTTTCTTGCAGATCGGAGCATCAAGGTCGTTGTAGACGGTGCATGCTCCGACTACAAGCCTATTAACGCTGGTGTTCCACAAGGCTGCGTGCTATCACCAACGCTGTTTCTTTTGCATATCAATGATATGTTGCAAGCTGGTAGCATTCATTGCCATGCAGATGACAGCACTGGCGATGCTCTATACACCGGCCGTGCCAATATTTCTCGGGAAAACGTCACCGAGTACCGGAACAAACTTGTGTCTGAAGTCGAGTCTTTGCTGGACAAAGTCTCGGATTGGGGGCGACTAAATCTAGTCCAGTTTAATCCTCAGAAGACACAAGTTTGCGCGTTTACCACTAAAAAGAACCCCTTTGTCGTATCTCCTCAGTTTCAAGGTACTCCCCTTGTTGCCTCAGCCAGTATCGGAATCCTCGGCGTCGACATATCGAGTAGCGTGCAGTTGCGTGGTCACTTGGAAGCGAAGGCCAAATTGGCCTCTAAAAAGCTTGGCGTGCTCAGCAGAGCGGGACAGTATTTCATGCCGGCTCAACGCCTGCAACTTTACAAGGCGCAGGTTCGGCCTCACATGGAATACTGTTCCCATCTCTGGGCTGGGGCTCCCCAGTGCCAGCTTCTTCCACTTGACCGCATCCAGCGCAGAGCGGCTCGAATCGTCGACGACCAAGTCCTTTCCGATCGGCTCGACTCATTGGCACTGCGAAGAGATGTTGCATCTCTTAGCATTTTCTTTCGCATTTACCATGGGGAGTGCTCTGAGGAATTGTTCGGATTAATCCCAGCCGCCAAATTTCACGAACGCACATCGCGGCAGAACTCCCGATACCATCCCCATCATCTGGATGATTGGCGGTCCACCACTGTGCAATTTAGAAGATGTTTTCTTCCTCGCACAACTTCCTTGTGGAATAGTTTACCACCTGCGATTTTTCCGGACCGATACGACTTAGGGACCTTCAAGAAAAGAGCCTACTCCTTTTTAAAAGGCCGGCAACGCATCTGCAATTCCCCTGGTGTTGCGGTTGTTCATGGGCGGCGGTAGTCACTTACCACCAGGTGAGCCGCATGCTCGTTTGCCCCCTCTCCTTTTAAAAAAAAAAAAAAGAATATATCCTCAAACTAGCAATTCTGATGCTTTTTACAAGTTCCGTACTTTGTTGGTCACTAGAACCTCGTTTACTGATTTCTAAGGTACACTACCTGCAGGTCAAATTGGCGTTTTAAGAAGCGTAAGGTACTTTCCACTTAAGTTTTTATTGTATTGTTTCATCATCATCGTCATCTTCATCATATGCCTCCCCCAAAGAATGCCATAAAAATTTGCTCTGTTTATGATAACATTTTTTCTTTTTTATTTTTCTTAAGTGCTATAACTATGTGAAATGCTGGGGTAAAATTTTCTTCCACGTTGCTCTCCTACATGGTTATCTACGAACAAAAAAATTAAGTAAATAGTAATAGGTAGCATTATTCACAAAATATATTGCTGTAATTATCATTAAAATAACAGTATTGAAAGTAGAGAAATCTATATACTTAATATAATAAAATAAAGTGGAGGAGTTTTTTTTACATAACATATCTATAGATCTGTTATTGACTGTCGGTATATCGAAGTCTTGAAGTGCTTGTACAGTAGGGCTACGATGGCTATCCGAGTACAGAACCAGATTACGAAACCTATCCAATTGCAGAGAGGTGTAAGACAGGGTGACGTCATATCCCCGAAACTCTTCACCGCTGAATTGGAAGACGTTTTCAAGCATCTGGACTGGAAAGGATACGGTATCAACATCAATGGCGAAAACATCACTCACCTACGATTTGCCGACGATAGAGTCCTTATGGCAGAATCGCTGGAGGACCTAAGCACCATGCTCAATGACCTCAATAGTGCTTACCAACAGATAGGTCTTAAGATGAACATTGACAAAACAAAGATCATGTTTAATTTCCATGTCACAACTATGCCGGTAGTTGTTGGAAGACAAATAGTCCGACTAGGTAAGTCCAACTTCGACCGAGAGGTCAATCGACGGATTAAACTCGGTTGGGCAGCGTTCGGGAAGTTACGGCATATCTTCTCGTCAGATTTACCTCAAAACTTGAAAACGAGACTGTACAACCAGTGCGTGTTGCCAGTGATGACCTATGGACTGAGACTTGGCCCTTCACTGCTGGCCGGATGATTAAGTTTAAGGTCGCTTAGCGGGCTATGGAGAGGGCTATGCTCGGAGTTTCTCTGCATGAAAAACTTAGAAATGAGTATATCCGCAGTAGAACCAGAGTAGCCGACATAACCCAACGGATTAGTAAGCTGAAGTGGCAGTGGGCCGGCCATATAGCTCGAATAAGCAACAACCGATGGGGAAGAAAGGTTCTCGAATTGCAGCCTCGTACCGGTAGGCGAAGTGTAGGGCAACCCCTACTAGATGGAGTGACGACATGGTAAGATATGCAGGATGTCGATGGATGCAGGTGGCTCAGGACCGTGCTTTGTGGCATTCCTTGGGGGAGGCCTATGTTCAGCAGGGGACTTGTGAAGGGCTGTAATGATGATGATGAGATCTGTTGTTTTTCTAAATATGGTTTCGTTTACTGTTAAATACATAGCAAATCAGCCCAAAAAATTACTTTGTTGTCATCAGTATATATATATATATATATATATATTATATATAAATTATATCACTTCATAAAGTCAAGCGATGTGAATTATGAGTGTTACTATTAGGGATGTCATATTAATCCTTACGAATAAAAGTTACTTCATCTTCAAGAAATTATAATAATAAATGTTGACATTTTCTATAACATCCGTTTGGTAAATACTTTGTTTTGTTATTGACTATGGACTTGACTTTTGTGGAAGTCAAATCCAAACCCTATTTTATTCTTGCTATAAATGCTGTAAGGCTAGACAGTGAAGAGGTCATTTGTAGATCAACAGTCGTAGCGCATAGACGTGTATTATGGAATCTATGTAAATTGTACTAGATTAGTGAAGTGTTCACTACGATTGTGATAAACTATTTTGCTGTGTGATAATAAGTGGATACATGTGTTGTAAAAGACTAACGCCACATGAAATATACAAGTGTTTAAAACAAGCATTTAATTTTATGTACCGCCATTCCTGTGCAAAAGTTCGTCGATATTAACATCAATAATAATAATAATAATAAGTAAATAATAATAATAAATAAGTACATGCCGGAAGCCGTGCTCGAAAATGACCGCGCCAGGCTCTACTGGGAACTGGCCATCATCACAGATAGGACGATTCTTGCGAATAAGCCTGATAATATTGTGCTGATGGACCGGGCACAGTAAAAGATATTTTTGGTCGACATTACCGTTCCGTATGACTAAAACCTCGTGAAAGCCGAAGCAAATAAGCGTACAAAATATCTGGACCTGGCTCACGAGGTGACCGACATGTGGGGTGGACTGCCGACCGAAATTATACCTTTAGTCATTTCTGCGGACGGGTTAATCCTAGTCAGCCTCTCGGGTCATCTGAGGCGACTGGGACTCCGTGACGGAGCACTCCAAGCTCAAATGCAGAAGGCGGTGCTCCTCGATACCGCCCGCATCGTCCGCCGGTTTCTTTTCCTTTCACCCTAACCCTCAGCCGTTTGGTCTCCCCTGCCAAGGGCTTCCATCTGGTTGGGTTTTTATTTATTTATGTATTTTTATATATTTATTTTATTTTGTTGATATTTATGTATGTTTATCATTTTCATTTACAATGATATATCTATACAGCCCAACCAGATGAGAAAACTATATAGATACCCATAATAATAATAACAATAATACGGCGTAGGGACGACCCCATAGTCCGTTGACGTGAGAGTTAAGTGACAAAACTGCTACGTCGGCGCAGTCAGTCAGCGCCTTGCCAAGAGATGTGAGCGCCGTATCTCGGTAGAATTGAGGGTACTAATTAAGGCCCGTTTATGCTTATGGCCAAATTATGAAACGGTGCCAGGCCTGGGTGTCTCCCGTTAATTGGCGCCCATAATATAGATGATAGAAACAAATAGACCGCGTATAGAGCCGCTGCCTGGGGGTCGCCGGGGCGCGTCTGGAGCTGGCGCTGGATGCGACAGCATGCGGGCCGCCAGCCGAGCGCGAGGTTCTGCACGACCACCTAGCAGCCCCTCGCATCCATCATCCCCACCAGATGGCTTGGTATCGGCAGTGTCCTCTCGGACTCGGCAAGCGGCACCCGCCGCTGGTGGAGTACCCTGTATGTGTTGGACGAAGGAAATGAAGAACACAAACGTATTGCGGGCGTATTTTAGGGCAAAAGGGGAAGAAATTGGAGGTTTTGCGTACCGGGCTAAGATTCATCGACTGTTTGCTGAGCTGGAGCCGTCTATTACCGATACCGAGCAAAACCTGGCAGCCCGAGGTCGGTACATCATGCGCTCAAAAATATTTGATGACGCCGAACTCGGACGGCTACGACGTGAGGCTATTCCTTCGTCGAATGAAAATACTACGACAAGAGATGCGGCTCTACGAGTTGCAGAGTTACCCGCACACGTAGATGCCGCTGTAGTAGCCGTAGTTGTAGTAGTTCTTGTGGTTGACTCAGACGACGATGGAATAGTCGCTCAGGAACAAGAGCAAGTGAGGAGCATATTGGAAGAGGCTATTAGGGAAACGCGCAGTACGCCTCTCGAGAATCGACCGCGACTTCCCCGTATACCCCTAAGCAAGCGGAATCGGGCTGTCGTGAGGGCTCTCAACCCGATGCTGGTGAACTATTTGGAAGCCAGCCCGGACCTTTGCGAGACGGACTCAATTCTTTTTGGCACCGCACTGGCAGTTTGCCGTATTATTGGCGCCAAAATTCCCACGGCTGGACGCGCTACTAAACAAAGTAGCGCATTCCCAGCCTGGACAAGAAGGACTGAGGACCGTATTGCAAAGGCCAGGGCCCTCATCGGTAGACTGATAAGCTTCAAGTCGGGCAACAAAAGGCCGAGACTTGTGCGCACCGTCAGGATGGCGTTTGCTGGGACAAACATTAGTTTGTCCCAGCCGGATATAACGCAAAAACTGACGGAGCGCATAGACGACTTGAAGCAGATAATCGCTGCTTGCGGGAAGCGGATTCGGCGATATACCAAGAGGTGGACACGATTCAACCAGAAGCGTCTCTTTCATAGTGATCAGAAGAGGCTCTATGAATCATTGGAGTGACCAATGGTACGTGGAACGGGCCCAGCACCAAATTAGGCCGACACTATTGCATTCTGGCGCAGCCTGTGGTCAGAGCCCGTAAACCACAGTGAGGGCCCTTGGACGAAAGTTGTGGCGAGTCAGTGTGCGAATGTTACGCCCATGGACCCCGTCATCGTAACGCCGGATGACTTAGCTGAGGCGGTCCGTAGGGCCTCGAACTGGAAAGGTCCGGGACTCTACGGACTGCATCACTACTGGCTGAAGGGGTTCGTGGTGTATCACGCTGTGCTCGCCCGATAGTTTTAAGAGGCTCTCGACCAAAAGTCGCTCCCGAGCCTGTTTACTACTGGGATCACTCATTTGGTTCCTAAAGATCTGGATTCCACAGACCCGAGCAAATACCGCCCTATAACGTGTGTACCTAACATATACAAGACACCAACATCCATTTTGAGCGCGAGAATCACTCGTCACCTGAACTCAAATCAGGTGACGTCGCGCGCTCAGAATGGATATAGGGGCGGTGGTCGTGGAACAAAGGAACAACTGCTCATTGACGCGGTCATTGCAAGGTGGTTAAACGCAACCGTCGGAACCTCTCCGTCGCCTATCCAGAAAGACTACAAAAAGGCATTCGACTCGGTGCCTCATACATGGTTTTAGAGGGTTCTCGAGCGGTATAAGTTTAACTGTACAGTTCGAGACTTCCTTCGGCAGTGTATGGCGCAATGGAGTACGATCCTTTATCATCTAGGCGAGCAGATGACGGCTGCGGAGAACCACATAAGGATAAGAAGAGGTATTTTTCTAGGGCGACTTTTTGAGTTCGATCTGGTTCTGTCTCTCACTGAACCCTCTAAGTACCTTACTGGAGGGTTCCGGGAGGGGATTTCAGCTTCGGAAAGGAGGTACAAAAGTAACCCACCTTTTCTATATGGATGATCTCAAATTATTCGCCACCAGTCGCTCTCATATTATGGAATTGCTAAACATCATTTGTGAATTCAGCATTTCTATTAGAATGGAGCTAGGGACGAATAAGTGTGCGGTCCTCCATGTCGAAAGGGGAAGGGTTGCTAAATCTGAGGGCATAGACTTGTCTATGCCCATCAACATAAAGACCCTGCCCGAGGCTGAAACATACCGTTACCTGGGTATGTCACAGTACATAGGTATTGATGAGGCGGACATGAGGCAGTCAGTTTGCGATGTGTTTTATGCACGCTTGACCAAAGTCCTTAACAGTCCTTTGTCGGGCGTTACTAAAACACACGCATATAACGATTGGATCATGCCTGTTCTGATGTATACATTTGGCATACTCAGGTGGACTCAGACCGATTACTGAACGCTCTGGATAGAACAGTCCGCATTTTTATGACGTCCCACAGGATACATCATCCGAGACCGTCAGTAATGAGACTGTACTTGCCGCAGAAACATGGTGGGCGTGGCCTTTTAAGCGCGCTTACCATGCATAATCTTACCCTCTTCCCCCCGGACCTCTGTAAAGTATAGCTGTGTCTAATCTACACTTGTTTATATAATTTTAATTGATAAAATATAATTTAGTAAAATTAAATCCGTGACAAATAATAGGAGTTCATAATGTGTGAGTAGTGCAAGGATTACTGATAGCGCCCTACGTACAACATCTGCGGTGCGGTGCGTCATCGCGCTCCATCGCTGCGTACGCGCAACATCTCTGTGTGCGCGCTACGTAACTCGTCAACTCAACGCATCTCTACGTGAGCGTAACATCTTTGTGTGTGCGCTACCTAACACATCGAGTCAACGAAACTCTTGCGCCTCTTGCCGCCCTGGTACATCAAACGCACGCAACAACGATCTTATAGCGCAAGACATCGGGTTTGCGACTTTGGTATTACTCTTTAACATTTATAATATCCTAATAATATTATCTAGTAAATATATTAGAATAGAGGCGTCCTTAACCTGGACTGGAGGCGATCTTAATTTGGAGTTTTTTGCTAGCATATAAGCGGCCGAAACAATTTGAATTTTTACTACTATGCAGTGTGTTTCGTGCTTAAAACCTGTGACACAAATTGAACTTCTAACTTGTACGGCCTGTAAATTGCACCTACACTATAGGTGTCCCAATTACACCTCAGCTGACTTTCGAGAACATAGAGACTCCCTGAAAAAATCTTTTATGTGTGGTAGCTGTACACAAATAACAAGAAGATACCGAAACGATAATACTCCAATATCAAAAGCACAACCTTCGAAAATGTCAAAGAGTCCGGGACCTCTATTAGATATAGAAAAGAGTCCAAACGATACTCCGAAACAACTGACATACGAGGAAGTCAGTAACTTGTTGGACACTAAACTTAAAGATGAAATTCCAAAAATGTTAACCTCTTTAATTAAGTCCCAGAAAAAAGAACTTGAGGATATTAAAGTTAACCTTAAAGAAATTCAACAAAGCAACTCCAACATTGAAAATAATATTGCCCTCTTAACAACACAAAACGAGGAATTACGTAGAAAGCTTAATGAGTTAGAGATAAAAAGTAAACAAGAACGAGAAACCATCACAATTTTGGAAGAAAAACTAGAGGATCAACTAAGAATAAATCGGAAAACAGGCATTGAATTAAAGAATGTTCCTAAAACGAAGAATGAAACCAAAGAGGACCTTATAGAGATGGTTGTCTGTTTATCGAAATCAGTGAACTACGAGATACGAAAGTCAGATGTTAAAGATGTTTTCAGAACCAGGGGAAAAAAAGAGGGAGAAAAGAAAACACCTATTCTCGTGGAACTTAACTCCACGATTCAAAAGACAGCCTTGCTTAGATCGTGTAAAATTTACAACAATAAGAATAAATCTTCAAAACTCCAAGCAAAACACTTAGGTTTCACTCGTGAGGAAGACACCCCGATTTTCGTATCGGAGCAATTAACACCTAAGAGCTCTAGACTATTCTTTTTGGCAAGAGATCTAGTGAAAACTAAAAGGTTTCAGTTTTGTTGGACATCTTACGGCAAAGTGTACTTGAGAAAAAGTGAAAATTCACCCATCATTCATGTAACAAATGAAGCACAATTGCACCAGCTAACTTTGCATAATTAGGCATGACTATTACTATCATTTCTATCTGCATGTTTTCTGCTTTTTTCTTTAATTTTTTGTTTAAATGGTTTATTATATTGTTACTTCAAAATTAATTTATATTGCTTACAAACTTACATTAAATACAAAAAACAGATACAAAACATTCATACACAAACAAAACTCAAACTGTTTAATAAAATTATACGTTTAATAATTAAATCACATATTTACTCTACACACACATATTCACATTACATTTACATTACAAAATCTAATACAAATTCTATGCAAATGACCCAGCAGTTCTTTTACTTCGTCCATGAATAGTTCTCTGAATACACTACAGGAATTAGACGACACAGAAATTTCACAGTCTATAAAATGTTCAATAGATGATTTGTCTTCAAACGCTGTTTTTAAATATGGAAATCTGAATATTATAGCTCAAAATATAACAAGTATATATTGTAATTTTGACAGTCTATTAATACACTTAGCGCAACTTAAACCTTGCATTGATATAATAATTTTGACGGAGTGCTGGTTAGATAAAAATAAACCAATTCCCACTTTAGATAACTACTGTTCCTATTCGACAAATACTCAGTTAAATCAAAACGATGGTGTGGTAGTTTACATAAAGAATGTTTACAGAGCACTTGTCAAGGAAATTAATTTATACAAAGCTTCATGTTTGCAAATAACTATAAATCAATATACAATTTTAGGTATATATCGTTCTCCTTCCATCACAAAAGCTGACGAATTTATTCACTCTATTGATTTACATCTAAATTCAGTTAAAACTAGTCATATTATTATAGCGGGTGACATTAATATAAATTTATTACCTATTATGTGTGAGCAAAGCTATGAAAGAAATAACAGAAATCTATATCTGACCGCTTTGGCTACAAATGAAATACTTCCAGGCCACCATTTTCCTACCAGCGGATTGCGTTGTTTGGACCATTTTATGCTAAAAATTGATAAAAAAAGAACAATCGCTTTCGTCGCAATTCTCGATACAACTATAACAGACCACAATATGACTCTACTTAGCCTAGTGGGCAACAATAGTTTAAGCAAATCTAATAAAACAAAATCTGTAACTGACTTTAATGCCGCCTTAAACAGTCTACATTTAAAAAAAAATTTTGACGATTTATATTTATGTACAGACCCAAATACTCTAACTAATATATTGATCGATAAAATATCTATTGCATTAGTTAAACACACCAAAATTTTAACTGTTCCTGGGACAAAGAGATTTATCAAGCCCTGGATGACAGAAGGTATACTTCGATGCATAAGAAACAGAAATGCTATGCAAAAAAAACTAAAACAAGACCCAACAAATGATATATTAAAGATCACTTACCGTCGTTACCGAAATTTTTGTAATAAACTTATTAAAAAACAAAAACGTAAACATGATTGTAGCGTCATTTCTAAATCTTGTAAAAATAATAAAGTCCTCTGGAAAAATATAAATGAAGTTACACAATTTAAAAAAAAGAATGTTTCAAATTCGTGTTTATTAAATATAAAACCTACACCCCAGGATTCAGTTAATTATATTATATTAATAAATATTTCTCCGGAATAGGTAGTTGCCTGGCTGAAGAAATTAAGTCTAAGATGTTATACAGCCCGACTTCTAAATCCACTTCTACTACTGTACTCCTAAACTCTTTTGTTTTGCTCGAAACAGATAATGCTGAAGTAGAGAGGGTGTTGATGAGTCTTGATTCTGATAGCGCTTCCGGGTGGGATAAAATTCCAAACAGGTTTTTGAAGTTGGGAAAGGATTTGTTTGTGCCCGTATTCACTTACCTTATAAACCTCTGTTTTACGAGTGGTATATTTCCTTACGCACTTAAACAATCATTAGTAACACCTGTTTATAAAAGTGGAAACAGAGACGATATAAATAACTACCGCCCTATTTCTGTCCTACCAGCTTTGTCCAAAATTGTAGAGAAAATCTTAAATACTAGGATATTAAACTACTTAAATAAATATAATATTTTATCAAATCAACAATTTGGCTTTAGAAAACAACTTTCCACAGAAGACGCTATTCTCACATTAAGCTCTTTAATCGTAAAGAATTTAGATAATGGCAAAAAGTGTATTACAGTATTTTTAGACCTAAGAAAGGCTTTTGAAACAGTGTCTATTCCTGATCTTTTAAAGTGTTTGGAGCTTATCGGCTTCAGGGATACTTCGCTAAACCTGATGTTCAGCTACCTACATGAGCGCACTCAGCGTGTTCATGTGGACGCTGTGTTGAGTGACGAAGAAAATGTTATTTTCGGCGTCCCTCAGGGTAGCGTCTTAGGGCCTACGCTGTTTTTGGTCTATATTAATGAGCTGTGCAAACTTTCTATTCCTCACGGTCACATCTTCTCCTATGCTGACGATACAGCTGTTACTTTTTCGGGAGACACTTGGGAGGAAGTGAAAATGCGTACAGAATCGGGACTTAAAACTATAGCAGCCTGGTTAAATAACAACCTACTCTCATTAAACACGCATAAAACAAATTATATTTGTTTTGCTATTTGCAATCACACTCAACCACCAGCCAACTTTAGCATTAAAATACACACTTGCCAAGACAGCCTACTTTTTAATTGTGACTGTGCTGTTATTTATAGAGTGGACAAAACAAAATATTTAGGTGTTATTATTGACCAGAGACTGTCTTGGTATAACCATATTGAATTAATAACTGGCCGCATAAGAAAATTAATGTGGATTTTCAAAAAGTTAAGACATGTAACAACCAACGAATTACTGAACAAAGTATATACAGCACTGGCTCAATCTGTTCTTACTTATTGTATCCCAGTATGGGGAGGAGCTTTAAAAACAAGATTCATTGAGGTTGAGCGAGCTCAAAGAGCCCTACTTAAGGTCTGCTATTTCAAACCATACCGATTCCCCACTACTGACCTTTATAATTTGTCTGAGGTCTTGTCAGTTCGAAAGTTATATATTTTATTCTTATTGCTTAAAATTCACAAATCTACTAGGTATGAACGTGACAAGACAAACAAAAGAAGAAAAGACTTAGTTTTATATACCGATCGCTGTAAAACGACATTTGCTTCAGTACAATATGAGAAAAGGGCAGTATACTTATATAATAAAATAAATAAAATCTTAAGCATATATCCATTGCATAGCATAGAAGTTAAAAAGAAAACAATAGAATGGTTGAAAACTTTAAATTACAACGAAACCGAAACACTTTTAGACAAAATTACTTAACTTGTTACACATAATTAATAATTTACTAAATATACCATACCTCGACATGCACACACCACATACACATACACTACACAATCACACAACTAACACCAACGGATATTTTATTGTAAAAATACTACATAATTTTAACTGTAAGTCAAAAATCTATGTGTTACCCAAGTTCTAAACACTAATTTATATAAATGAAAGACGGGAAGAGCGGAGCCTCCTAACACAAGTTTCTTAACTTAAAAGGAGTGTTCCAATAATGTATTTAATTTTAAGTATTACTGGTTTGAGAATAAAGATTTTTGATTTTGATTTTTGATTTGATAATCGCGAAGTGTGCAGCCTCCGTAATTACTTTGTGATGAGAGTGGATGATCCATTCTATAGGGACGTTATTTCTTGTGATAAAGGACTTAACCCCCTATCCTTAGCCAAAGAGCAATGGCAAGATCCGGCAGTACAGAGCATTTCCAACCGGGAGACCGTATGGAAGGAGAAGGAGCTCCGCGGGAGATTCTACAAGGCTCTACGTGAGCCTTTGGTAGACACAGTTGCCTCCTTCTACTGGCTACGTTTTGGTGACCTCTTCGGGGAAACCGATGGTTTTGTCTGTGCAATGCAGGATTAGGTTATTAAGACCAACAACTATCGGAGATACATCCTAAAGGATAGCCGGTGAATCACTTAGGCATGTCATCTCCGGTTGTTCGGCGCTTTCTAACTCTGAGTATTTGCATAGGCTTAACCTAGTAGCCAGGATTCTACGCCAGGAGCTCGCTCTGAAATACGGTCTCGTGGATCGTAAAACTGCCTTATTATAAATACATGCCGGAAGCCGTGCTCGGAAATGACCGCGTCAGGCTCTACTGGGACCGGCCTATCATCACTGACAGGACCATTCTTGCGACTAAGCCTGATATTGTGCTGATCGACCGGACACAGTCAAGGATATTTTTGGTCGAAATTACCACACACACCACAGATAAGCGAAAAAAATATCTGGACCTGGCTCACGAGGTGACCGACATGTTCGTGCAATTTCCGTCGGCAGTCCACTAGTCGTATTTGCGAACGAGTTAATCCTAGCCAGCCTCTCGGGTCATCTGAGGCGGCTGGGACTCCGTGACAGACCACTCCAAGCTCAAATGCAGAAGGCGGTGCTCCTCGATACCGCCCGCATCGTCCGCCGGTTTCTTTCCCTTTCCCCCTAACCCTCGGCCGTTTGGTCTCCCCTGGCGAGGGCTTCCATCTGGTTGGGTTTTTATTTATATATATTTATTTTTATGCATTTATTTTATTTTGTTGATATTTATGTATGTTTATCATTTTCATTTACAATTATATATTTATACAGCCCAACCAGATGAGTGAACTATATAGATACCCCACATGATAATAATAAATACAATTATAATTTCCAATTATATATTTATATTGCCCAATCAGATGAGAAAAATTTATAGATACCCCATAATACATAATAATAATGATAGTAATCCATCGCACAACTTCCATGTGGAATCGATTACCACCAGCGATTTTTCCGGACCAATACGATTTAGGGACCTTCAAGAAAAGAGCCTACTCCTATTTAAAAGGCCGGCAACGCATCTGCGATTTCCCTGGTGTTGCAGTTGTTCATGGGCGGCGGTAAACACTTACCATCAGGTGAGCCGCATGCTCGTTTGCATTATTTTCGTATATATATATTTATTTATTTTTAAGAAACAAAATTCCTTTTTCAAATATTTTTACGATACCCTGATGTAGGATAAAACAAAATCATTAAAAGTAAATCGCTTAAATAATACAAGCTGTGATTGTACATACATCATCATCCAGGCCGATAATTACATTGGATATGGCCACGGTTATTCCTTCACAAAACATGTCATCGCTCGAACCGATTACCCGACTACCAACGCATTTCAATCACACAATCAGAAAGCAATTTCAACCAAGTGGTTTCTTGATACTCATGTTTTTGATTTGACATTATCGTGTTTTGCTGTTAGCGATTATTTTTAAAAAGTACTGAGTTGAATTAAAAAAAAATTAGACCATGGTAAAAAACTAATTTTACGGATTTTCTCGCTTTTATTTAACTTTTAAACTTGTTTTTAATTCCCGACATTTCGGATGCTTTACAGCATCTGAAGTCGGTATGAATGACCGGCTTTGACCGCCTCGTTGGTCTAGTAGTCGTAAATGCGATTTCTGATCTTGAGTTTCCGGGTTGAGCCAAAGCCATTCATTGGGTTTTTCTATCAATAAATATTCAGTAGCAGCCTGGAGTTAAGAAGTTTTACCCCAGTGCCTCGGAAAGCAAGTAAAGCCATTGGTCCTGCGACTGATCTCGCTCGGGTCGAATCACCGTCCCATCGAACTATGAGAGTGAGGGAATAGAGAGCACCTGTGCTTGCGCATACACTTGAGACTATAATACTGTCCCATGCAGATGGCTAGTCTCCGTTGAGACTGACCGTCGTGACCCGAATTTGATCTGAAGGAGGTCATTGTATATGCCAGTGATTAAATAATACTCAAAGCATTTTAATATTGTTCTTTAAAAAAAAAACATTACACTCTCAAAGTAGAATTTCCTGCATCGTGGAATCAGTTTACGTACATAGATTAGACAAGGAACAACAGCCAGACATGGATTAATTATTTGTAGGCCATACAAATACTTGTATTGTACTTGCGGAATTTGAACTCGCGGCTCTCAGCGACGCAATACAAAACTAAGATTAAGCTGTCACGGAACCGCCAGTTAAATACCGACATATAATTATCATTACAAGTTACAATATTTTCAGTTACAATAAACATCCGAATTCGGCTCCGGGTCTGTTCAGAAACTATTGACCATATACAATAACTTCGATTAGTTGTATTAAAATCATACTTCATTAATTTTTTTATCAAGTGTCACACAGGTTATTTTGATAAAAGAATCATTGCTATTTCACAAGTCGTAGACTTTGACAACACTTTTTAATTTTATTGATCAGATGTCACGACAATCAGACAGGACCGGAGAGAGGCGCATGAAGAACGGCTTTACCTGCTTTTCAAAGCCCAGTGTTGATTCACAGTTCAAGGTATTCGTGCTGATTTATTTGACCGTATGCACATCATGTGTCAGAAACAACTTCAACTAGAACAAAGAGCGAGTAAACTCAACTAGAGCAATAGTCTTGTTTAAGATAGATAATCTAGCTCTTACCCTTCGCACGATTGTGTATCATCTAAAATGGCTATAATTAAAAGGAAATTAATTACAGTTATGATCTACATCAAAAATGATAAGGAAAACAGATTGGCGACGGGAGGCAGTAGCGAATTAGAGGCGAAACACGTGTCGTATTATCGGCGTTGTTGTATCTTTCCTAGCTTAGTGGTGTTGGCAATAGTGGTGCTTGAATTAGTAGTGACGGGGATGATGCACGCAACTGAGGAGTTTGGGAGGGTTGGAGGGGGGGGGGGGTTCAAACTGGGTATGACACATCATTTTATTTTATTACGCAGATGTTGACACTTTAATTTTTAGCATCTTATATAATGGATTTCCTCAGAGAATTGCTTGATTCTACTTATTAACTTAATGAAGAAAAGTTTAAAATATATTACTTATGATCGAGTTTTGTCCAAATAGTCATGATCAAATTCACAGATTGAATCACGCTTTCTACAATGCAAAAATGAATTCTATTTCTAAAAGGAAGAACGTTGAATGAATTCTTAATGTAATCTTCTGAAAGCTTAAATGAGGAAACCTGAAGTTAAAACACCATTTCCGGTGTGAATAGCGAAAAGGTTAACACGTAAATTTCATAAAGAGGTAGAAAGGCCGTAACACATTTCTAAGATTTAATTCTAATTAAAAAAATGTATATAGGTATTATGGCGTGTAGCGGCGGTATATGAGAATGCACAAACACATCGTCTGGTGGTTTTTGTATTATCATTACTACTTATAGTAACAATAAAAATCCTGCGGTGGGCAACCTAACTGCCAAGTGTGACAACTAATGCATATATCCCCTCTATAAGGCAATCTGTGGGGGAGGGCTATATTTAGAAGAGGACGTTTGATAGACTGTAATGAATGAATTAATTAATGAATAATCCTCATTGGTAACCATTTTATTTAGGGCTTTTAAAATTATTTATATGTTACCGGCAAGGCATATAATTTAGTCATTGTATAGCCTAGTCGTTCCATGTAATGTCGGGATTGATAAGACAATGTATGAAAGATGTTATCTATCGTTTACAATTACATACCTTATTATATGTAATACCTAGATAATGTATGGAATGCTACAATGAGATCAGGTAAAGTATAAAACGTGAAAAAATAAAAGTAAATAAAAATAGTAGTAAAACAGGTTAGTATTTTGACAGTAACATAGTCAAACGTAATGATAAATTTCTGGGATATTGTTAGCCACTTTTTTCAGCAGTGTTACCCTATCGATAGAGTTAATAGCATTTTTCTTACTTATAAATTGTTAAGCTTGTCCAATAAAAATAAAATGTCATAAACGCTATTAATTTGTGAACGAAATAAAAAAAAACTTTTAAGAATTTCCTTTGCAACTTAAAATATAAATTAATAATATGCACTTTAAATTAAACTAATTTTTACGGATTTTATAGCGTTTAATTTAGCTTTTTAATTCCTGACATTTAGGGTGCTTTACAGCACCCATGGTCACAGGGGGGGCTGAGGTTTTTGACGTCCCGATGTCATAGTTAGCCCAGCTATCTTCAGTTTTTGAATATTAATTTTGGTCCGATCTACAGACGACACAATTAAAAAATAATAATAATAATATTCAAAAAATGAAGGTTATAATAGACCTTGAGCCTATTATAAGTAATTTATATGTTATCTACACTTAGAGAATTTTTATCTGATAATAAATTATTTCCAATAAACCTTTTTATACCATTAGTATGTGTTGATAATAAACAGAGAGACCATTAACTTGTCAATGGCCTTTTAGTTCAGTAAAATGGTGGCTTTTCTTTCAATTAAAAAGCCAGCCACGTATCTTCTAAATCCATTAAGTTACTCGGATTAGTTTTTCAAGATCTAATTAAATTTTTCGTAATAAAAGTATACGTATATAATTTCTATATACAAAAATGAATTGCTGTCCGTTAGTCTCGCTAAAACCTAAAACTGGTTCGACCGTCTTCGATCGGGTTCCTGGATGGCTTAGATTTATAATTGGACGCGGTAGGTGGCGCTGTTGTTTAGATTCAGAAATAACCCGTGCAAATCCGGGGCGGTTCGCTAGTAAAATATAATAATACCATGAAAATTTTTGCGAAGAAACATTAGTTATTTATTACAGGTCGTCAAAAGTTCACTTCTAAACATAGGCTTCCCTCATAGATTACCTCATAGGTGGTTATTTGCCATAATTGCCGTCGGCATTAATAAAAAGTTTAATTCAAATTTTAATGTGGTGCTAATGCATCACGCGAAAATCGTTTGTGAATTACGGGGTTAATTGGTCTCTCAGAAACAAAAGGTGTCAATGCCGTCAAAATCTCTTACCGTTACAGCCTATCAAAGTCCACTTCTAAATATAGACCTCCCCCATAGATCGCCTCATAGGGGGGATATTTACCATAACTGCCACGCTTGGCAAGCGTGTTGGCAATCACAGATTTTTATTTTTATTCATAACTAGGTAGACGCTGCTGCTTATCTCCTGATTTGTTTCACTCTGTAGCCTCTTATGATACGTACGGGATGTTATGGGGTAGGAGATATTCTTTCACCACCATTACACGGTCAAAATTTCTTAAAATTGCCGCATTGTCTCGTACCAATACTTTGAAAGGAAATTTGTTGACATATTTTAATATATGTTTGATAGCGTTTCAAGAATGCTTTTTTGGCTAAAGACCTTATAGCCGATGCCAAAATATTATAAAAATATACAAATACCCACTTAAATGTATGTTGATAGTAGAGATCAGACCTACTCTCACCCACACACATACATGGTTGCGAACACCGTCTAGATACTAAACTAGAAGCAAATATTTTAAGTTGCAAAGCATTTTGTGGTGGTAGGTGCCGGACTAAAGCTCTAGAAAAGTACGTACAAAATAAGAACATACTATTAGAAATGCAAATCTCCGAAAGTTTTTTTCAGTTGACTAAATACAATGTCGTTTCAGTGTTACAATGCTTTAGAAACTATCGAGTTCAGATAGAAATATTTTAATCAATGTCATATATCGAAGAGTTAACTATTTTAAAGGAAAACAATAGAAAGGCGAAGTGTCACTTACCCACCCTATCCTCCGCGACTTTTGCGGTGGTGGTGATGTCCGTTGGGGAATAGAGGTATCAACATTATGATGCTCCGCTTTTCCTATTCTACGTAGCCGAAAAGCGGCCAATGGCGGAAACTTAAATTTTATCTCGATCTATCAGGTGAAATCATAGACTTCAAAGTGTTAAATTATTTCCAATATTTAAGGTGAAAACTACACAGTTGTAATAAATGCTGCTATTAATTGTAATAAATTAATGTTGTTATTAATTGTAATAAACGCTATTATTAATATTCTATTATTATAATGTAATTAAATATTTTAATTAGTAAATATATTCAATTATATTTGAAATGTCCGCATATGAAACTTAGACGTACATTAACTACTAAAATTGTTAAGACACCCTTTCGCCTGTCAGTGGAAGGGGGAATATTAAACGGAAAGAGTGTCCGTCACAGACTTTTTCATACTTCGACAATTAGCCGTCCTGTCCAGTTGTGTCCTTTCTTGTACTCTTGATTTCGATTTCATTAATTTATAAATAAAATAAAATTAAAGTTATATGTGAAGGGTTCGCTCTTACATTCCAATTCGATAGTGAAACATATTTCGATTAACTCGGGATTCAAAACCGCGTTTCGCCGGTAGAGAATCCCGTTAGTTTGAGTCGGATCTATTAATAAACGGCGCTTGTTTGATGATCTCCTCGTGTGCCAGGCGGTTTGCGACTGTATTCGCCCCACTTAGAGTTCGTTAGGCCGGCCACCATCGGATCCGGCGGCCGTGGGCTCCCTTTGTAGACCTCACGTAGGCGCTTCAGCTGGTCGCTTAAATTCGTTTAATCTATTTTTAACTTTTAAGCATTCTTTGTACGGAAAGTGATTTAAGTTAAATTGCGGTTATTCGTGTCAGTTTTATTGGTAAGATTTTACACATTCACATTTAAACACATACACACTTATTTTATTTAAGTATTAATATTCCTTTTTTGTGTTACTCGTATCTCTCCCCACTTTATAAAATTTAATTAATAGTTTTGTTGGTACAAACAGCGTTACGGGATTGGTGTCCGTTATAGTTTTTACACAACTGCTTATAGCAGGGTGTTTAGTTTATTTTTGTCAGTCTCCTTCTTTTAATTTTTATGGTTTATTTTCTGAGTGATGTATTAAAATGACAAATATTCAAGAGATTCAAAGGGAAGTGCTCTGTTTCTTAGTGGAGCGCTTTCCGTACATAAACCTGGAAGAGCTGGTACTCAAGGATCACGGCACATACGAGTGCACCCGCAGTGCCTCCCCAACTAGCTTCGCAGGTGCCCTAAAGTCCCCATAGCGTCAAAGCAGAGGGAAGAGCGTTTGGTGACGCAAGCAGTCCTCTAAGCAGAAGGAAACAAAGGGCCTCTTTACTCCTCCTGCATTCATTTCGTCTCCAGCCCCTAAGCAGAGCGCTAGGCAAAGCCTTTGAATATGACTGTGTGGCCCTTAAACAGGTGTCCTTCAGCACCCACGCGCGCACTGGCTCCAGTAGTCGCCCCCCCCTCCCCTAAACTGGCCCTAAAGCTGACCTCATCCTCGGCTTTAGAGGATTTAGCCGATGATTTCAATCTTGTTTGTGAGTTTGGAGACAGCTTGGACGTAAATGGGTTGCACACTCTAGCGCATAAAATTAGGACACCTCGCTCTGCCGAAGAGCGCCTGCAGATCTTTCTGGATAACATGGAAGTTATCGATGCAATCAAGCACTTCAGAGCTAACTAAGTTTTGAAGCGCTTGTTGTATGTTAATTTGGCTCATTTTTATTCCAACCATGATAATACACCAACAGCTAGAATAAAACCTAGGTCGTTAGCTGTCGCCTTTTTAAATACGGTCTTAAAGATCAGATTAACGTAATAGGCGATTGGTGCAGAAAATGGAGAATCGAACTCAATCTCGATAAAAGAAAAGCTATTATGTTTAACACTAAAGCTCGCTGTAAAAAGACACACTTAAAACTTAAACGATATAGGACAGGAACAATCTCCCTCTACAATTTCCCAATTTCTTGGCATAGATAGGTGAAATACCTGTGGGTAACATAAGATAGTGCGATGAGCTTCACTCATCACATTCAAGCTGTGTAAAATAAGGCGAAATTTGTAATATTTTGTCTTTTCGTCTCAACTCATAAACGCAGTAAGCTGTCCTTAAGACATAAACTCAATCTTTACAAAACCTGTGTACGCCCCGTTATGACATACACAGGTGTATCCTCCGCCCACGCCCACCCTTATTGACTTCACCAACTACATTGTTCAAAACCTGTTCCTGCGACGAATCTCAGGAACCCCTTCATATGTGAGGAACGCGGATCTTCACCACGATCTCAACTGGCCCACCATCAATTCGAATCTTAATTAATTTTCCTTAACATACATCAATTCGATCAAAGAGCATATAAAACTATTGATGGCAGAGGGGTTCATATTCCACCTAGGAGATGTCCTAAGAACGTTCTTATTGACCCTGACGATGAGATCACTTCCATGAATAAGTTGGACAGGAGAGGGAATCCGTTTATCAAACACTAAACTAGAAAATTACACTAGGGCACACCGCGAGGTCACAGACACACCCCGGAAACGAGGTTTTATACCCATGACACGGGGCATTTTCAGTTTTCGACGCGTTTTCCCACATTGCGATAGTGGTTCAAGCCCAGGTTCGTATCTCCTTCTGAAAATCCCTTAAATTACATCGAATCCTTTCCCTAGCTAGAGTAGCCACACTCCGAAAGTAGGAGCCTGGGTGTCTCGGGACTACAGTTGCGTACGCGGCACTTTGCGCCACCTCACCGCCAGCGAAATCATTGCACTCATTAGCTCGTAGTTCTTCGCTTACGAGCCTATTTCGATGAAGCTGTAAAGGTTGCAGGAACAACAGCATAAACTTTCAAAAAAAAGTCCGTCACAGTGGACAGTAGAATTTGGGCTGTAATAGTCGTGTTTGTGTGAACTAGTGCTAAATAGAAAATTTGTAAGTTGATTAATTCGTTGTTCGAAACAAAAGAGAATTAGTGTAATCTAAGTATATTTTTAATAAAACATAGACTTTTAACTGTGAACGAAAGTTTATTTTTACACATTTAAATAAAACTTAGTTTTACGGACTTTATCGCGTATATTGGTTTTTAAATTCCCGACGTTTCGAGTACTTTACAGCACCTGTGGTCACGGAGAGGACTGAGAAGTAAGACGTCCTAATGTCATACATAGATAACCACGGCTAACTTCAGTTCAAAATTAGTATCTTGAAGTCCTGCAGTTATATGCTTGGAAAGGAATTTTATTTTATTAATTATTTGATCTCAAGCAGATAGTAGCACCCAGGCAGTTTCTGTATTAAAATTTTGATTTCAATAGCCTCGCGAATCATCTCTATCTCATCTCTCTCTTGGAAAGATTGGTACACATTCCAATTGTAGCTCATCTAACTTAGTGGTTGTTTGTTGTGCAGTATGTGGTCTTGCGTTGTCGTGAAGCAGCAGTGGCCTAGAGCGATTGACCAATCTCGGTTGTTTAGCATGTTGAGCAGCTAGTTCTTCCTTCATAGTTTGCAGTTGCTGACAATAGCTATCTGCCGTAATCGTTTGGCCAGATTTTAGAAAGCTGTAGTTAACGACACCGGCGCTAGTCCACCAAACACTCACAATTAACTTTTTCTGGTTTAGGGCAGGATTTGGCTGGGTCTCCAGGGTTCAGCCATTGCGACGAGCGCTTCCGATTATCGTACAGTATCCACTTTTCATCACAAGTAACTATTCGATTTAAAATCTCTTCATTATTGTGTCGGTTGAGCAAAGTAACACAGCAGTCGACGTGTGTTTGCAAGTTCGATTCACTCAATTAATGAGGTAACCATCGTTCAAGTTTTTTTTAATTTCCCGATTTGCTTCAAGTGGATTAATACAGTTTTATCACTTACCCCGCAGCCTGCAGCTATCTCTGAAGTGCTTTGTGATGTATCCGCTTCCACAGTAGCCTTTAATTCTTCATTTTCCACTTTGGTTTCCGGCCGTCCACGGGGTTGGTTCTGAAGGTCGAAATTTCCAGATCGAAAACGTTAAAACCAGAAACGTACCGTGCTTTCTTTTGCGACACCAGCGCCGTACACGTCATTAATCCATCGAGCTGTTTCTGCACTGGTGTCACGGTAGAACTCGTACTCGTAAATATACCGATATTTCATGTTTTCCATTGTGCGGTAATAAGCGACGCCAAAGAAAAAAATAATGAGGAAAAAACGAAATGAATGACTGTTTTCAAAACTTAAATGTACCAGCTAAATAAATTTATAAATTTGTATTTGAAATTCTTAATCAAAGAGGAGATATTTCAGATTAAAGTGGTCAGTACGACAAAACGCTAATTTCATATGTAAGGACCTAATATACGTCCAAATTTGCAGAGAAGATTCAGAACAAGTAATATAGGCGAACAGGTAAGAAAGATTCATATAAAATATCTGAAACATTACGTTCCTTTTTTCATTGAAATTCATAATGCGTGGTAATGCATTATTTTACCTGATTGTCATTCATAAATATCTTCCGCCTACTATTTTACGCACGCACACATTTGTAAGGGTTGCTCGGTCGGAAAAAATACTCGTATTTTTAAATGAATTGCACCAGAGGAGCGCATAAATCATATTGAATTTTCAATAATTTTAAATAAAAGTATAAGCCTTATTTACTCGACATTTCAAAAGCTTCAATAATGGTATATTATTATTTATATAATATTTAAACTTTAATATAAAATTAGGATACTCTAAGAAAAATAACCTTGTTAAACTGAAATGACCAACAATTTTACAATACTTACACTTGGTGGTAAAAGGCTACAGCAGCCAATCACCGTCTGCAGCCAACTTCAAACAAGGATGGCTACACATGCGTAGTCACCTCTGAAGACTAAGATAGAATGCATCGCGGCCTGTGATTGAAGCAGAAAAGAAGTTCTAACAAATAGTTCTTTCATTGAATCATCTTTCAAATCATATATCGACACTATACTTATGCTATCGGATAGATAAGGGTTTGGTGACACTGTCACCGATTGGTTGAGCTGAGAGCAACGTCATCATCAGCCTTCAGAAATTTACCATACTCAATATGCGAGGCAGACGGGCTTGTAAGCGCACATCCAATATCTGTACTTTAATATTGAATTTGGACTTCCATTTTTGGATGGGTTTTCCGCTGTCACTAGGCTATCAGATTCTTGTAGAATTAACAGGGGTATAATGCATAATAGATCACTATATCATGAACATTTATAATTTAAACTGTTATATTTATCACCTTTTTCCGTTACAGACTATCAAAATTCCACCTTTGAACATAGACCTCTGCAGGAACATAGGTTAGCAATTGCAGGTTATTTTTCATTTTTTAGTTGTTACAAGAAGAGGCTGCCTGCCAATTTCCTCGTTTGATTCACTTACGTCACCCACGGGTTGATATGGGGTGGTGGATATTCTAACACTGCCACTATAAGGTCACTTCCTTCTTTATTAGTATATATATATTTTATTAATATTTATTTTATAACATTAATATATATATACAATGTTACAAAATTATAATAAAAAAAACTAAAACTAAAAACTTAAATTATCATACAGTCCTAGTCCCCGCGGTAACGTGCCAAGAACGCTGGCTGTGTTTCTTCGCTAAATGGCTGCACTTTCCCTTTGAGCGAGAAAAGAACCAGCTCTCTTATCACATATAGCAGCGAAGTCAAGTCGCGAATGAAGTTCGTTTGGGAATCCCACCGCACGTGGACCCCACGGACCGCTAGTCTCTAGAGTAAATGGTACAAATTTAAAATCATCTCTCAGAGACTCATATTTGCACCACTTACTTAGATCAGTTGCCGCTGATAACATTCCGGCTCTAAACGAGGTACCCCTGATATGAGAGGCCGCCAGAGTATTTACGAAAGTAACATCACACACTATGGATTTACCTCTCTCCCAAGGGACTTCGTCGGGTCTCTTGCCATGCATATTGAATAGTCCATAGATGGACATGGATCTTTTCACTTGTCACTTGTCTGGATATTGTTACGTCTGGCGTAAACGAGGTAATACCACCTGTTCGAAGTCACAAAATCTTTCTAGGGTTACACATAACCGCTTCTTACGACACGTAAGGGACGAAATTAGGTGCTGGATTATCTTATACCGCCACCACACGACACGCCATTTTATTATCTTAATACTATATAAGCAAATACATATACTAGCTGTTTTTCGCGATAACATAAAAGCAGCCCATCTTTACTCCATATAACATCTGCTATCTGCCAGTGTGTACAAAAATTGACAAGTATTGACATTAATATTTATACGATACTAACGTCACTCAATTGTTTTGCCTTCCCGGATCCCCTCCGCTAACACTTAAACTTTATGATATGGTAATAAAGTTCAAATTGACTTTTAAGTATTATTACCAATCTTTTGTATGGGAATATGGAAAAGTGTTGTCTTTAGACATTTTTCAGGCAAGTTTTTAAATGTTTCTCTCCGTAAGAACCATCTTCATACTTCAAGGAATTTTATAAAAAAAGAATTAGCGAAATCGGTTTAGCTGCTCTCGAAATTTGCTATTAGCAACACAATCAGCGATTCGTTTTTATATTATAGATTATCTCTGTGCTAAAACCAAAACTATGAGATAAAGCCAAAAATTATACGCTCGAAGCAATATCTCAAATTATTTCAAAAATAATTACAATTACAAATACAAAATTTTCTATTGTGTTTGTCAGATTTAATTCAAGTTTGTTGGCGCCCTAGTAAACCATTTTGTTTCTAAGGATTTACACAAGTGAATAAAAACACTGGGTGGTCAATACAATTTACTTCCATATCGTTAACCTTTTTTTTTAAAAAACATAGAATATTTTTATTCAAAATTGGTCTATTTAAATAAATTTATAAAATGTCAAGAAAACTACAACATCGCTTCAATATCCCTACTGTGGAAGAGTTTGTCAGAAGAAGCGGTAAAAGACCCGCATGTCAACTATTTTCTCCTAACAATTACAATTTAAAGTTAATTTAAAGTACATATTGATTGACACAAATACAGGTCTTATCAATTTGAAGTCAGCGATGTTACGGAGATATATAAAAATATATATTAATTTACGAACTCTAGCACAAAGTAAATCGATATGCTTGCGGAAATTTAAATTTGTGTCTAGCGTGATACGAGAACCTAGATATTTATATTGTCTGTTTTTGTTAATGCGGGACATGCACATGCAGTGTCATCAGACGAGCTACAATTATGAGCTTAAATATTTAGGTAAGTAGGTATGTTATTGTTTCTCATTTGAAATAAAATATATTGCGTATTATCTGCCTCTAAATTTAGGAGATAGTTAAAAAGCCAATTAGATACTATGTCAAAGCCTTGCTGATCGTATTTTTAAACCTCATCTCGAGATTTAGCTGAGAACAATAGGGCTGTGTTAACCGCATACGACATTATGAGACTATTTTGAAGTTGAAGATAGCACAAGTCGACGAGTTAAGATCAATGTAAGCCCTAGGATATTGTCCTGTAGGAACCCATAAGAGCTTTATTGTAATTCAGTACTTGTATTCTCACCGATTTTTACACATTGAAAGCGATCACTGAGGTAATCGTAAAAAAGTTTTAGTTGAGTTCCCCTTATGCGAAGTGTTTGATATTTTGTAATAGTATAGGGCAAAAGATAGAATCAAATGCTTTGGTGAGGTCTAAAAAGATTCCAATTGAGTGCAAACCATTGTCAAGATTATTTGTGATATAATCTGTAAATTGGTACAAGGCATTAAAATATCTTAGGCCTAAAACCAAATTGTCTGTCTGACAACAAATTTTTAGTATGCAGTATTTTATTAACCTGGTATTTATATTATATATATTTAAAATAGCATCACGCTTTAAGCAGAAGTGCTAGCGGGCCTGGGCTGACGCATCAATGTCCCGGAATGTAAACACCAGCGCTCTTAAAAAGAAGTATAATTCCGCCTCCAGGTCCTTCAAAAGTGTCACTGCCAAGGCAACGTCAGAGCACATAGGCAGAACTGGCGAGAAACTAGTTCGCCTCCCTTCGGGAACACGTGCATTCTGGTCTCTCGCCAAGGCTGTCCAAGGGAACTTCTGTCAGCCATCTCTGCCATCTCTGCACAGGGTGGACGACTCACTGGCCATGACGCAAAGAAGAAAACCGATCTGCTAGGCTCTCTTTTAGCTTCCAACTAGACTCTAGATGACGGGAGAAACACACCGCCGACCATCCCGCGGTGTGAGTGCTCCATGCGGAAAGTGCTGTTTGCACAGCGCTCGGTGAGTAAAGCACTCCTCTTTTTTTATAGGATCGAGTGACAAACGAGCACACAGTCCACCGGATGGTAAGTGGTTGCTGTGGCACATAGACATCTACATTTATCTTCGTTTGCGAATCAAAATGCAGATGCGTTGTTACTCGTGAGGAATAAGATGGAAAGCCTCTTTTCCAGTAAAAAAGGTTTCCGGTTCTCTACACTTACCATACGAAACACAGCAGAATTAAGCTGCTATTTTACGCTAGTATTCTGTGAGAGCGTGGTCCTTCACCGGTCGAGCCGACCCATTCGTGCTACAACTTATAGCTGCAGCATGGCTCTACCACGTAAATAATATCCTCTCGCTGGACGTCAACAAGTCGAGTGGGCCTGATGGAGTCCCGCCTATTGTGCTGAAGACGTGTGCTCCGGAGTAGGCACCGGTTTCAACGCGTTTTTTCGGTACTTCTACTCTCTAGGCGTAGTTCCGAAATCATGGAAGACAGCTTTGGTGCACCCGCTCCCTAAAAAAGGCGAACGCTCAGATCCGTCCAAGTACAGGCCTCCAGATCTCCTTGTTCTCCAAAGTAATGGAAACCATTATTAACAGCCAGCTCATGCGGTACCTTGAGGATCACTAGCTGATTAGTGACCGCAAATACGGTTTCCGTCGAGGTCGCTCAACTGGTGATCTTCTGGTGTACCAGACTCATAGATGGGCGGAGGCAGTGGAGTCCAAGGGGGTAGCATTGGCCGTTAGTTTGGACATAGCGAAGGCTTTCGATCGGGTTTGGCACAAAGTGCTTCTTTCGAAGCTGCCTTCCTGTGGGCTTCCCGAGAAATTATGCAATTGGTTCACCACTTTTCTTGCAGATTGAAGCATCAAGGTCGTAATAGACGGTGCATGCTCCGATTACAAGCCCATTAATGCTAGTGTTCCACAAGGCTGCGTGCTATCACCAACGCTGTTTCTTCTGCATATCAATGATATGTAGCAAACCAGTAACATTCATTGCTTTGCAGACGACAGCACTGATGATGCTTTATACACCGGCCGTGCCAATATTTCTCGGGAAAACGTCGCCGAGTACGGAAACAAACTTGTGTCTGAAGTCAAGACTTTGTTGAACAAAGTCTCAGACTGGGGGCGACTAAATCTATTCCAGTTCAATCCCCAGAAGACACAAAGGACAATGTCCAAAACCGCCCTGTGTAATAAAAGTATCGGACATACACGATAATTAATTTTCTATTTTATTATATTAGTTGCAAATACTTTTATAACACGGACTAGCTGCATTCAAAAATGAACATTAAAAGTATTATATTCGACTAATAACATTAATCGCCGCCATCTTCGCCAAACATCATGTGGTGTCGAAAAATGATTAGGGATGCCCAATCGATTGTAATCGATTATTGAATTTTTAATGAACTTTTGTATATTTTTTAATCTGAATTACATTTTAATTTATTTCGAATAAAGTTGCTAAAAGAAGCTACAATAAAAATATTATATTACCATTTCTTTATATTCTTTTATATTATTCCCTACAAGTATAATTTTAAAAACCTACTATACCTATTGAATGTCATACTCGATTTTGAATAGGTAGTTAAAATATTGCTGAAGAAAAATATTCGTAAAGATAATTATTCAGGATTTTCTAATGATCGTTTAGACAGGAGTATATTTTACGTCTTACTAAACGATAACTTACGAGTTTACGACAATTAATTTAAAAAAAAACTGTTATCGTTACTTCATTAATTATAAATGTGTTTTTTTTTTAAAAAGAGCAATATTGCAGACTAGATACAGATATTATTATTAATATTGTTGCAAGTATGGAAGAAGTAGAGACGTACGTGTTATTATAAGTAAAGTAGGACATTGTTATGGTATTAATATTATTGTATGACAAAAGATGATATATACTATATAGAAGGTATACTGTTTGTAACGTACGGCTATAATAAATCTTAGGAAATATTCATAAGTCGTATCGTATTTGGCGCTCCTATTTTTGATGTCACTAAATGGTCACTTGTCAGTCTCTCATGAAAAAAATACGATCTCCAAATCGATGCAAATCGAACATACTAGAATCGATTCTCGATTAAATCAAGCATTAACAGATCTATTTTTGATCAATCGCGACATTTTCAAACATGCCTAATATAGACATAGAACATTATTGACGATAACTTACCGTAAATACAAGTAACTGTATAAAAAAAATCATTAAATTAATAAACATAACATTACGCCAGTATTTTCCAGAAGGAGTAGGTAGAGGTGTGTAAGTACTGTTATGTTATACATCCCATGTAATAGGGGATGCGCGTATTGCCAAACACCGGACACAAATCCAGACTCTGTGCTACTAATGGGAACTTCAAGTTATAAAAACCCAATAATAATTTGCCCGACCCTGGGATCGAACCCAGAACAGAATAGTTTTTCTGTCTGTCACAAGGAACAGATGTTCCAACTATGCAAAAGTATTTCTTGAATCGTTTGAAATATAGCTAGTTCTTGAATAAGTCCGATTCGAGAGGTTTCTGTATCGACATCGGACAAGGATTCTTCAGATCTATATCGATCTGGAAAATCGATTCTAATACTATAAACAATCGATTAAACGATTTCAAATGGGCATGCCTACTTTGTACCGTCATCTCTAATTCTGTCAAAGTTATATTGGTTGGCGTCGTTTGCAAATGTAATTGTCTTTGTACATAATTGTATCGGTGTTGTGGTGACTTTCGGGACTATATATTGAACATTACGACTTGGCTATTTTAACGGACTCTGATTGCTTTCAAGAACGACTTCCTTGCTGTGATTTTTGGAACTGTGTACCACTCAAACGATAACCTAGCATTCATAAACGGACTTACTCATACGCAATGGAAAGTGTATTTTGTGTAAATAGCGGCTCTGCTGGTGGTACAATATTGTTTAAAGATGAACAGAGAAGCAATCGTGCAATATTGCTGTAATTGCATCGTTGTACGCAGAACCATCGGTTGCTGCGCCCATGTTATGACCATTATTTGATACTTGAGCTTTACGAGACATCAAAATAATATTCTTATTTCCAATTTAGAAAATGAACAATAAACATGAAATTAATCTGTGTTTTATTTCTAATTCAAACATAATAAGTTAATAATGTACGTGTAAAAACAACTTATACTACCAATTATGTACTAAGTCGGTAGGGCTGGTTTCATAGTCACGCGTTTGAACACCGCTGTCCAGACGCACACGCTTGCAAATGTACTAGATAGTAGTAGTCTATAATATTCACGCTGTTCATGCGCGCGCTGTTGAAACTTGGTTGAAACCGTGGTTGATACGCTCGCTGTTCGACGGCATGTCTAGCGGCGTGACTGACAGCCTAAATCCTACATTTAGGTACTAGGTATCTTACCGTACAGTATATGCTAATGACAAGATCTAAATGCTAAGAGCCATTATATAAATATATTTTTATTTTTACATTAATACACACAAACATTATCTCTCATTTCAAAACCAATGCTCAGAAAGCAGGTTTGTTAACTACATTCTATGTATTTATACGTTGCACTTACATACACTTAGGCTTTAGAACAAAAATTGCATACCTAATTATGTAGATAAGTACTAGAAATAGCTAAATGTTTTAGGACATCGTTTTTCAATTTGTTAAAAATCACTCGGATTAATGAAAAACCGTAATATTCGTGGTTCGATTATAACCTCAAAATCTGATACTTTTTTTGAAATATATCATTATGCAGCTAGTCCGCTATAAAAATAAGATCAAATAGGAATTTACTAATGATCAACAATAAAATAGATAATTTTCCGATGCTCTTGGTTCCAGGGCGAACAATGTATGGGCGCAGAGCAATGTCCTTTGCACATTTACCGCTAAAAAGAACCCCTTTGCCGTATCCCCTCAGTTTCAAGGCACTGCCCTTGTTGCCTCAGCCAGTATCGGTATCCTCGATGTCGACATATCGAGTGACGTGCAGTTTCGTGGTCACTTGGAAGAGAAGGCCAAATTGGCCTCTAAAAAACTTGGCGTGCTCAGCAAAGCGGGTCAGTGTTTCATGCAGGCACACCGCTTGCAACTTTACAAGGCGCAGGTTCGACCTGACATGGAATACTGTTCCCATCTCTGAGCAGAGGCTCCCCAGCTCCTTCCACTTGACCACATCCAGCGCAGAGCGGTTCGAATCGCCGATGACCGAGTTCTTTTCGATCGGCTTGACTCACTGGCACTGCGTAGAGAATTTGCATCTCTTTGCGTATTTTATCGCATCTACCATGGGGAGTGCTCTAAGGAATTGTTCGGACTTCGGCTGGAATTAGCCGCTGAATTTCACCATCGCACATCGCGACAAAACTCGCGATACCATTCATATAATCTGGATGATTGGCGGTCCACCACTGTACGATTTAGAAGAAGTTTTATCCCTCGCACAACTTCCTTGTGGAATCGATTACCACCAGCGATTTTTCCGGACCAATACGACTTAGGGACCTTCAAGAAAAGAGCCTACTCCATTTAAAAGGCCGGCAACGCATATGCGATTCCCCTGGTGTTTCTGTTGTTAATGGGTGGCGGAAGTCACTTACCATTAGGTGAGCCGCATGCTCGTTTGCCCCCTCTCCTATAAAAAAAATAATGATTTTTTCTAAAATTTTAGATAAACCAGATTAAACTGAAATCTGCCTACAGATACTTATTAAATTTTTATCACCAGCTTTGTATATAGGAAAAACCACAGCTTTTTTAAGCACTTTCGGGGAAATACATTTAGATACACGTATAATTGAAAGATATGTGATAACGAGGCGGCCAGTAAATGTTTAAATCTTTGAGTAAGCTTTTAGGTATATTGTCCCATCCAACTGCACAACTTCTTTTAAGTCAGTTATTATACTTCCAATCTTATCAATTTCGGTAGTTAACAATACAATAAATATTTAACTTAGAAAATGATGTGGGCATAAAAATTGGATTTCGAGTGTTGCTTAGTTTTAAAGTTGTCTCTGCTATTTTTTTGTCAACATTAATTAAAAAAAATCTTTATTAGTTGTTTCGCTTGTGCTTTTGTCTAATAATAGTAAATCAAGTGGGGGTCCAAGGTTTTTCTGAACTAAAGGTATTATTTTTTATGAACTTCCATAGAAGTTCACTGTTTTTACTGCCATTTTGTAAAACATTTTTATCATGTTGTATTTTAAATTTTTTTAATAGGTTATTGAAAAATTTTCTATATATTTTATAAGTAGCAGAAAGTAATATATTATCAGAAGAAAGTTTTAATTTTAAATGAAGTTCGTCTCTATATCTTATACAGCGGACGAGACCAGGCCTTATCCAAAGTTTAATATTATAATATTTACGTGACAGTTTTAATGTTGACGTATTATTCTTTATTGCGTATTGTAAAGAATTTTTAAAGTAACTCAAAGACGTATTTGCATCGTCAAAGCGATAATCAAAGTCAAAATTATTGCTAGGAATGGTAATTTTCAATTTTCATCATTTAGGCTTTAGTGGAGCTGCGTATGCAGTTTTTTCTAGGTTAGGTCAATTGTAATATTAGTAAAATTGCTTGATGATCAGCTTTTAAAACGCGGTAGAGCCATACTGCAGCTGTATTAATAGTATAGTTGTAGCACGAATGGGTCGACTCCACCGGGGAAGGACCATGCTCTCACAGAATACCAGCGTAAAATAGCAGCTTAATGCTGCTGTGTTTCGTATTGTGAGAACAGATGTATTCTATCTTAGTCCCCACGGTTGACAATGTATCTGCATTTTAATTCGCAAACGAAGATAAATATAGATGTCTATGGGCCACAGCAACCACTTACCATCAGGTGGACTGTGTGCTCGTTTGTCACCCTTATTCTATAAAAAAAGCGAGTAATTAGTAACTAATGTTAAAGAAGGTTTATTTGATTTAATCACAAAATGGTCTAAACACGAGCCGCTTTAATTTTTATTGTGGTAATGTGTTGGTAATAGTCCATGAAACGGACTCACAAAGGACTCTGAAAAGGACGCAAAAAGGGAGCCTAAAAGGTCGGCTTTGTCTTTTGCGTCTTGGGCCAGTGAGTCGTCCTCCCTGTGCAGAGATGGTAGTGATGGCTTACAGAAATTCCCTTGGACAGCCTTGGCGAGAGACCAGAATGCACGGGTTCCCGAAGGAAGGCGAACTAGTTTCTCGCCAATTCTGCCTATGTGCTCTGACTTTGCCCTGGAAATAACTCTTTTGAAGGACCTGGAGGCGAAGTTATACTTCTTTTTAAGTGTGCTGGTGTTTACATCCCGAGTCACCGAAGCCGCAGCCCAGGCTTGATAACACTCCTGCTTACTGCGCAATGCAGTCTTACAGGAGCGACCAAACCAAGGCTGAGATCTGCCTCCGATGGGTACCACAGATGATGGAATAAATAGTTCCATTCCCTGTAGCACCACATCAGTGACAGAGTCAGCAACAGCACTGGGATCATCCGGCGAGAAGCAAACCCGCCCCCATGGGTAGGATGCAAAGAAAGACCGCATTCCGTCCCAATCCGCCGACCTGTAATGCCAAACACGGCGGCAACCTGCAGAACGCAACCGCGAAGGGAGCGTGAGTGGCACCATACTCCGGATCAGACAATGGTCCGAAGAGCCGAGAGGGGCATCGACGGAAACCTGATATCCGTCCGGATGAGAGGTCAGCAGAAGGTCCAACAGGGAAGGTGTATGATCCTCCACATCTGGAATCCGCGTAGGCGAAGTAACCAGTTGTGTCAGACCATATGCCAAGGCAAAGTCATAAACAGATCTCCCCGCATGATCGGTTAAACGTGAACCGAGCCATTCGGCATGGTGGGCGTTAAAATCGCCAAGGATCACGATCTCTGCGGATGGGACCTGTTGTAGCAAGGAATCTGTAGCCATTTGGACGTGGTCGATGAGTCGGTCTGTTTCGGCATTACCGCTATGGGACCTATAGAGGCAACCGTAGACGCGCGGATGGTCGTCGCTGTCTACGCGTAGCCAAAGGATGGACAGGTCCGAACCTTCAAGACTGCCGAGGCGTCGAGAACAGATGTCCTCTCTAACATACACGCAAACTCCAGCCCGAGGCACAAAGGAGTGCTCCAATTTGTACCCCGGGTAGGAGAGATACGAAATATCAGTCGGAGAGGAAACCTGCGTCTCGGTCAAAAAGAGCAAGGCCGGCTTCGCCGTCTCGAGATGGTAGTGGACGGCGTTTAGGTTAGAGTGAAGTCCCCTGATGTTGCAGAAATTCACGGATAGCGTGGCAGGGGTCGCCTTGGTATTGTTGCTCAGCTTGCCCCGAGCAGTTTTGTTTTTGAGCGGAATTTTGCCCCCCCCCAGAATACGCGGGGCAGCCTGAGCACCCACGCTCAGGATTGGAATAACATGGTCGTGGATGCTCAGCGAGGGATTCTCCAGGGGTACTGGTACCCTCCTGGGGTAGTCTATTGTCTATTTCCGCTACCATGTTGATGGGGGGGGGGGGGGAATTGGGCCTCCGGCCACCTGCACTCACCAGACGAAACGCAGAAGCAGAGCCTCTACTTCACGCCGGTATTCTGTGAGGTCGTGGTACCAACCCGGCTCGAGCCGGCCCATACGTGCAACAGCAAAAAACTGCTGCAGGGCTCTACCACCGTTAAACTACGCATCTACTTTTTAATTCGCAAACAAAGATAGATGTAGATGTCTATGGTCCGCAGCAACCACTTACCATCGGGTGGACTGTGTGCTCGTTTGTCATCCTTATTCTATAAAAAAAAGTATTTTGACTGTACCATTGTCAAACGTAATGATAAATTTCTGGGATATTGTTAGCCACTTTTTTCAGCGGCAACTTTTCTCTATCGATATAGTTAATAGCATTTTTCTCACTTATAAATTGTTAAGCTTGTCCAATAAAAATAAAATGTCATAAACGCTATTAATTTGTGAACGAAATAAAAAAAAATTTGTTATAAAAGAAGGATTATGTCTAATTTTAAGAATTTCCTTTGCGACTTAAAATATAAATTAATAATATGCACTTTAAATTAAACTAATTTTTACGGATTTTATCGCGTTTAATTTAACTTTTCAATTCCCGACGTTTCGGGTGCTTTACAGCACCCATGGTGACAGGGGGACTGAGATGCTTCACGTCCCGATGTCATAGTCAGCCCAGCTATTTTCAGTTTTTGAATATTAATTTTGGTCCGATCTACAGACGACAATATAAAAAATAAAATATATAATATTCAAAAAATGATGGTTATAATAGACTAGAAGCCTATTATAAGTAATTTATATGTTGTCTACACCTAGAGAATTTTTATCTGATAATAAATTATTTCCAATAAACCTTTTTATACCATTAGTATGTGTTGATAATAAACAGAGAGACCATTAACTTGTCAATGGCCTTTTAGTTCAGTAAAATGGTGGCTTTTCTTCCAATTAAAAAGCCAGCCACGTATCCTCTAAATCCATTAAGTTACTCGGATTAGTATTTCAAGATCTAATTAAATTTTTCGTAATAAAAGTATACGTATATAATCTCTATATACAAAAATGAATTGCTGTCCGTTAGTCTCGCTAAAACCTAAAACTGGTTCGACCGTCTTTGATCGGGTTCCTGGATGGCTTAGACTTATAATTGGACGCGGTAGGTGGCGCTGTTGTTTAGATTCAGAAATAACCCGTGCAAATCCGGGGCGGTTCGCTAGTTAAATATAATAATACCATGAAAATTTCCGCGAAGAAACATTAGTTATTTATTACAGGTCGTCAAAAGTTCACTTCTAAACATAGGCTTCCCTCATAGATTACCTCATAGGTGGTTATTTGCCATAATTGCCGTCGGCATTAATAAAAAGTTTAATTCAAATTTTAATGTGGTGCTAATGCATCACGCGAAAATCGTTTGTGAATTCCGGAAACTCTCAGAAACGAAAGGTGTCAATGCCGTCAAAATCTCTTACCGTTACAGACTATTATAGTCCACTTCAAAACATAGGCCTCCCCCATAGATCGCCTCATAGGGGGGATATTTACTATAACTGCCACGCTTGGCAAGCGTGTTGGCAATCACAGATTTTTATTTTTAGTCGTCACTAGGTAGACGCTGCTGTCTATCTCCTGAATTGTTTCACTCTGTCACCTCTTACGATACGTACGGGATGTTATGGGGTAGGAGATATTCTTCCACCGCCACTATACGGTAAAAATTTTTAAAAATCATCGCATTATCTCGTACAAACACTTTGTAAGGAAATTTGTTGATATATTTTAATAAATGTTTGACAGCGTTTCAAGAATGCTTTTTTGGCTAAAGGCCTTATAGCCGATGCCAAAAAATTATAAAAAACAAACAACTACCCACTTAAATGTATGTTGATAGTAGAGATCAGAAGGGCTCTCACCCACACACATGTATGGTTGTGGATACCGTCTAGATAATAAATTGGAAGGAAATATTTTACGTTGCAAAGCATTTTGTGGTGGTATGTGCCGCACTCTAGAAAAGAACATACAAAAAAAGAACATACTATTAGAAGTGCGAATCTCCCCAAGTTTTGTCAGTTGACTAAATATAATAAGTCCTTTCAGTGTTACAATGCTTTAGAAACTATCGAGTTCGGATAGAAATATTTTAATCAATGTCATATATCGAAGAGTTAACTATTTTAAAGGAAAACAATAGAAAGGTTAAGTGTCACTTACCTACACGGTGATGGCCGTTGGGGAATAGAGGTATCAATACTACGATGCTCCGCCTTTCCTATTCTACGTAACCGAAAAATGGCCAATGGTGGAAACCTAGATTTGATCTAGATCTATCCGGTGAAGTCACGGTCTTTCAAGTACTAAATTATTTCTAATATTTAGTGTGAAAACTACACAGTTGAATATAAAACGGAAAGAGTGTCCGTCACAGACTTTTTCATACTTCGACAATTAGCCGTCCTGTCCAGTTGTGTGCGTTCTTGTTCTCTTGATTTCGATTTCATTAGTTTATAAATAAAATAAAATTAAAGTTATATGTTAAGGGTTCGCTCTTACATTCCAATTCGATAGTGAAACATATTTCGATTAACTCGGGATTCAAAACCGCGTTTCGCCGGTAGAGAATCCCGTTAGTTTGAGTCGGATCTATTAATAAACGGCGCTTGTTTGATGATCTCCTCGTGTGCCAGGCGGTTTGCGACTGTATTCGCCCCACTTAGAGTTCGTTAGGCCGGCCACCATCGGATCCGGCGGCCGTGGGCTCCCTTTGTAGACCTCACGTAGGCGCTTCAGCTGGTCGCTTAAATTCGTTTAATCTATTTTTAACTTTTAAGCATTCTTTGTACGGAAAGTGATTTAAGTTAAATTGCGGTTATTCGTGTCAGTTTTATTGGTAAGATTTTACACATTCACATTTAAACACATACACACTTATTTTATTTAAGTATTAATATTCCTTTTTTGTGTTACTCGTATCTCTCCCCACTTTATAAAATTTAATTAATAGTTTTGTTGGTACAAACAGCGTTACGGGATTGGTGTCCGTTATAGTTTTTACACAACTGCTTATAGCAGGGTGTTTAGTTTATTTTTGTCAGTCTCCTTCTTTTAATTTTTATGGTTTATTTTCTGAGTGATGTATTAAAATGACAAATATTCAAGAGATTCAAAGGGAAGTGCTCTGTTTCTTAGTGGAGCGCTTTCCGTACATAAACCTGGAAGAGCTGGTACTCAAGGATCACGGCACATACGAGTGCACCCGCAGTGCCTCCCCAACTAGCTTCGCAGGTGCCCTAAAGTCCCCATAGCGTCAAAGCAGAGGGAAGAGCGTTTGGTGACGCAAGCAGTCCTCTAAGCAGAAGGAAACAAAGGGCCTCTTTACTCCTCCTGCATTCATTTCGTCTCCAGCCCCTAAGCAGAGCGCTAGGCAAAGCCTTTGAATATGACTGTGTGGCCCTTAAACAGGTGTCCTTCAGCACCCACGCGCGCACTGGCTCCAGTAGTCGCCCCCCCCCTCCCCTAAACTGGCCCTAAAGCTGACCTCATCCTCGGCTTTAGAGGATTTAGCCGATGATTTCAATCTTGTTTGTGAGTTTGGAGACAGCTTGGACGTAAATGGGTTGCACACTCTAGCGCATAAAATTAGGACACCTCGCTCTGCCGAAGAGCGCCTGCAGATCTTTCTGGATAACATGGAAGTTATCGATGCAATCAAGCACTTCAGAGCTAACTAAGTTTTGAAGCGCTTGTTGTATGTTAATTTGGCTCATTTTTATTCCAACCATGATAATACACCAACAGCTAGAATAAAACCTAGGTCGTTAGCTGTCGCCTTTTTAAATACGGTCTTAAAGATCAGATTAACGTAATAGGCGATTGGTGCAGAAAATGGAGAATCGAACTCAATCTCGATAAAAGAAAAGCTATTATGTTTAACACTAAAGCTCGCTGTAAAAAGACACACTTAAAACTTAAACGATATAGGACAGGAACAATCTCCCTCTACAATTTCCCAATTTCTTGGCATAGATAGGTGAAATACCTGTGGGTAACATAAGATAGTGCGATGAGCTTCACTCATCACATTCAAGCTGTGTAAAATAAGGCGAAATTTGTAATATTTTGTCTTTTCGTCTCAACTCATAAACGCAGTAAGCTGTCCTTAAGACATAAACTCAATCTTTACAAAACCTGTGTACGCCCCGTTATGACATACACAGGTGTATCCTCCGCCCACGCCCACCCTTATTGACTTCACCAACTACATTGTTCAAAACCTGTTCCTGCGACGAATCTCAGGAACCCCTTCATATGTGAGGAACGCGGATCTTCACCACGATCTCAACTGGCCCACCATCAATTCGAATCTTAATTAATTTTCCTTAACATACATCAATTCGATCAAAGAGCATATAAAACTATTGATGGCAGAGGGGTTCATATTCCACCTAGGAGATGTCCTAAGAACGTTCTTATTGACCCTGACGATGAGATCACTTCCATGAATAAGTTGGACAGGAGAGGGAATCCGTTTATCAAACACTAAACTAGAAAATTACACTAGGGCACACCGCGAGGTCACAGACACACCCCGGAAACGAGGTTTTATACCCATGACACGGGGCATTTTCAGTTTTCGACGCGTTTTCCCACATTGCGATAGTGGTTCAAGCCCAGGTTCGTATCTCCTTCTGAAAATCCCTTAAATTACATCGAATCCTTTCCCTAGCTAGAGGAGCCACACTCCGAAAGTAGGAGCCTGGGTGTCTCCGGACTACAGTTGCGTACGCGGCACTTTGCGCCACCTCACCGCCAGCGAAATCATTGCACTCATTAGCTCGTAGTTCTTCGCTTACGAGCCTATTTCGATGAAGCTGTAAAGGTTGCAGGAACAACAGCATAAACTTTCAAAAAAAAGTCCGTCACAGTGGACAGTAGAATTTGGGCTGTAATAGTCGTGTTTGTGTGAACTAGTGCTAAATAGAAAATTTGTAAGTTGATTAATTCGTTGTTCGAAACAAAAGAGAATTAGTGTAATCTAAGTATATTTTTAATAAAACATAGAGTTTTAACTGTGAACGAAAGTTTATTTTTACACATTTAAATAAAACTTAGTTTTACGGACTTTATCGCGTATATTGGTTTTTAAATTCCCGACGTTTCGAGTACTTTACAGCACCTGTGGTCACGGAGAGGACTGAGAAGTAAGACGTCCTAATGTCATACATAGATAACCACGGCTAACTTCAGTTCAAAATTAGTATCTTGAAGTCCTGCAGTTATATGCTTGGAAAGGAATTTTATTTTATTAATTATTTGATCTCAAGCAGATAGTAGCACCCAGGCAGTTTCTGTATTAAAATTTTGATTTCAATAGCCTCGCGAATCATCTCTATCTCATCTCTCTCTTGGAAAGATTGGTACACATTCCAATTGTAGCTCATCTAACTTAGTGGTTGTTTGTTGTGCAGTATGTGGTCTTGCGTTGTCGTGAAGCAGCAGTGGCCTAGAGCGATTGACCAATCTCGGTTGTTTAGCATGTTGAGCAGCTAGTTCTTCCTTCATAGTTTGCAGTTGCTGACAATAGCTATCTGCCGTAATCGTTTGGCCAGATTTTAGAAAGCTGTAGTTAACGACACCGGCGCTAGTCCACCAAACACTCACAATTAACTTTTTCTGGTTTAGGGCAGGATTTGGCTGGGTCTCCAGGGTTCAGCCATTGCGACGAGCGCTTCCGATTATCGTACAGTATCCACTTTTCATCACAAGTAACTATTCGATTTAAAATCTCTTCATTATTGTGTCGGTTGAGCAAAGTAACACAGCAGTCGACGTGTGTTTGCAAGTTCGATTCACTCAATTAATGAGGTAACCATCGTTCAAGTTTTTTTTAATTTCCCGATTTGCTTCAAGTGGATTAATACAGTTTTATCACTTACCCCGCAGCCTGCAGCTATCTCTGAAGTGCTTTGTGATGTATCCGCTTCCACAGTAGCCTTTAATTCTTCATTTTCCACTTTGGTTTCCGGCCGTCCACGGGGTTGGTTCTGAAGGTCGAAATTTCCAGATCGAAAACGTTAAAACCAGAAACGTACCGTGCTTTCTTTTGCGACACCAGCGCCGTACACGTCATTAATCCATCGAGCTGTTTCTGCACTGGTGTCACGGTAGAACTCGTACTCGTAAATATACCGATATTTCATGTTTTCCATTGTGCGGTAATAAGCGACGCCAAAGAAAAAAATAATGAGGAAAAAACGAAATGAATGACTGTTTTCAAAACTTAAATGTACCAGCTAAATAAATTTATAAATTTGTATTTGAAATTCTTAATCAAAGAGGAGATATTTCAGATTAAAGTGGTCAGTACGACAAAACGCTAATTTCATATGTAAGGACCTAATATACGTCCAAATTTGCAGAGAAGATTCAGAACAAGTAATATAGGCGAACAGGTAAGAAAGATTCATATAAAATATCTGAAACATTACGTTCCTTTTTTCATTGAAATTCATAATGCGTGGTAATGCATTATTTTACCTGATTGTCATTCATAAATATCTTCCGCCTACTATTTTACGCACGCACACATTTGTAAGGGTTGCTCGGTCGGAAAAAATACTCGTATTTTTAAATGAATTGCACCAGAGGAGCGCATAAATCATATTGAATTTTCAATAATTTTAAATAAAAGTATAAGCCTTATTTACTCGACATTTCAAAAGCTTCAATAATGGTATATTATTATTTATATAATATTTAAACTTTAATATAAAATTAGGATACTCTAAGAAAAATAACCTTGTTAAACTGAAATGACCAACAATTTTACAATACTTACACTTGGAAAAGGCTACAGCAGCCAATCACCGTCTGCAGCCAACTTCAAACAAGGATGGCTACACATGCGTAGTCACCTCTGAAGACTAAGATAGAATGCATCGCGGCCTGTGATTGAAGCAGAAAAGAAGTTCTAACAAATAGTTCTTTCATTGAATCATCTTTCAAATCATATATCGACACTATACTTATGCTATCGGATAGATAAGGGTTTGGTGACACTGTCACCGATTGGTTGAGCTGAGAGCAACGTCATCATCAGCCTTCAGAAATTTACCATACTCAATATGCGAGGCAGACGGGCTTGTAAGCGCACATCCAATATCTGTACTTTAATATTGAATTTGGACTTCCATTTTTGGATGGGTTTTCCGCTGTCACTAGGCTATCAGATTCTTGTAGAATTAACAGGGGTATAATGCATAATAGATCACTATATCATGAACATTTATAATTTAAACTGTTATATTTATCACCTTTTTCCGTTACAGACTATCAAAATTCCACCTTTGAACATAGACCTCTGCAGGAACATAGGTTAGCAATTGCAGGTTATTTTTCATTTTTTAGTTGTTACAAGAAGAGGCTGCCTGCCAATTTCCTCGTTTGATTCACTTACGTCACCCACGGGTTGATATGGGGTGGTGGATATTCTAACACTGCCACTATAAGGTCACTTCCTTCTTTATTAGTATATATATATTTTATTAATATTTATTTTATAACATTAATATATATATACAATGTTACAAAATTATAATAAAAAAAACTAAAACTAAAAACTTAAATTATCATACAGTCCTAGTCCCCGCGGTAACGTGCCAAGAACGCTGGCTGTGTTTCTTCGCTAAATGGCTGCACTTTCCCTTTGAGCGAGAAAAGAACCAGCTCTCTTATCACATATAGCAGCGAAGTCAAGTCGCGAATGAAGTTCGTTTGGGAATCCCACCGCACGTGGACCCCACGGACCGCTAGTCTCTAGAGTAAATGGTACAAATTTAAAATCATCTCTCAGAGACTCATATTTGCACCACTTACTTAGATCAGTTGCCGCTGATAACATTCCGGCTCTAAACGAGGTACCCCTGATATGAGAGGCCGCCAGAGTGTTTACGAAAGTAACATCACACACTATGGATTTACCTCTCTCCCAAGGGACTTCGTCGGGTCTCTTGCCATGCATATTGAATAGTCCATAGAGGGACATGGATCTTTTCACTTGTCACTTGTCTGGATATTGTTACGTCTGGCGTAAACGAGGTAATACCACCTGTTCGAAGTCACAAAATCTTTCTAGGGTTACACATAACCGCTTCTTACGACACGTAAGGGACGAAATTAGGTGCTGGATTATCTTATACCGCCACCACACGACACGCCATTTTATTATCTTAATACTATATAAGCAAATACATATACTAGCTGTTTTTCACGATAAAATAAAAGCAGCCCAACTTTACTCCATATAACATCTGCTATCTGCCAGTGTGTACAAAAATTGACAAGTATTGACATTAATATTTATACGATACTAACGTCACTCAATTGTTTTGCCTTCCCGGATCCCCTCCGCTAACACTTAAACTTTATGATATGGTAATAAAGTTCAAATTGACTTTTAAGTATTATTACCAATCTTTTGTATGGGAATATGGAAAAGTGTTGTCTTTAGACATTTTTCAGGCAAGTTTTTAAATGTTTCTCTCCGTAAGAACCATCTTCATACTTCAAGGAATTTTATAAAAAAAGAATTAGCGAAATCGGTTTAGCTGCTCTCGAGATTTGCTATTAGCAACACAATCAGCGATTCGTTTTTATATTATAGATTATCTCTGTGCTAAAACCAAAACTATGAGATAAAGCCAAAAATTATACGCTCGAAGCAATATCTCAAATTATTTCAAAAATAATTACAATTACAAATACAAAATTTTCTATTGTGTTTGTCAGATTTAATTCAAGTTTGTTGGCGCCCTAGTAAACCATTTTGTTTCTAAGGATTTACACAAGTGAATAAAAACACTGGGTGGTCAATACAATTTACTTCCATATCGTTAACCTTTTTTTTTTAAAAACATAGAATATTTTTATTCAAAATTGGTCTATTTAAATAAACTTATAAAATGTCAAGAAAACTACAACATCGCTTCAATATCCCTACTGTGGAAGAGTTTGTCAGAAGAAGCGGTAAAAGACCCGCATGTCAACTATTTTCTCCTAACAATTACAATTTAAAGTTAATTTAAAGTACATATTGATTGACACAAATACAGGTCTTATCAATTTGAAGTCAGCGATGTTACGGAGATATATAAAAATATATATTAATTTACGAACTCTAGCACAAAGTAAATCGATATGCTTGCGGAAATTTAAATTTGTGTCTAGCGTGATACGAGAACCTAGATATTTATATTGTCTGTTTTTGTTAATGCGGGACATGCACATGCAGTGTCATCAGACGAGCTACAATTATGAGCTTAAATATTTAGGTAAGTAGGTATGTTATTGTTTCTCATTTGAAATAACATATATTGCGTATTATCTGCCTCTAAATTTAGGAGATAGTTAAAAAGCCAATTAGATACTATGTCAAAGCCTTGCTGATCGTATTTTTAAACCTCATCTCGAGATTTAGCTGAGAACAATAGGGCTGTGTTAACCGCATACGACATTATGAGACTATTTTGAAGTTGAAGATAGCACAAGTCGACGAGTTAAGATCAATGTAAGCCCTAGGATATTGTCCTGTAGGAACCCATAAGAGCTTTATTGTAATTCAGTACTTGTATTCTCACCGATTTTTACACATTGAAAGCGATCACTGAGGTAATCGTAAAAAAGTTTTAGTTGAGTTCCCCTTATGCGAAGTGTTTGATATTTTGTAATAGTATAGGGCAAAAGATAGAATCAAATGCTTTGGTGAGGTCTAAAAAGATTCCAATTGAGTGCAAACCATTGTCAAGATTATTTGTGATATAATCTGTAAATTGGTGCAAGGCATTAAAATATCTTAGGCCTAAAACCAAATTGTCTGTCTGACAACAAATTTTTAGTATGCAGTATTTTATTAACCTGGTATTTATATTATATATATTTAAAATAGCATCACGCTTTAAGCAGAAGTGCTAGCGGGCCTGGGCTGACGCATCAATGTCCCGGAATGTAAACACCAGCGCTCTTAAAAAGAAGTATAATTCCGCCTCCAGGTCCTTCAAAAGTGTCACTGCCAAGGCAACGTCAGAGCACATAGGCAGAACTGGCGAGAAACTAGTTCGCCTCCCTTCGGGAACACGTGCATTCTGGTCTCTCGCCAAGGCTGTCCAAGGGAACTTCTGTCAGCCATCTCTGCCATCTCTGCACAGGGTGGACGACTCACTGGCCATGACGCAAAGAAGAAAGCCGATCTGCTAGGCTCTCTTTTAGCTTCCAACTAGACTCTAGATGACGGGAGAAACACACCGCCGACCATCCCGCGGTGTGAGTGCTCCATGCGGAAAGTGCTGTTTGCACAGCGCTCGGTGAGTAAAGCACTCCTCTTTTTTTATAGGATCGAGTGACAAACGAGCACACAGTCCACCGGATGGTAAGTGGTTGCTGTGGCACATAGACATCTACATTTATCTTCGTTTGCGAATCAAAATGCAGATGCGTTGTTACTCGTGAGGAATAAGATGGAAAGCCTCTTTTCCAGTAAAAAAGGTTTCCGGTTCTCTACACTTACCATACGAAACACAGCAGAATTAAGCTGCTATTTTACGCTAGTATTCTGTGAGAGCGTGGTCCTTCACCGGTCGAGCCGACCCATTCGTGCTACAACTTATAGCTGCAGCATGGCTCTACCACGTAAATAATATCCTCTCGCTGGACGTCAACAAGTCGAGTGGGCCTGATGGAGTCCCGCCTATTGTGCTGAAGACGTGTGCTCCGGAGTAGGCACCGGTTTCAACGCGTTTTTTCGGTACTTCTACTCTCTAGGCGTAGTTCCGAAATCATGGAAGACAGCTTTGGTGCACCCGCTCCCTAAAAAAGGCGAACGCTCAGATCCGTCCAAGTACAGGCCTCCAGATCTCCTTGTTCTCCAAAGTAATGGAAACCATTATTAACAGCCAGCTCATGCGGTACCTTGAGGATCACTAGCTGATTAGTGACCGCAAATACGGTTTCCGTCGAGGTCGCTCAACTGGTGATCTTCTGGTGTACCAGACTCATAGATGGGCGGAGGCAGTGGAGTCCAAGGGGGTAGCATTGGCCGTTAGTTTGGACATAGCGAAGGCTTTCGATCGGGTTTGGCACAAAGTGCTTCTTTCGAAGCTGCCTTCCTGTGGGCTTCCCGAGAAATTATGCAATTGGTTCACCACTTTTCTTGCAGATTGAAGCATCAAGGTCGTAATAGACGGTGCATGCTCCGATTACAAGCCCATTAATGCTAGTGTTCCACAAGGCTGCGTGCTATCACCAACGCTGTTTCTTCTGCATATCAATGATATGTAGCAAACCAGTAACATTCATTGCTTTGCAGACGACAGCACTGATGATGCTTTATACACCGGCCGTGCCAATATTTCTCGGGAAAACGTCGCCGAGTACGGAAACAAACTTGTGTCTGAAGTCAAGACTTTGTTGAACAAAGTCTCAGACTGGGGGCGACTAAATCTATTCCAGTTCAATCCCCAGAAGACACAAAGGACAATGTCCAAAACCGCCCTGTGTAATAAAAGTATCGGACATACACGATAATTAATTTTCTATTTTATTATATTAGTTGCAAATACTTTTATAACACGGACTAGCTGCATTCAAAAATGAACATTAAAAGTATTATATTCGACTAATAACATTAATCGCCGCCATCTTCGCCAAACATCATGTGGTGTCGAAAAATGATTAGGGATGCCCAATCGATTGTAATCGATTATTGAATTTTTAATGAACTGTTGTATATTTTTTAATCTGAATTACATTTTAATTTATTTCGAATAAAGTTGCTAAAAGAAGCTACAATAAAAATATTATATTACCATTTCTTTATATTCTTTTATATTATTCCCTACAAGTATAATTTTAAAAACCTACTATACCTATTGAATGTCATACTCGATTTTGAATAGGTAGTTAAAATATTGCTGAAGAAAAATATTCGTAAAGATAATTATTCAGGATTTTCTAATGATCGTTTAGACAGGAGTATATTTTACGTCTTACTAAACGATAACTTACGAGTTTACGACAATTAATTTAAAAAAAAAACTGTTATCGTTACTTCATTAATTATAAATGTGTTTTTTTTTTTAAAAAGAGCAATATTGCAGACTAGATACAGATATTATTATTAATATTGTTGCAAGTATGGAAGAAGTAGAGACGTACGTGTTATTATAAGTAAAGTAGGACATTGTTATGGTATTAATATTATTGTATGACAAAAGATGATATATACTATATAGAAGGTATACTGTTTGTAACGTACGGCTATAATAAATCTTAGGAAATATTCATAAGTCGTATCGTATTTGGCGCTCCTATTTTTGATGTCACTAAATGGTCACTTGTCAGTCTCTCATGAAAAAAATACGATCTCCAAATCGATGCAAATCGAACATACTAGAATCGATTCTCGATTAAATCAAGCATTAACAGATCTATTTTTGATCAATCGCGACATTTTCAAACATGCCTAATATAGACATAGAACATTATTGACGATAACTTACCGTAAATACAAGTAACTGTATAAAAAAAATCATTAAATTAATAAACATAACATTACGCCAGTATTTTCCAGAAGGAGTAGGTAGAGGTGTGTAAGTACTGTTATGTTATACATCCCATGTAATAGGGGATGCGCGTATTGCCAAACACCGGACACAAATCCAGACTCTGTGCTACTAATGGGAACTTCAAGTTATAAAAACCCAATAATAATTTGCCCGACCCTGGGATCGAACCCAGAACAGAATAGTTTTTCTGTCTGTCACAAGGAACAGATGTTCCAACTATGCAAAAGTATTTCTTGAATCGTTTGAAATATAGCTAGTTCTTGAATAAGTCCGATTCGAGAGGTTTCTGTATCGACATCGGACAAGGATTCTTCAGATCTATATCGATCTGGAAAATCGATTCTAATACTATAAACAATCGATTAAACGATTTCAAATGGGCATGCCTACTTTGTACCGTCATCTCTAATTCTGTCAAAGTTATATTGGTTGGCGTCGTTTGCAAATGTAATTGTCTTTGTACATAATTGTATCGGTGTTGTGGTGACTTTCGGGACTATATATTGAACATTACGACTTGGCTATTTTAACGGACTCTGATTGCTTTCAAGAACGACTTCCTTGCTGTGATTTTTGGAACTGTGTACCACTCAAACGATAACCTAGCATTCATAAACGGACTTACTCATACGCAATGGAAAGTGTATTTTGTGTAAATAGCGGCTCTGCTGGTGGTACAATATTGTTTAAAGATGAACAGAGAAGCAATCGTGCAATATTGCTGTAATTGCATCGTTGTACGCAGAACCATCGGTTGCTGCGCCCATGTTATGACCATTATTTGATACTTGAGCTTTACGAGACATCAAAATAATATTCTTATTTCCAATTTAGAAAATGAACAATAAACATGAAATTAATCTGTGTTTTATTTCTAATTCAAACATAATAAGTTAATAATGTACGTGTAAAAACAACTTATACTACCAATTATGTACTAAGTCGGTAGGGCTGGTTTCATAGTCACGCGTTTGAACACCGCTGTCCAGACGCACACGCTTGCAAATGTACTAGATAGTAGTAGTCTATAATATTCACGCTGTTCATGCGCGCGCTGTTGAAACTTGGTTGAAACCGTGGTTGATACGCTCGCTGTTCGACGGCATGTCTAGCGGCGTGACTGACAGCCTAAATCCTACATTTAGGTACTAGGTATCTTACCGTACAGTATATGCTAATGACAAGATCTAAATGCTAAGAGCCATTATATAAATATATTTTTATTTTTACATTAATACACACAAACATTATCTCTCATTTCAAAACCAATGCTCAGAAAGCAGGTTTGTTAACTACATTCTATGTATTTATACGTTGCACTTACATACACTTAGGCTTTAGAACAAAAATTGCATACCTAATTATGTAGATAAGTACTAGAAATAGCTAAATGTTTTAGGACATCGTTTTTCAATTTGTTAAAAATCACTCGGATTAATGAAAAACCGTAATATTCGTGGTTCGATTATAACCTCAAAATCTGATACTTTTTTTGAAATATATCATTATGCAGCTAGTCCGCTATAAAAATAAGATCAAATAGGAATTTACTAATGATCAACAATAAAATAGATAATTTTCCGATGCTCTTGGTTCCAGGGCGAACAATGTATGGGCGCAGAGCAATGTCCTTTGCACATTTACCGCTAAAAAGAACCCCTTTGCCGTATCCCCTCAGTTTCAAGGCACTGCCCTTGTTGCCTCAGCCAGTATCGGTATCCTCGATGTCGACATATCGAGTGACGTGCAGTTTCGTGGTCACTTGGAAGAGAAGGCCAAATTGGCCTCTAAAAAACTTGGCGTGCTCAGCAAAGCGGGTCAGTGTTTCATGCAGGCACACCGCTTGCAACTTTACAAGGCGCAGGTTCGACCTGACATGGAATACTGTTCCCATCTCTGAGCAGAGGCTCCCCAGCTCCTTCCACTTGACCACATCCAGCGCAGAGCGGTTCGAATCGCCGATGACCGAGTTCTTTTCGATCGGCTTGACTCACTGGCACTGCGTAGAGAATTTGCATCTCTTTGCGTATTTTATCGCATCTACCATGGGGAGTGCTCTAAGGAATTGTTCGGACTTCGGCTGGAATTAGCCGCTGAATTTCACCATCGCACATCGCGACAAAACTCGCGATACCATTCATATAATCTGGATGATTGGCGGTCCACCACTGTACGATTTAGAAGAAGTTTTATCCCTCGCACAACTTCCTTGTGGAATCGATTACCACCAGCGATTTTTCCGGACCAATACGACTTAGGGACCTTCAAGAAAAGAGCCTACTCCATTTAAAAGGCCGGCAACGCATATGCGATTCCCCTGGTGTTTCTGTTGTTAATGGGTGGCGGAAGTCACTTACCATTAGGTGAGCCGCATGCTCGTTTGCCCCCTCTCCTATAAAAAAAATAATGATTTTTTCTAAAATTTTAGATAAACCAGATTAAACTGAAATCTGCCTACAGATACTTATTAAATTTTTATCACCAGCTTTGTATATAGGAAAAACCACAGCTTTTTTAAGCACTTTCGGGGAAATACATTTAGATACACGTATAATTGAAAGATATGTGATAACGAGGCGGCCAGTAAATGTTTAAATCTTTGAGTAAGCTTTTAGGTATATTGTCCCATCCAACTGCACAACTTCTTTTAAGTCAGTTATTATACTTCCAATCTTATCAATTTCGGTAGTTAACAATACAATAAATATTTAACTTAGAAAATGATGTGGGCATAAAAATTGGATTTCGAGTGTTGCTTAGTTTTAAAGTTGTCTCTGCTATTTTTTTGTCAACATTAATTAAAAAAAATCTTTATTAGTTGTTTCGCTTGTGCTTTTGTCTAATAATAGTAAATCAAGTGGGGGTCCAAGGTTTTTCTGAACTAAAGGTATTATTTTTTATGAACTTCCATAGAAGTTCACTGTTTTTACTGCCATTTTGTAAAACATTTTTATCATGTTGTATTTTAAATTTTTTTAATACTTTATTGAAAAATTTTCTATATATTTTATAAGTAGCAGAAAGTAATATATTATCAGAAGAAAGTTTTAATTTTAAATGAAGTTCGTCTCTATATCTTATACAGCGGACGAGACCAGGCCTTATCCAAAGTTTAATATTATAATATTTACGTGACAGTTTTAATGTTGACGTATTATTCTTTATTGCGTATTGTAAAGAATTTTTAAAGTAACTCAAAGACGTATTTGCATCGTCAAAGCGATAATCAAAGTCAAAATTATTGCTAGGAATGGTAATTTTCAATTTTCATCATTTAGGCTTTAGTGGAGCTGCGTATGCAGTTTTTTCTAGGTTAGGTCAATTGTAATATTAGTAAAATTGCTTGATGATCAGCTTTTAAAACGCGGTAGAGCCATACTGCAGCTGTATTAATAGTATAGTTGTAGCACGAATGGGTCGACTCCACCGGGGAAGGACCATGCTCTCACAGAATACCAGCGTAAAATAGCAGCTTAATGCTGCTGTGTTTCGTATTGTGAGAACAGATGTATTCTATCTTAGTCCCCACGGTTGACAATGTATCTGCATTTTAATTCGCAAACGAAGATAAATATAGATGTCTATGGGCCACAGCAACCACTTACCATCAGGTGGACTGTGTGCTCGTTTGTCACCCTTATTCTATAAAAAAAGCGAGTAATTAGTAACTAATGTTAAAGAAGGTTTATTTGATTTAATCACAAAATGGTCTAAACACGAGCCGCTTTAATTTTTATTGTGGTAATGTGTTGGTAATAGTCCATGAAACGGACTCACAAAGGACTCTGAAAAGGACGCAAAAAGGGAGCCTAAAAGGTCGGCTTTGTCTTTTGCGTCTTGGGCCAGTGAGTCGTCCTCCCTGTGCAGAGATGGTAGTGATGGCTTACAGAAATTCCCTTGGACAGCCTTGGCGAGAGACCAGAATGCACGGGTTCCCGAAGGAAGGCGAACTAGTTTCTCGCCAATTCTGCCTATGTGCTCTGACTTTGCCCTGGAAATAACTCTTTTGAAGGACCTGGAGGCGAAGTTATACTTCTTTTTAAGTGTGCTGGTGTTTACATCCCGAGTCACCGAAGCCGCAGCCCAGGCTTGATAACACTCCTGCTTACTGCGCAATGCAGTCTTACAGGAGCGACCAAACCAAGGCTGAGATCTGCCTCCGATGGGTACCACAGATGATGGAATAAATAGTTCCATTCCCTGTAGCACCACATCAGTGACAGAGTCAGCAACAGCACTGGGATCATCCGGCGAGAAGCAAACCCGCCCCCATGGGTAGGATGCAAAGAAAGACCGCATTCCGTCCCAATCCGCCGACCTGTAATGCCAAACACGGCGGCAACCTGCAGAACGCAACCGCGAAGGGAGCGTGAGTGGCACCATACTCCGGATCAGACAATGGTCCGAAGAGCCGAGAGGGGCATCGACGGAAACCTGATATCCGTCCGGATGAGAGGTCAGCAGAAGGTCCAACAGGGAAGGTGTATGATCCTCCACATCTGGAATCCGCGTAGGCGAAGTAACCAGTTGTGTCAGACCATATGCCAAGGCAAAGTCATAAACAGATCTCCCCGCATGATCGGTTAAACGTGAACCGAGCCATTCGGCATGGTGGGCGTTAAAATCGCCAAGGATCACAATCTCTGCGGATGGGACCTGTTGTAGCAAGGAATCTGTAGCCATTTGGACGTGGTCGATGAGTCGGTCTGTTTCGGCATTACCGCTATGGGACCTATAGAGGCAACCGTAGACGCGCGGATGGTCGTCGCTGTCTACGCGTAGCCAAAGGATGGACAGGTCCGAACCTTCAAGACTGCCGAGGCGTCGAGAACAGATGTCCTCTCTAACATACACGCAAACTCCAGCCCGAGGCACAAAGGAGTGCTCCAATTTGTACCCCGGGTAGGAGAGATACGAAATATCAGTCGGAGAGGAAACCTGCGTCTCGGTCAAAAAGAGCAAGGCCGGCTTCGCCGTCTCGAGATGGTAGTGGACGGCGTTTAGGTTAGAGTGAAGTCCCCTGATGTTGCAGAAATTCACGGATAGCGTGGCAGGGGTCGCCTTGGTATTGTTGCTCAGCTTGCCCCGAGCAGTTTTGTTTTTGAGCGGAATTTTGCCCCCCCCCAGAATACGCGGGGCAGCCTGAGCACCCACGCTCAGGATTGGAATAACATGGTCGTGGATGCTCAGCGAGGGATTCTCCAGGGGTACTGGTACCCTCCTGGGGTAGTCTATTGTCTAATTCCGCTACCATGTTGATGGGGGGGGGGGGGAATTGGGCCTCCGGCCACCTGCACTCACCAGACGAAACGCAGAAGCAGAGCCTCTACTTCACGCCGGTATTCTGTGAGGTCGTGGTACCAACCCGGCTCGAGCCGGCCCATACGTGCAACAGCAAAAAACTGCTGCAGGGCTCTACCACCGTTAAACTACGCATCTACTTTTTAATTCGCAAACAAAGATAGATGTAGATGTCTATGGTCCGCAGCAACCACTTACCATCGGGTGGACTGTGTGCTCGTTTGTCATCCTTATTCTATAAAAAAAGTATTTTGACTGTACCATTGTCAAACGTAATGATAAATTTCTGGGATATTGTTAGCCACTTTTTTCAGCGGCAACTTTTCTCTATCGATATAGTTAATAGCATTTTTCTCACTTATAAATTGTTAAGCTTGTCCAATAAAAATAAAATGTCATAAACGCTATTAATTTGTGAACGAAATAAAAAAAAATTTGTTATAAAAGAAGGATTATGTCTAATTTTAAGAATTTCCGTTGCGACTTAAAATATAAATTAATAATATGCACTTTAAATTAAACTAATTTTTACGGATTTTATCGCGTTTAATTTAACTTTTCAATTCCCGACGTTTCGGGTGCTTTACAGCACCCATGGTGACAGGGGGACTGAGATGCTTCACGTCCCGATGTCATAGTCAGCCCAGCTATTTTCAGTTTTTGAATATTAATTTTGGTCCGATCTACAGACGACAATATAAAAAATAAAATATATAATATTCAAAAAATGATGGTTATAATAGACTAGAAGCCTATTATAAGTAATTTATATGTTGTCTACACCTAGAGAATTTTTATCTGATAATAAATTATTTCCAATAAACCTTTTTATACCATTAGTATGTGTTGATAATAAACAGAGAGACCATTAACTTGTCAATGGCCTTTTAGTTCAGTAAAATGGTGGCTTTTCTTCCAATTAAAAAGCCAGCCACGTATCCTCTAAATCCATTAAGTTACTCGGATTAGTATTTCAAGATCTAATTAAATTTTTCGTAATAAAAGTATACGTATATAATCTCTATATACAAAAATGAATTGCTGTCCGTTAGTCTCGCTAAAACCTAAAACTGGTTCGACCGTCTTTGATCGGGTTCCTGGATGGCTTAGACTTATAATTGGACGCGGTAGGTGGCGCTGTTGTTTAGATTCAGAAATAACCCGTGCAAATCCGGGGCGGTTCGCTAGTTAAATATAATAATACCATGAAAATTTCCGCGAAGAAACATTAGTTATTTATTACAGGTCGTCAAAAGTTCACTTCTAAACATAGGCTTCCCTCATAGATTACCTCATAGGTGGTTATTTGCCATAATTGCCGTCGGCATTAATAAAAAGTTTAATTCAAATTTTAATGTGGTGCTAATGCATCACGCGAAAATCGTTTGTGAATTCCGGAAACTCTCAGAAACGAAAGGTGTCAATGCCGTCAAAATCTCTTACCGTTACAGACTATTATAGTCCACTTCAAAACATAGGCCTCCCCCATAGATCGCCTCATAGGGGGGATATTTACTATAACTGCCACGCTTGGCAAGCGTGTTGGCAATCACAGATTTTTATTTTTAGTCGTCACTAGGTAGACGCTGCTGTCTATCTCCTGAATTGTTTCACTCTGTCACCTCTTACGATACGTACGGGATGTTATGGGGTAGGAGATATTCTTCCACCGCCACTATACGGTAAAAATTTTTAAAAATCATCGCATTATCTCGTACAAACACTTTGTAAGGAAATTTGTTGATATATTTTAATAAATGTTTGACAGCGTTTCAAGAATGCTTTTTTGGCTAAAGGCCTTATAGCCGATGCCAAAAAATTATAAAAAACAAACAACTACCCACTTAAATGTATGTTGATAGTAGAGATCAGAAGGGCTCTCACCCACACACATGTATGGTTGTGGATACCGTCTAGATAATAAATTGGAAGGAAATATTTTACGTTGCAAAGCATTTTGTGGTGGTATGTGCCGCACTCTAGAAAAGAACATACAAAAAAAGAACATACTATTAGAAGTGCGAATCTCCCCAAGTTTTGTCAGTTGACTAAATATAATAAGTCCTTTCAGTGTTACAATGCTTTAGAAACTATCGAGTTCGGATAGAAATATTTTAATCAATGTCATATATCGAAGAGTTAACTATTTTAAAGGAAAACAATAGAAAGGTTAAGTGTCACTTACCTACACGGTGATGGCCGTTGGGGAATAGAGGTATCAATACTAAGATGCTCCGCCTTTCCTATTCTACGTAACCGAAAAATGGCCAATGGTGGAAACCTAGATTTGATCTAGATCTATCCGGTGAAGTCACGGTCTTTCAAGTACTAAATTATTTCTAATATTTAGTGTGAAAACTACACAGTTGAATATAAAACGGAAAGAGTGTCCGTCACAGACTTTTTCATACTTCGACAATTAGCCGTCCTGTCCAGTTGTGTGCGTTCTTGTTCTCTTGATTTCGATTTCATTAGTTTATAAATAAAATAAAATTAAAGTTATATGTTAAGGGTTCGCTCTTACATTCCAATTCGATAGTGAAACATATTTCGATTAACTCGGGATTCAAAACCGCGTTTCGCCGGTAGAGAATCCCGTTAGTTTGAGTCGGATCTATTAATAAACGGCGCTTGTTTGATGATCTCCTCGTGTGCCAGGCGGTTTGCGACTGTATTCGCCCCACTTAGAGTTCGTTAGGCCGGCCACCATCGGATCCGGCGGCCGTGGGCTCCCTTTGTAGACCTCACGTAGGCGCTTCAGCTGGTCGCTTAAATTCGTTTAATCTATTTTTAACTTTTAAGCATTCTTTGTACGGAAAGTGATTTAAGTTAAATTGCGGTTATTCGTGTCAGTTTTATTGGTAAGATTTTACACATTCACATTTAAACACATACACACTTATTTTATTTAAGTATTAATATTCCTTTTTTGTGTTACTCGTATCTCTCCCCACTTTATAAAATTTAATTAATAGTTTTGTTGGTACAAACAGCGTTACGGGATTGGTGTCCGTTATAGTTTTTACACAACTGCTTATAGCAGGGTGTTTAGTTTATTTTTGTCAGTCTCCTTCTTTTAATTTTTATGGTTTATTTTCTGAGTGATGTATTAAAATGACAAATATTCAAGAGATTCAAAGGGAAGTGCTCTGTTTCTTAGTGGAGCGCTTTCCGTACATAAACCTGGAAGAGCTGGTACTCAAGGATCACGGCACATACGAGTGCACCCGCAGTGCCTCCCCAACTAGCTTCGCAGGTGCCCTAAAGTCCCCATAGCGTCAAAGCAGAGGGAAGAGCGTTTGGTGACGCAAGCAGTCCTCTAAGCAGAAGGAAACAAAGGGCCTCTTTACTCCTCCTGCATTCATTTCGTCTCCAGCCCCTAAGCAGAGCGCTAGGCAAAGCCTTTGAATATGACTGTGTGGCCCTTAAACAGGTGTCCTTCAGCACCCACGCGCGCACTGGCTCCAGTAGTCGCCCCCCCCCTCCCCTAAACTGGCCCTAAAGCTGACCTCATCCTCGGCTTTAGAGGATTTAGCCGATGATTTCAATCTTGTTTGTGAGTTTGGAGACAGCTTGGACGTAAATGGGTTGCACACTCTAGCGCATAAAATTAGGACACCTCGCTCTGCCGAAGAGCGCCTGCAGATCTTTCTGGATAACATGGAAGTTATCGATGCAATCAAGCACTTCAGAGCTAACTAAGTTTTGAAGCGCTTGTTGTATGTTAATTTGGCTCATTTTTATTCCAACCATGATAATACACCAACAGCTAGAATAAAACCTAGGTCGTTAGCTGTCGCCTTTTTAAATACGGTCTTAAAGATCAGATTAACGTAATAGGCGATTGGTGCAGAAAATGGAGAATCGAACTCAATCTCGATAAAAGAAAAGCTATTATGTTTAACACTAAAGCTCGCTGTAAAAAGACACACTTAAAACTTAAACGATATAGGACAGGAACAATCTCCCTCTACAATTTCCCAATTTCTTGGCATAGATAGGTGAAATACCTGTGGGTAACATAAGATAGTGCGATGAGCTTCACTCATCACATTCAAGCTGTGTAAAATAAGGCGAAATTTGTAATATTTTGTCTTTTCGTCTCAACTCATAAACGCAGTAAGCTGTCCTTAAGACATAAACTCAATCTTTACAAAACCTGTGTACGCCCCGTTATGACATACACAGGTGTATCCTCCGCCCACGCCCACCCTTATTGACTTCACCAACTACATTGTTCAAAACCTGTTCCTGCGACGAATCTCAGGAACCCCTTCATATGTGAGGAACGCGGATCTTCACCACGATCTCAACTGGCCCACCATCAATTCGAATCTTAATTAATTTTCCTTAACATACATCAATTCGATCAAAGAGCATATAAAACTATTGATGGCAGAGGGGTTCATATTCCACCTAGGAGATGTCCTAAGAACGTTCTTATTGACCCTGACGATGAGATCACTTCCATGAATAAGTTGGACAGGAGAGGGAATCCGTTTATCAAACACTAAACTAGAAAATTACACTAGGGCACACCGCGAGGTCACAGACACACCCCGGAAACGAGGTTTTATACCCATGACACGGGGCATTTTCAGTTTTCGACGCGTTTTCCCACATTGCGATAGTGGTTCAAGCCCAGGTTCGTATCTCCTTCTGAAAATCCCTTAAATTACATCGAATCCTTTCCCTAGCTAGAGGAGCCACACTCCGAAAGTAGGAGCCTGGGTGTCTCGGGACTACAGTTGCGTACGCGGCACTTTGCGCCACCTCACCGCCAGCGAAATCATTGCACTCATTAGCTCGTAGTTCTTCGCTTACGAGCCTATTTCGATGAAGCTGTAAAGGTTGCAGGAACAACAGCATAAACTTTCAAAAAAAAGTCCGTCACAGTGGACAGTAGAATTTGGGCTGTAATAGTCGTGTTTGTGTGAACTAGTGCTAAATAGAAAATTTGTAAGTTGATTAATTCGTTGTTCGAAACAAAAGAGAATTAGTGTAATCTAAGTATATTTTTAATAAAACATAGAGTTTTAACTGTGAACGAAAGTTTATTTTTACACATTTAAATAAAACTTAGTTTTACGGACTTTATCGCGTATATTGGTTTTTAAATTCCCGACGTTTCGAGTACTTTACAGCACCTGTGGTCACGGAGAGGACTGAGAAGTAAGACGTCCTAATGTCATACATAGATAACCACGGCTAACTTCAGTTCAAAATTAGTATCTTGAAGTCCTGCAGTTATATGCTTGGAAAGGAATTTTATTTTATTAATTATTTGATCTCAAGCAGATAGTAGCACCCAGGCAGTTTCTGTATTAAAATTTTGATTTCAATAGCCTCGCGAATCATCTCTATCTCATCTCTCTCTTGGAAAGATTGGTACACATTCCAATTGTAGCTCATCTAACTTAGTGGTTGTTTGTTGTGCAGTATGTGGTCTTGCGTTGTCGTGAAGCAGCAGTGGCCTAGAGCGATTGACCAATCTCGGTTGTTTAGCATGTTGAGCAGCTAGTTCTTCCTTCATAGTTTGCAGTTGCTGACAATAGCTATCTGCCGTAATCGTTTGGCCAGATTTTAGAAAGCTGTAGTTAACGACACCGGCGCTAGTCCACCAAACACTCACAATTAACTTTTTCTGGTTTAGGGCAGGATTTGGCTGGGTCTCCAGGGTTCAGCCATTGCGACGAGCGCTTCCGATTATCGTACAGTATCCACTTTTCATCACAAGTAACTATTCGATTTAAAATCTCTTCATTATTGTGTCGGTTGAGCAAAGTAACACAGCAGTCGACGTGTGTTTGCAAGTTCGATTCACTCAATTAATGAGGTAACCATCGTTCAAGTTTTTTTTAATTTCCCGATTTGCTTCAAGTGGATTAATACAGTTTTATCACTTACCCCGCAGCCTGCAGCTATCTCTGAAGTGCTTTGTGATGTATCCGCTTCCACAGTAGCCTTTAATTCTTCATTTTCCACTTTGGTTTCCGGCCGTCCACGGGGTTGGTTCTGAAGGTCGAAATTTCCAGATCGAAAACGTTAAAACCAGAAACGTACCGTGCTTTCTTTTGCGACACCAGCGCCGTACACGTCATTAATCCATCGAGCTGTTTCTGCACTGGTGTCACGGTAGAACTCGTACTCGTAAATATACCGATATTTCATGTTTTCCATTGTGCGGTAATAAGCGACGCCAAAGAAAAAAATAATGAGGAAAAAACGAAATGAATGACTGTTTTCAAAACTTAAATGTACCAGCTAAATAAATTTATAAATTTGTATTTGAAATTCTTAATCAAAGAGGAGATATTTCAGATTAAAGTGGTCAGTACGACAAAACGCTAATTTCATATGTAAGGACCTAATATACGTCCAAATTTGCAGAGAAGATTCAGAACAAGTAATATAGGCGAACAGGTAAGAAAGATTCATATAAAATATCTGAAACATTACGTTCCTTTTTTCATTGAAATTCATAATGCGTGGTAATGCATTATTTTACCTGATTGTCATTCATAAATATCTTCCGCCTACTATTTTACGCACGCACACATTTGTAAGGGTTGCTCGGTCGGAAAAAATACTCGTATTTTTAAATGAATTGCACCAGAGGAGCGCATAAATCATATTGAATTTTCAATAATTTTAAATAAAAGTATAAGCCTTATTTACTCGACATTTCAAAAGCTTCAATAATGGTATATTATTATTTATATAATATTTAAACTTTAATATAAAATTAGGATACTCTAAGAAAAATAACCTTGTTAAACTGAAATGACCAACAATTTTACAATACTTACACTTGGTGGTAAAAGGCTACAGCAGCCAATCACCGTCTGCAGCCAACTTCAAACAAGGATGGCTACACATGCGTAGTCACCTCTGAAGACTAAGATAGAATGCATCGCGGCCTGTGATTGAAGCAGAAAAGAAGTTCTAACAAATAGTTCTTTCATTGAATCATCTTTCAAATCATATATCGACACTATACTTATGCTATCGGATAGATAAGGGTTTGGTGACACTGTCACCGATTGGTTGAGCTGAGAGCAACGTCATCATCAGCCTTCAGAAATTTACCATACTCAATATGCGAGGCAGACGGGCTTGTAAGCGCACATCCAATATCTGTACTTTAATATTGAATTTGGACTTCCATTTTTGGATGGGTTTTCCGCTGTCACTAGGCTATCAGATTCTTGTAGAATTAACAGGGGTATAATGCATAATAGATCACTATATCATGAACATTTATAATTTAAACTGTTATATTTATCACCTTTTTCCGTTACAGACTATCAAAATTCCACCTTTGAACATAGACCTCTGCAGGAACATAGGTTAGCAATTGCAGGTTATTTTTCATTTTTTAGTTGTTACAAGAAGAGGCTGCCTGCCAATTTCCTCGTTTGATTCACTTACGTCACCCACGGGTTGATATGGGGTGGTGGATATTCTAACACTGCCACTATAAGGTCACTTCCTTCTTTATTAGTATATATATATTTTATTAATATTTATTTTATAACATTAATATATATATACAATGTTACAAAATTATAATAAAAAAAACTAAAACTAAAAACTTAAATTATCATACAGTCCTAGTCCCCGCGGTAACGTGCCAAGAACGCTGGCTGTGTTTCTTCGCTAAATGGCTGCACTTTCCCTTTGAGCGAGAAAAGAACCAGCTCTCTTATCACATATAGCAGCGAAGTCAAGTCGCGAATGAAGTTCGTTTGGGAATCCCACCGCACGTGGACCCCACGGACCGCTAGTCTCTAGAGTAAATGGTACAAATTTAAAATCATCTCTCAGAGACTCATATTTGCACCACTTACTTAGATCAGTTGCCGCTGATAACATTCCGGCTCTAAACGAGGTACCCCTGATATGAGAGGCCGCCAGAGTGTTTACGAAAGTAACATCACACACTATGGATTTACCTCTCTCCCAAGGGACTTCGTCGGGTCTCTTGCCATGCATATTGAATAGTCCATAGATGGACATGGATCTTTTCACTTGTCACTTGTCTGGATATTGTTACGTCTGGCGTAAACGAGGTAATACCACCTGTTCGAAGTCACAAAATCTTTCTAGGGTTACACATAACCGCTTCTTACGACACGTAAGGGACGAAATTAGGTGCTGGATTATCTTATACCGCCACCACACGACACGCCATTTTATTATCTTAATACTATATAAGCAAATACATATACTAGCTGTTTTTCACGATAAAATAAAAGCAGCCCAACTTTACTCCATATAACATCTGCTATCTGCCAGTGTGTACAAAAATTGACAAGTATTGACATTAATATTTATACGATACTAACGTCACTCAATTGTTTTGCCTTCCCGGATCCCCTCCGCTAACACTTAAACTTTATGATATGGTAATAAAGTTCAAATTGACTTTTAAGTATTATTACCAATCTTTTGTATGGGAATATGGAAAAGTGTTGTCTTTAGACATTTTTCAGGCAAGTTTTTAAATGTTTCTCTCCGTAAGAACCATCTTCATACTTCAAGGAATTTTATAAAAAAAGAATTAGCGAAATCGGTTTAGCTGCTCTCGAGATTTGCTATTAGCAACACAATCAGCGATTCGTTTTTATATTATAGATTATCTCTGTGCTAAAACCAAAACTATGAGATAAAGCCAAAAATTATACGCTCGAAGCAATATCTCAAATTATTTCAAAAATAATTACAATTACAAATACAAAATTTTCTATTGTGTTTGTCAGATTTAATTCAAGTTTGTTGGCGCCCTAGTAAACCATTTTGTTTCTAAGGATTTACACAAGTGAATAAAAACACTGGGTGGTCAATACAATTTACTTCCATATCGTTAACCTTTTTTTTTTTAAAAACATAGAATATTTTTATTCAAAATTGGTCTATTTAAATAAACTTATAAAATGTCAAGAAAACTACAACATCGCTTCAATATCCCTACTGTGGAAGAGTTTGTCAGAAGAAGCGGTAAAAGACCCGCATGTCAACTATTTTCTCCTAACAATTACAATTTAAAGTTAATTTAAAGTACATATTGATTGACACAAATACAGGTCTTATCAATTTGAAGTCAGCGATGTTACGGAGATATATAAAAATATATATTAATTTACGAACTCTAGCACAAAGTAAATCGATATGCTTGCGGAAATTTAAATTTGTGTCTAGCGTGATACGAGAACCTAGATATTTATATTGTCTGTTTTTGTTAATGCGGGACATGCACATGCAGTGTCATCAGACGAGCTACAATTATGAGCTTAAATATTTAGGTAAGTAGGTATGTTATTGTTTCTCATTTGAAATAACATATATTGCGTATTATCTGCCTCTAAATTTAGGAGATAGTTAAAAAGCCAATTAGATACTATGTCAAAGCCTTGCTGATCGTATTTTTAAACCTCATCTCGAGATTTAGCTGAGAACAATAGGGCTGTGTTAACCGCATACGACATTATGAGACTATTTTGAAGTTGAAGATAGCACAAGTCGACGAGTTAAGATCAATGTAAGCCCTAGGATATTGTCCTGTAGGAACCCATAAGAGCTTTATTGTAATTCAGTACTTGTATTCTCACCGATTTTTACACATTGAAAGCGATCACTGAGGTAATCGTAAAAAAGTTTTAGTTGAGTTCCCCTTATGCGAAGTGTTTGATATTTTGTAATAGTATAGGGCAAAAGATAGAATCAAATGCTTTGGTGAGGTCTAAAAAGATTCCAATTGAGTGCAAACCATTGTCAAGATTATTTGTGATATAATCTGTAAATTGGTGCAAGGCATTAAAATATCTTAGGCCTAAAACCAAATTGTCTGTCTGACAACAAATTTTTAGTATGCAGTATTTTATTAACCTGGTATTTATATTATATATATTTAAAATAGCATCACGCTTTAAGCAGAAGTGCTAGCGGGCCTGGGCTGACGCATCAATGTCCCGGAATGTAAACACCAGCGCTCTTAAAAAGAAGTATAATTCCGCCTCCAGGTCCTTCAAAAGTGTCACTGCCAAGGCAACGTCAGAGCACATAGGCAGAACTGGCGAGAAACTAGTTCGCCTCCCTTCGGGAACACGTGCATTCTGGTCTCTCGCCAAGGCTGTCCAAGGGAACTTCTGTCAGCCATCTCTGCCATCTCTGCACAGGGTGGACGACTCACTGGCCATGACGCAAAGAAGAAAGCCGATCTGCTAGGCTCTCTTTTAGCTTCCAACTAGACTCTAGATGACGGGAGAAACACACCGCCGACCATCCCGCGGTGTGAGTGCTCCATGCGGAAAGTGCTGTTTGCACAGCGCTCGGTGAGTAAAGCACTCCTCTTTTTTTATAGGATCGAGTGACAAACGAGCACACAGTCCACCGGATGGTAAGTGGTTGCTGTGGCACATAGACATCTACATTTATCTTCGTTTGCGAATCAAAATGCAGATGCGTTGTTACTCGTGAGGAATAAGATGGAAAGCCTCTTTTCCAGTAAAAAAGGTTTCCGGTTCTCTACACTTACCATACGAAACACAGCAGAATTAAGCTGCTATTTTACGCTAGTATTCTGTGAGAGCGTGGTCCTTCACCGGTCGAGCCGACCCATTCGTGCTACAACTTATAGCTGCAGCATGGCTCTACCACGTAAATAATATCCTCTCGCTGGACGTCAACAAGTCGAGTGGGCCTGATGGAGTCCCGCCTATTGTGCTGAAGACGTGTGCTCCGGAGTAGGCACCGGTTTCAACGCGTTTTTTCGGTACTTCTACTCTCTAGGCGTAGTTCCGAAATCATGGAAGACAGCTTTGGTGCACCCGCTCCCTAAAAAAGGCGAACGCTCAGATCCGTCCAAGTACAGGCCTCCAGATCTCCTTGTTCTCCAAAGTAATGGAAACCATTATTAACAGCCAGCTCATGCGGTACCTTGAGGATCACTAGCTGATTAGTGACCGCAAATACGGTTTCCGTCGAGGTCGCTCAACTGGTGATCTTCTGGTGTACCAGACTCATAGATGGGCGGAGGCAGTGGAGTCCAAGAGGGTAGCATTGGCCGTTAGTTTGGACATAGCGAAGGCTTTCGATCGGGTTTGGCACAAAGTGCTTCTTTCGAAGCTGCCTTCCTGTGGGCTTCCCGAGAAATTATGCAATTGGTTCACCACTTTTCTTGCAGATTGAAGCATCAAGGTCGTAATAGACGGTGCATGCTCCGATTACAAGCCCATTAATGCTAGTGTTCCACAAGGCTGCGTGCTATCACCAACGCTGTTTCTTCTGCATATCAATGATATGTAGCAAACCAGTAACATTCATTGCTTTGCAGACGACAGCACTGATGATGCTTTATACACCGGCCGTGCCAATATTTCTCGGGAAAACGTCGCCGAGTACGGAAACAAACTTGTGTCTGAAGTCAAGACTTTGTTGAACAAAGTCTCAGACTGGGGGCGACTAAATCTATTCCAGTTCAATCCCCAGAAGACACAAAGGACAATGTCCAAAACCGCCCTGTGTAATAAAAGTATCGGACATACACGATAATTAATTTTCTATTTTATTATATTAGTTGCAAATACTTTTATAACACGGACTAGCTGCATTCAAAAATGAACATTAAAAGTATTATATTCGACTAATAACATTAATCGCCGCCATCTTCGCCAAACATCATGTGGTGTCGAAAAATGATTAGGGATGCCCAATCGATTGTAATCGATTATTGAATTTTTAATGAACTGTTGTATATTTTTTAATCTGAATTACATTTTAATTTATTTCGAATAAAGTTGCTAAAAGAAGCTACAATAAAAATATTATATTACCATTTCTTTATATTCTTTTATATTATTCCCTACAAGTATAATTTTAAAAACCTACTATACCTATTGAATGTCATACTCGATTTTGAATAGGTAGTTAAAATATTGCTGAAGAAAAATATTCGTAAAGATAATTATTCAGGATTTTCTAATGATCGTTTAGACAGGAGTATATTTTACGTCTTACTAAACGATAACTTACGAGTTTACGACAATTAATTTAAAAAAAAAACTGTTATCGTTACTTCATTAATTATAAATGTGTTTTTTTTTTAAAAAGAGCAATATTGCAGACTAGATACAGATATTATTATTAATATTGTTGCAAGTATGGAAGAAGTAGAGACGTACGTGTTATTATAAGTAAAGTAGGACATTGTTATGGTATTAATATTATTGTATGACAAAAGATGATATATACTATATAGAAGGTATACTGTTTGTAACGTACGGCTATAATAAATCTTAGGAAATATTCATAAGTCGTATCGTATTTGGCGCTCCTATTTTTGATGTCACTAAATGGTCACTTGTCAGTCTCTCATGAAAAAAATACGATCTCCAAATCGATGCAAATCGAACATACTAGAATCGATTCTCGATTAAATCAAGCATTAACAGATCTATTTTTGATCAATCGCGACATTTTCAAACATGCCTAATATAGACATAGAACATTATTGACGATAACTTACCGTAAATACAAGTAACTGTATAAAAAAAATCATTAAATTAATAAACATAACATTACGCCAGTATTTTCCAGAAGGAGTAGGTAGAGGTGTGTAAGTACTGTTATGTTATACATCCCATGTAATAGGGGATGCGCGTATTGCCAAACACCGGACACAAATCCAGACTCTGTGCTACTAATGGGAACTTCAAGTTATAAAAACCCAATAATAATTTGCCCGACCCTGGGATCGAACCCAGAACAGAATAGTTTTTCTGTCTGTCACAAGGAACAGATGTTCCAACTATGCAAAAGTATTTCTTGAATCGTTTGAAATATAGCTAGTTCTTGAATAAGTCCGATTCGAGAGGTTTCTGTATCGACATCGGACAAGGATTCTTCAGATCTATATCGATCTGGAAAATCGATTCTAATACTATAAACAATCGATTAAACGATTTCAAATGGACATGCCTACTTTGTACCGTCATCTCTAATTCTGTCAAAGTTATATTGGTTGGCGTCGTTTGCAAATGTAATTGTCTTTGTACATAATTGTATCGGTGTTGTGGTGACTTTCGGGACTATATATTGAACATTACGACTTGGCTATTTTAACGGACTCTGATTGCTTTCAAGAACGACTTCCTTGCTGTGATTTTTGGAACTGTGTACCACTCAAACGATAACCTAGCATTCATAAACGGACTTACTCATACGCAATGGAAAGTGTATTTTGTGTAAATAGCGGCTCTGCTGGTGGTACAATATTGTTTAAAGATGAACAGAGAAGCAATCGTGCAATATTGCTGTAATTGCATCGTTGTACGCAGAACCATCGGTTGCTGCGCCCATGTTATGACCATTATTTGATACTTGAGCTTTACGAGACATCAAAATAATATTCTTATTTCCAATTTAGAAAATGAACAATAAACATGAAATTAATCTGTGTTTTATTTCTAATTCAAACATAATAAGTTAATAATGTACGTGTAAAAACAACTTATACTACCAATTATGTACTAAGTCGGTAGGGCTGGTTTCATAGTCACGCGTTTGAACACCGCTGTCCAGACGCACACGCTTGCAAATGTACTAGATAGTAGTAGTCTATAATATTCACGCTGTTCATGCGCGCGCTGTTGAAACTTGGTTGAAACCGTGGTTGATACGCTCGCTGTTCGACGGCATGTCTAGTGGCGTGACTGACAGCCTAAATCCTACATTTAGGTACTAGGTATCTTACCGTACAGTATATGCTAATGACAAGATCTAAATGCTAAGAGCCATTATATAAATATATTTTTATTTTTACATTAATACACACAAACATTATCTCTCATTTCAAAACCAATGCTCAGAAAGCAGGTTTGTTAACTACATTCTATGTATTTATACGTTGCACTTACATACACTTAGGCTTTAGAACAAAAATTGCATACCTAATTATGTAGATAAGTACTAGAAATAGCTAAATGTTTTAGGACATCGTTTTTCAATTTGTTAAAAATCACTCGGATTAATGAAAAACCGTAATATTCGTGGTTCGATTATAACCTCAAAATCTGATACTTTTTTTGAAATATATCATTATGCAGCTAGTCCGCTATAAAAATAAGATCAAATAGGAATTTACTAATGATCAACAATAAAATAGATAATTTTCCGATGCTCTTGGTTCCAGGGCGAACAATGTATGGGCGCAGAGCAATGTCCTTTGCACATTTACCGCTAAAAAGAACCCCTTTGCCGTATCCCCTCAGTTTCAAGGCACTGCCCTTGTTGCCTCAGCCAGTATCGGTATCCTCGATGTCGACATATCGAGTGACGTGCAGTTTCGTGGTCACTTGGAAGAGAAGGCCAAATTGGCCTCTAAAAAACTTGGCGTGCTCAGCAAAGCGGGTCAGTGTTTCATGCAGGCACACCGCTTGCAACTTTACAAGGCGCAGGTTCGACCTGACATGGAATACTGTTCCCATCTCTGAGCAGAGGCTCCCCAGCTCCTTCCACTTGACCACATCCAGCGCAGAGCGGTTCGAATCGCCGATGACCGAGTTCTTTTCGATCGGCTTGACTCACTGGCACTGCGTAGAGAATTTGCATCTCTTTGCGTATTTTATCGCATCTACCATGGGGAGTGCTCTAAGGAATTGTTCGGACTTCGGCTGGAATTAGCCGCTGAATTTCACCATCGCACATCGCGACAAAACTCGCGATACCATTCATATAATCTGGATGATTGGCGGTCCACCACTGTACGATTTAGAAGAAGTTTTATCCCTCGCACAACTTCCTTGTGGAATCGATTACCACCAGCGATTTTTCCGGACCAATACGACTTAGGGACCTTCAAGAAAAGAGCCTACTCCATTTAAAAGGCCGGCAACGCATATGCGATTCCCCTGGTGTTTCTGTTGTTAATGGGTGGCGGAAGTCACTTACCATTAGGTGAGCCGCATGCTCGTTTGCCCCCTCTCCTATAAAAAAAATAATGATTTTTTCTAAAATTTTAGATAAACCAGATTAAACTGAAATCTGCCTACAGATACTTATTAAATTTTTATCACCAGCTTTGTATATAGGAAAAACCACAGCTTTTTTAAGCACTTTCGGGGAAATACATTTAGATACACGTATAATTGAAAGATATGTGATAACGAGGCGGCCAGTAAATGTTTAAATCTTTGAGTAAGCTTTTAGGTATATTGTCCCATCCAACTGCACAACTTCTTTTAAGTCAGTTATTATACTTCCAATCTTATCAATTTCGGTAGTTAACAATACAATAAATATTTAACTTAGAAAATGATGTGGGCATAAAAATTGGATTTCGAGTGTTGCTTAGTTTTAAAGTTGTCTCTGCTATTTTTTTGTCAACATTAATTAAAAAAAATCTTTATTAGTTGTTTCGCTTGTGCTTTTGTCTAATAATAGTAAATCAAGTGGGGGTCCAAGGTTTTTCTGAACTAAAGGTATTATTTTTTATGAACTTCCATAGAAGTTCACTGTTTTTACTGCCATTTTGTAAAACATTTTTATCATGTTGTATTTTAAATTTTTTTAATAGTTTATTGAAAAATTTTCTATATATTTTATAAGTAGCAGAAAGTAATATATTATCAGAAGAAAGTTTTAATTTTAAATGAAGTTCGTCTCTATATCTTATACAGCGGACGAGACCAGGCCTTATCCAAAGTTTAATATTATAATATTTACGTGACAGTTTTAATGTTGACGTATTATTCTTTATTGCGTATTGTAAAGAATTTTTAAAGTAACTCAAAGACGTATTTGCATCGTCAAAGCGATAATCAAAGTCAAAATTATTGCTAGGAATGGTAATTTTCAATTTTCATCATTTAGGCTTTAGTGGAGCTGCGTATGCAGTTTTTTCTAGGTTAGGTCAATTGTAATATTAGTAAAATTGCTTGATGATCAGCTTTTAAAACGCGGTAGAGCCATACTGCAGCTGTATTAATAGTATAGTTGTAGCACGAATGGGTCGACTCCACCGGGGAAGGACCATGCTCTCACAGAATACCAGCGTAAAATAGCAGCTTAATGCTGCTGTGTTTCGTATTGTGAGAACAGATGTATTCTATCTTAGTCCCCACGGTTGACAATGTATCTGCATTTTAATTCGCAAACGAAGATAAATATAGATGTCTATGGGCCACAGCAACCACTTACCATCAGGTGGACTGTGTGCTCGTTTGTCACCCTTATTCTATAAAAAAAGCGAGTAATTAGTAACTAATGTTAAAGAAGGTTTATTTGATTTAATCACAAAATGGTCTAAACACGAGCCGCTTTAATTTTTATTGTGGTAATGTGTTGGTAATAGTCCATGAAAAGAGCAGATGTTTAGGTAGCTATATGCGTGGTTATCTATTTTCCCAGGGATAATGCTAAAATTTATGTCACCGGTTAGGATAATATTTTTTATTTGTACTAAGTTTGTTTAAAGTTGAGACAAAGAGACTAGAATTCTATCAATACTTTGAGAAGAAGTTCTGTAAATTTCAATTATATCCGTCTCGGAATTAATTCAAATGATTAAGCAATTACTACACCGGAAGGTGGGTTCTGTGACAGTTACTTTTAAATTATTTTAAACATATATTGCTAGTTTTAATTGCTTTTCTCGGTTTTGTGTAAAAAATAGCCATCTAGAAGCGGTACGTGGGGTGGGTGGTTTGATAGCCAACATTCTGTAAGGACAATAATATCACATTTTATATCCCAGTCTATGCAACAAAACTTCAAACCCGGTTACGTTCCGATTTATGCTTCTGATGTTTTGTGTGGAAGGAAGTGTTTACAGTGTTTAACATTACATGTTATAGTATCAGACACAAAAAGTTATCTAGGTCATTGAGTAATTTACCATAATTAAGCTTAAAGACATACTAAAACTAGTGTTTAAGAGCTGAGTAAATAAGATAATACGCGGCAGTTTCAGGCGCCTTCATAGTCTATGGAGTTGATATATTTGTCCTATGCGAATTCACGTTATTCCCAATTATTCCTTTCGTTGTCTACTAGCGTTAACAGTCGTACAATGTCAAATTGGTTAACCCGTGAATTTTATTATACGTGCTAATTTACCAAATAATTGACAATATAAAAAAAAAACTTCAGGTGAAATTAAATAATTTATTTCGAATAAATATTACCTATGTGATGTTCTTATACTAAATAGAGTAATGCAAACACAACCTTAAAGATTACGCTAAAGCTTTTATTCTATATTCACGAATTCTTTTGTGCCAACAAATTCTTAAAAATTATTATTTTGTACTTTTTTGTTTGCTTTGTGTGCTACACCTCCAATATTCAAAATAAAGAAGAATTTCGATACAAGTCGATTACGAAATTATTGTTCTTGGTGTACAAAAGGATTTCATTTCCTTCACATCTTGTTCAGAACGGAAAACATATTATGAAGGTGTTTGTATTTTATTAACAATTAAACACTAAATATTCAAGGCTACTTCGGTAAACAAGGACATTTTGTTAAAGATCATAAATATAAATCGTAATTACAATTTTCAACAAATATAATACAATAAATACTATATATTATGCTGATAAGTTGGAATGACAAGTTATCGGTCATTGGCAAGGTGGTAAAATGCAACTGTCGCAACCTCTCCGCCGCCTGGATAGACTACAAAAAGGCATTCGACTCGGTGCCTCATATATGGCTTAAGAGGGTCCTCGAGCTGTACAAGATTGACTGAACAGTTCGAAACTTCCTCGCGTAGTGTATGGGGTAGTAGAGTACAATCCTTTGTCATCTAGGCGAGCGGATGATGGCTGAGAAGAACCACATAAGGATAAGAAGGGGTATCTTCCAGGGAGATTGTTTGAGTCCAATCTGGTTCTGCCTCACTCTGAAACCTCTCAGTACCTTACTGGAGGGTTCTGGGGCGGGATTTCATCTTCGGAAAGGAGATACAAAAGTGACCCACCTTTATTATATGGATGATCTCAAATTATTCGCCTCCAGTCGCTCTCATCTTATGGAATTGCTAAACATTACTAGTGATTTTAGCAATTCTATTAGAATGGAGCTGGGGACGGATAAGTGTGTGGTCTTCCATGTCGAAAGGGGAAGGGTTGCTAAACCTGAGGGCATATACTTGTCTATACCCATCAAAATAGAGACCCTATCCAAGGCTGAAACAGTCAGTTTTGCTATGTGTTTTATGCACGCTTGACAAAAAATGCTTAACAGGCTGTTGTCTAGCGTTAATAAGACACACGCATATAATGGTTGGATCATGCCTATTCTCATGTATACATTTGGCATACTCAGGTGGACTCAGACCAATTACTGAACGCTCTGGATAGAAAAGTCCGCACTATTATGACGTCCCACAGGATGAATCATCCGAGATCCTCAGTAATAAGGATGTACTTGCCGCGGAAACATGGTGGGCGCGGCTTTTTGAGCGCGCTTACCATGCATAATCGCGAAGTGGGCAGCCGTTTTTTGTGATAAAGAACTTACCCCTCTATTCTTGGCCAACGAGCAATGGCAAGATCTGGCAGTACAGAGCATTTCCGACCAGGAGACCGTATGGAAGGAGAAGGAGCTCCACGGGAGGGTCTACAATACTCTATATGAGCCTTTCGTAGACACAGTTGCCTCCCTCCACTGGCTACGTTTTGGTGACCTCTTCGGCGAAACCGAGGGTTTTATCTGTGCAATACAGGATCAGGTTATTAGGACCAACAACTATCGGAGATACGTCGAGCTTGTCGTCATCCCGGTGAATCACTTAGGCATGTCATCTCAGGTTGGTCCTTGCTTTCTAACACTGAGTACTTGCATAGGCACAACCTAGTAACTAGGATTCTACACCAGGTGTACGCTCTGGAATACGGTCTCGTGGATCGGAAACTGCCTTATCATTAGTACTTGCCGGAAGTCATGCTCGAAAATGACCGCGCCAGGCTATGCTGGGATCGGGCCATCATCACAGACAGGACTATTCTTGCGAATAAGCCAGATATTGTGCTGATGGACCGGGTACAGTCAAGGATATTTTTGGTCGACATTACCATTCCGTATGACGAGAACCTAGTGAAAGCCGAAACAGATAAGCGAACAAAATATCTGGACCTGGCTCACGAAGTGACCGATATGTGGGGTAGTTTGCCGACCGAAATTATTACTGTAGTCGTTCCTGCGAACGGATTAATCCCAGTCAGCCTCTCAGGTCATCAGAGGCAACTGGGAATCCGTGACGGATCGCTGCAAGCTGAAATGAAGAAATCGGTACTCCTGATACCGCCCGCATCGTCTGCGGGTTTCTTTCCCTTTTCACCAATTCCTCGGCCGTTTGGTCTCCCCTACCAAGGGCCTCCATCTGGTTGGGTTTTTATTCATTTATGTATTTTATAGGTATTTATTTTATTGAAATTTATGTATGTTTATCATTTTCATTTACAAATATATATTTATACAGCCCAACCAAATGAGAAAACTTTATAGATACACCATAATATAATTTATTCGCTAAACTTGGTACATTAAGGATGAAAAATAGTTGTACAAAGTTCACATGTTTACCACATCAGGCATGCGAAATATATTTGACATTATATATTAAATATTTTTTTTCATATGTAAGCAGGTCAATAAATTTACGTACTTGTTAAAGAATTAAATTAAATAAATCTAAATTACAATTGTCGTATCAATCACTATTGTTTATAATAAGGCAAATGAATTAAGTATATATAGAAAAAATTAAAATTTCAAAAGAATATTTATCCTAAAGAACAAAATAAATATAAATGTTTAAAACGTGGCTACGTCAAGTTTAGATAAGGATATTCTATTCATTTTAGAAGTCTTTTACATCATAAATACACGTTAATAACAGCCAGCTTTTGAGTTTGATTTTAAAGTTACCAATTTCCATCTCTTCCTTAACATTTACCTGTAGTTTATTAAATATATACTCATCGAGCCCTTTTCATAAAATGCAATTTTCGGTATTTGGTCCAAAACTCTGATTTTCTAGTATTTTTTTTATACACAATGTTACCCCCACACTAGGACTTTTTCCTGCATTATGGACGCAGTTTACAAACATATGTTGCACAATGACAAACATCCAGACCCGGAACAATTATTTGTAGGCCATACAAATACTTGTTCCGTGCGGGATTCGAACCCGCGGCTCAAAGCTCAAATATATATCGGACACTTTCTTGTACATATGTAAATTCCTTTTAAAATGAACACCTGCTTCAAATATATACATTTCTGATAAAATTAGGATGTTATGCTCCCTAAATAAGGGCTCACATAATTCATTTATCTCCATTTAGGGCTCTTACCCGCTTTATTGAGCAAAAAAAAAAGCTCTTTTGATTAAAAGCTATTACCGCATATTAGTAATCCGTACCTTAAAATTCTTGCAACATCTCCATGATGTACAACAATTGCGGTGTCTCGTGACGATGTTCTTCTTGACCTTTATAGGACGTTTACAAATCTATTAATTTTTTACAGACTTCGTCAATATGAGCCATTCAATTACAATTACTATCAATTTTTAATCCCAGAAATGTCATCTGTTCATTTTCTTTTAGTCTGTCACTATTATACATTATATCAATATCAAGTTTGTTTTTACTATTACTATAGAATTGTACATAACAAGTTTTAGCAATATCAACCTTTAAATAATTTTCATGTAACCATGAAATAACATCATTTATTGCTTATTTTATATCATTTTCATTACAATCTTTATTTTTATGTCTATTTTTCATACCCACTTAATAATATGTCATCTGCAAATATAACGCATGAGAATGGCGTTAAATACGGTAAATCATTTATATAAATTATAAACAAAAAAGCCCAAGAACACATCCTTGAGGAACGCCAAAGTTTTTAATAAATATTCAAAAATTTGTCAAAAGCTTTTTTTTGCAGGGCTTACGATTTCTTTATGATAAATACGATTCAATCCTCTGTAATGTGAGTCCCCTTATTCCATACTTTTCTAACTTACATAATAAGGTATCATGCCAAACAAAGTCAAATGCTTTTGACATATCAAAAATATACTTGTTAAAGGAGACTGATACGCTTTCATACATTCTTGAGCCCAGATTGTAAAAAGATGAATGTTGTGCCAATATTAATAGATTCTATATCATCAAAACATCACTGAAAATTATGTGGACTTTGGCAATCTGAGAGCAGAGTTATAAGAGATTTGGTATACGTGAGGTAATGCAATTAAGTTGGCAAGTACCTACACTAAACAGCTAATTTTTGAAGACTGATTGCTATTTTAAAAGGAGCATGGGCCTATTGTATTACAGTGACTAGTCGCTATGCCACAATTCACACAGCGATCCATTGAGACTGTTACGGCCCGCAGCTGCCCTTGCAAAGGTTCAATATCCGGGGCCCATGAGCGGAAGGATCAACGGGCAGCCGCGGGTTCGAGCCCGAATGGCTATATGGAAATGTCCTATCATAATAAACTATATGGGAGAATGCTAGAAACACATAGTACGTACCAGTATCAGAAGCTAACTTCGCACCAAGGCTCGGTCAGGCCGTGAGTGAGTGTAAGGTGAATGGCAAGTAGTGTTCAGTGATGTGTAAATGTCTGAGACCTTGACCAACTTAGACGACCAGCAGCGGCCGAGTTCCAGGATGCCCCCCAATGCTGCATCGCTCCAGCAGGCTCCACCGCTGGACCATTTCTTTCTTCATTGTCACTATTTCAGTCTATTAGCTTCATTGTACATTTAACTAACTTAAACTCGCCTAATTCCACATTCATCGTAGAATCGAACACGTGATACCCGACACAGTAAGGACAGTAGTTCGAAATTCGACATTCAATGTCCCGGATTTACTTATCACAAAATTATAAATAGGGAACTAAAGCGATCTCTTAATGAGTTATACGGTTCAGCGTTAAACACAACTAAGTTCCTTCATTCGACACCAAACACCACGTTGCGAAAAGAATTCAAAATACGCCTCGTTGACACGTAAACTAACGAACCAACCAACACACAAAAAGGGGCACAATTATCATGATTTCCATACAATCAACCGGGAGACGCTCTCAACCAATATTGCGAAATTCTCATATTCACGTAGCGAAGTACACGCTTAAATCTAACTATCTGGACCCTACACGGTCGCGTGCCTTCGGCCGCAATGACCTAGATACGCGGCTTCACCACCTCGCGGCCAGCGAAAAACTCTCACCTCTTCGCCCACGCGTCGTGCCACTGCAAGCCGCACACGGCCTCCACACCTCGGCGTTTACCTCACCTACATACCATCGGGTGAGGCACCAGCTCGAACGCAATTGGATGGCGTTCAAAAATGACCAAATTTGGGCATGAACAGAATCAATATCTAATCGATAAAATCCAGACCGTAAAATCCACAATAACAAGCCAAAGTCAAAGAGTAAACGAGATTATCGGTGTCCGGTATAATAGCAAGAGTCATACAAGTTAAGTAAGATCAGAAGTCCGTAAAAAGAAAGCAGTGGTAGAGGAATATAAGTCAATAAAACAACGGAAACACACTCAAAATGCACACGTATTAAACGTTACGAGATATATAAAGTAATCTATGGATACGAGATGAATGATTATAGATTGAGTCAGGCAGAAGCTGTCACACACACAAAACTACAGTTGACAAATAAAAGTAATAAATCGAACTGTAAAGGTGAATCGATTTTAAGATTTATTTTTATTACGTTGATATTTTATTTTTGACTGAAACAAACAAACTGTTGACACTATGCTCATATATAATGATGTATCTATTTCCTTAATTTAATCAATCATCTGGTGTAAGTTTTTATTATGTTTAATTGTTAAAAGTCATACATATTAATCGATTAAAGTAATTTATTTCTTATTTTGTTCACGATATAAACTTATTTTAAGATTTCTCGTCTTACAGATTGTGAATTGGGATTTTTTTTAAATTTTGACATAGTTTTTCTATTAACACTTTTTTAAACCATATTCCAACTTTTTTTTTCTCTTGTTTAAAAAACGTTACCCCCACACTAGGATTTTCTCCTGTATCGTGGAGGCAGTTTACAAACACAAATTTCACAAGGACAAACATCCAGACCCGGGACAATCATTTGTAGGCCATACAAATACTTGTTCCGTGCGGGATTCGAACCCGCGCCCCCCAGCGCAGCAACTCATTGCTAAGCCACTGAGCCACGGAGCCGTCTTATACTATTATATAACTTATTACAATTGGGCCCAGAAATCCCCGTCTTCTTTATCTGATCGTCTATTGCATCTGTAATTCTTTTTAATAGATGAAAACATGCCATCATTGTTAATTTATTTTGCAGAAAGTCATATTGTTTTATTTTTTTATAAAACTATTTTCATTAAAATAATGAGTAAGTCTACTATGCATAGATTTTTCAAATATTTTAGAGAAAACGGCCAAAATAGATATTGGACGGTCATTGTTCATATCTTTTTTATCGCCATGTTTAAACAAGGCCTTGACCAAAGATAGTTTCGATAATTCTGGCAAAACACCTATTTGAGTGATGAATTTATCAAGTAACGGGTAATCCGCCCCCCCCCCCCCCCTTCCCCATCAACATCGGAATTACATAAAAGACTACCCCCAGGAGGGTACCAGCACCCCTGGAGAATCCCTCGCTGATATTTCACTCCTGAGCGTGGGTGCTCAGGCTGCCCCGCGTATTCTGGGGGAGGGGGGGGGGATTCCGCTCAAAACAATAATTGCTCGAGGCAAACTGAGCAACAATACCAAGGCTACCCCTGCCACGCAACGACCATCCGCGCAGCTACGGGTGCCTCTATAGGTCCCATAGTAGTAATAGTTTCATGCCCACCACGCCGAATGGCTCGGTTCACGTTTAATCTATCATGCAGGGAGATCTGTTTATGACTTTGCCTTGGCATATGGTCTGACACAACTGGTTTCTTCGCCTTCCTGGATTCCAGATGTGGAGGATCATATACCTTCCCTGTTGGACCTTCTACTGACCTCTTATCTGGAAGGATATTAGGTTTCTGTCGATGCCATAAGTATCTAAGTAGGTATTAATATACCTACCCAGTACAACTAATCACAATAGGTACCTATGTAAGTATTATGATTAGATAAAAGGTACTTATCTAAATAGTTACCTACTTTTACTAAGTAAATACTAATACCTACCCGGGCATAATTTAATTACAACCCAAAAACCTCTATAACTAAACTGACCATTTATTTTTTAACTCAAAACGGGACATGGGTTTATTTATAATCTAAAAACTATAACTTCATAAAATTAGTGTTCACTATAAAATTATATTCGGCATAGACGGGAATTATTAAACGCAACATATTTATTATCATATTTATTCATTTTTAAATTTTTAAATTATTAATTAAATTTGTCAGTGGAACTAATTTGCTTTAATAAAGTTGGTAATGATTTTAAATAAGAATAAAATTCTGAGCAAGTTTTTTTATTGTTATCTTTGTTAACAACATCGCCTTTAGAACTGGAACCGTAAGTGTTTTTTTCAGATGTCCACAATTTATTCAAAATAGTAAAATACTCTTTCTACTGGAGCATTTGTACCAGGTAGACATAAAAAATATTCGATTAAAAAATATGTTGAACATTGTTGGTGCGAAAGACTGTAAATACTTCCATCCAACGAGTTACGGGACAATGTTGTGGCCCGGAGCTTTGTTAGGCGTCAATGGGACAGGTGACTGAGAAAAGGGACAGTCCGTTCAAAACGGGACGTATGGTCACTTTACCTATAACCCTTATGTATAAATAAATATAATTACGTATGTAGAAATAAAATTTTACATAATACTTAATTTTATGTACAATATTAAAAACTATGATAATAATAAAAAAAAAAACTAAAACTAGAAACTTAATTATCATATAATCCTACTCCCCGCGGTATCGTGCCAAGAACGCTGGCTGCGTTTCCCCGCTGAATAGCTATATACTTAGCCTTTGAGCGAGGAAACAACCAGCCCTCTTATTACCAGCAGCAACGACCAGCCGCTGATGGAGTTCCTTTAGGAACTTCACCGCACGTGGACCCCACGGACCGATAGTCTCTACAGCAAATGGCACAAATATGTAGTCATCTCTCAGAGACTCATATTTGCGCCACTTACTCAGGTCAGCTGCCTCTGATGCCGCCCCGGCTTTAAACGAGGTACCCCTGAGATGAGAGGCCGCCAGAGTGTCTACGCAAGTAGCATCCCACACTAGGGCTTTACCTCTCTCCCAAGGGACCAATGTCATACCGTCGGGTCTCCTGCCATCGTCTCTAAATATTCCACAAGGCTCTAAAACCGAGGGAATATTTATAGAGGCAAGTGCCCTTCGGATGACATCGTTCAAAGAATTGCGTCGTGAAATCCTAATAAATAATAATAATAATACCTAATAAATAATAATACTGAAATAAAATTGAATAAAAATAAAAACAAACATGTTTTTTTTTCATCATCATCAATCATTGGGGTGAGGATAATGTCAGCCAGCATAAGTAATAAGCAGGTTAAGTTACAATATGCTCAGTTCAAAAATTAGTAGGTAGGAATGTTACTTTTCAATACGTGACACGTAAAAATTTACAATAATCAAAAACACATCTGCGAAACATCCTATTTATCTATTTATACTTTATTGCACCAAATATTTGTACAAAAGGCGAGCTATCAATCTATTTACCTATAGTGAGTAGGTATCTTTTAAACTCACAAATTTCAATGCTTCATTTTTAATAAATAAATAATTATAAAATTCCATAATTAGATAATATATGAGAATACATAATTCTAATATAATGCAACTAATATACCGAATAAAAAAATTTAAATACATTTATCGTTGTACGCCGTGTGTATTTCCATAAAATAGTTTATTGATGTTCCAAAAATAATACTACGTTCGTACAGTGGGTGGGGTCTTGCATATTTCTTACGCGATATATTATAGCGAGTAGTCGGCGGACCGAATGCTCAAGGTAGTTCGCCCCTTAACGTTTCCAAAAGAATAATTTATTTTCAACGACTAAACACTACGAATAATATTGGAAAATATTTCATGGAATGTAATGAAATCGGAAGCAGAGTTAAAATCGATCAATTACTATATGAACATGATAAATAAGAATGAAGAATGGTTAAAATCTCCAAAGAAAATAACGAATGTTTTTTAATGAGTGTTATGGAAGCCAGAGAAAGACAGATAATTTTAAGCAAGCGGAAACAACACGCTTCTATAACATTACAAGCCCGTGCAAAAGTATGTTTTATGTCCCATTACTTTGGAAGAGAAAAAGACATTATAAGGCAGCTTAAACAATTCTAAAAGTGAAGCTTATGGTAGTATAAATACGGAAGTTATTAAATAATGCAAGAATGAAATATCGCCTATATATGGCATATATGTAAGTACATACTTTATTATAGTAGAGGGGGCTAACGAGCATGTAGTTCGCCTGATGATAAGTGACTACCGCCGTCCATGGACAACCGTAACACCAGGAAACCAGGGGTATTGCAGATGCGTTGCCGGCCTTTTAAAAAGGAGTTAGCTCTTTTATTGAAGGTCCCTAAGTCGAATCGCTGATGGTAATCGATTCCACAAGAAAGTTGTGCGAGAAAGAAAACATCTTCTAAATCGCACAGTGGTGGACCGCCAATCATCCAAATAGAATAGATGGTATCGGGAGTTCTGCCGCGATATGCGTTCGTGAAATTTGGCGGTGGGATTTATTCGAACAATTCCTCAGAGCACTCCCCGCGGTAAATGCGAAAGAAAATGCATAGGGATGCAACATCTCTTCGCAGTGCATATGAATCGAGCCGATCGGAAAGGACTCGGTCGTCAACGATTTGAGCCGCTCTGCGCTGGATGCGGTCAAGTGGAAGGAGCTGGCACTGGGGAGCTCTTGTCCAGAGACTAGAACAGTATTCCATGTGAGGACGAACCTGCGCCTTGTAAAGTTGCAAGCGGTGTGCCGGCATGAAATACTGTCCCGCTCTGCTGAGCACGCCAAGCTTTTTAGAGGGCAATTTGGCCTTCTCTTCCAAGTGACTACGAACTTCGAGGATTCCGATACTAGCTGAGGCAACAAAGGGAGTGCCTTGAAACTGAGGAGATATGACAATAGGATTATTTTTAGCGGTAAATGCGCAAAGTTGTGTCTTCTGAGGATTAAACCGGACTAGATTTAGTCGCCCTCAATCCGAGACTTTGTCCAGCAAAGACTCGACTTAAGACACAAGTTTATTCCGGTACTCGGCGAGGTTTTCCCGAGAAATATTGGCACGGCCGGTGTATAGAGCATTACTAGTGCTGTCATCCGCATAGCAATGAATGTTACCAGTTAGCAACACATCATTGATGTGCAGAAGAAACAGCGTTGGTGATAGCACACAGCCTTGTGGAACACCAGCGTTAATAGGCTTGTAGTCGGAGCATGCACGGTCTACAACAACCTTGATGCTACGGTCTGTAATGAAGCTGGTGATCCAATTGCACAATTTCTCGGGAAGCTCATAGGAAGGGAGCTTAGAAAGGAGCACTTTGTGCCTAACCCGATCGAAGGCTTTCGCAATGTCCAAACTAACGGCCAACGCCTCCCCCTTGGACTCTACTGCCTCCGCCCATCTATGAGTCAGGTAGACCAGAAGATCACAAACTGATCGCCCCGACAAAAGCCGTATTGGTGGTCACTAATCAGCTGGTGATCCTCAAGGTACCGCATAAGCTGGCAGTTAATAATGGATTCCATTATTTTGGAGAACACGGAGATGATAGCGATAGGCCTGTAGTTGGATGGGTCTGAGCGATCGCCTTTTTTTAAGGATCGATCGATTTTAGGGATAGTGGACAAAAGCTGTCTTCCATGATTGAGGAGTACCGTAAAAGATGCGTTAGAACCGGTGCCAACTCCGGAGCACACGTCCTCAGCACAATTGGGGGGATTTCGTCAGTCCCACTCGACTTGTGGACATCCAGGGAGTACTTTGCAAACCGAGCGCTGTGAAAACCGCACATCCAGCATGGAGCACTCACACCGCGGTATGGTCAGCAGTGTGTACCCTCCTTCACCAAGAGTCGAGTTGGACGCAAACAGGGAGCCTAAAAGGTCGGCTTTCTCTTTTGCGGCTTGGGCCAGTGAGTGACTCCCTGTGCAGAAATGATAGTGATAGATTACAGAAATTCCCTTCGAAAGCCTTGGTGAGAGACCAGAATGCAAGGGTTCCCGAAGGAAAGCAAACTAGTTTCTCGCCAAATCTACCTATGTGCTCTGACTTTGCCTTGGCAATAACTCTTTTGAAGCACCAGGAGGCGAAATTATACTTCTTTTTAAGCATGTTGGTGTTAACATCCCGAGTCGCCGAAGCCGCAGCACAGGCTTGATAACACTCCTGCTTGAAGCTTTAGCCACTGCGCCACAGAGCCGTGTAATTATCGCTGATATGGGTATTTTACTTACCTATATTGTAAACAAAATGTGTATATATGCAATCTATCGGAAGCTCGGAAACCATAATATTTTTCAGAAATTTCCCATAATTTTCACTTACAATACCTCCTGGTAGTGTAATGGATTAATAGATCGACATTATATTTATTTAGATTAGAATAGAATAGAATGATTTTGATTAAATATAGATTATTATATAATAGTCCTGTGGTGTTTCCGTGGTCGAGGAGACACATTCGAGCTGCAACCATAATATAGCTGAAGCATGACGCTGCCCCGTATATTTGTGGATAATAAATCTATTGTAATAAATATTTATCATTAAAAATATGTTTTGAAAGAAAAAATTTCCGATTCATATTGAACGTTCTTTAAGTAAACTGCATTGTCATCGAAGCTGAACGAATCGCACGGTCGGACTGTTTTGAGAACGTAATAATAAATTTGCCAAAGCCTCTGCAAACAGGAAAACCTTTGGAAAATAATTTATCATCTCAGGGTTCACCTTCTACAACGGATACTTTTGTGTTGATGGTTTTGATTCTTCTTCTTAATCAGCCTCTCAGTCATGACGTAGGTCTTTCTTTTTTTTGTGAAAATAAGTAATTACGAATATTGCAATTCCGAAAAATAATAAGCTTCCACTGAAGCGGTGTAGCTTAAGCGAGAACTATGTTCTTCGTGCTATTTAACCAGCCAATTGCCACTTCACTTTACTGATTCAACTTATTTTTATTATTCTGATTCCACTGGGTATGTTCTTATTAAAATGTCTATCGTGCACAGATATTCCGAGCAAAGTCTATTTCATAGCTGCTCGCTGAGCGACTTTGAACTTCTCCATACGGTCAGTAGTGAAGGACCAGAATCAGATCCATACGTCATTACTGGCAACACGTAGTGATTGTATCTTCAAATGTTGAGCTAACCGTAACGGGGAGACGTGTACTGCTCAGTTTAGTTGGATCCGTTGATGTTGAATTTATATATGAAATTAGTATCTATGGATAATTTATATAAATTAAATTAAAAACAGTTTAACTTAGATTCAAAAATGTCGCTTTACAAAATTTCTTGTACGCAATCCCACTTCTGCACGTGTACAGAGTTCACTAAGTTTTTTTGTTACCGTTACATACAGTGATACTTTTATAAGATTATATTAAAATGAAGTAAACAAATTGAATGAATAAACTGAAGTGTAAAAGCATGAACCAACTAGGTTTTGTATAACAAAATTTTAAATGTTTGTCGTTGGAAATATTAAAATGGAAAACCTTTAGGAAACCCCATTCAGGCATCCGCAATTTGTCAAGTAAAACGATTTTATTACAAAGCGTTTCGCTGACCCGTATTGTTAAACTTCGAGTTCAAGAAAAATTATACAGCACAATTTATTTTGAATAATAAAATTTTATTATACCCGAAGTGTATGTTTATTTTTAAATCATAAATTCATTTTATTTTTATTTGTTGTTTCATAACAACCTATTCTAGGTACATCACATACCATATATCCAATATTATTTGTATTGCTTTTTTGTGAGCCCGTTACTCGGAAGACACTTATTGCCGTCTATGCCACGTCCGTATTACCATCTAACGGGATTGTGTGAATACGGGAAATAAGAGTGCACCTGCGCTTGCGCACCCACTCGTTCAATATAATACAGTCTGCCCTGATGACAAGTCACCATTGAGTTGGATGTGAAGGCCGAAATTAAGTTTAAGTGTAAGGGCATTATTATTATAATTGCTTGTTAGTATTAATAGCGCACGTTTATTTGAAATCGATATCCAATAATATGGATTCTTTTAATGATATTTTTTTCCTGTGCATTTAAAGTAATTTTGGAATTTTTATTGGACGTAAATTTAGTCTTAATTTTGAGAAAGGGCTGTACAGTTAAGGGGTTAAGATACAGAATAAATAAGTTCTATTACTAAACTTAGGTCTCCTTTTATTTAGAAGAGAGATTTAAAAGAATTCATCGTCGTAAAATGTAACTTTTGGAAATTCAAGAAACATGCTATGGCTTCTGACGGACGGCGGTATTACTATCTCGAGTACTTCAGGCGTAGAAAACCCAGACCGGGGACGGATAGAAGCGTCAAAGGTGCAAGACGTCTGGTACTACTGTCACCAATCCACCTGCCAAGCTTGGCGATTATGGCTAATTCTCCTGCCAACGGAAAAGACCTATGTCTAGCAATAGGCCTTTGGGGATTGACGAAGAAGTAGAAAAATACGAAGCAAGGTAGCAAAGTAGAGTGGTATTACTATCACCAATTCATATGCCAAGATTGGAAAATCGGGAGAGGATTTATAGACTTTAGAGATTTGAGGCAGTGAACGGTTAATTAGTCACAAAACTATTAAATATTTGATATTATATTGAAATACATTGGTAAATAATGATTTAAAATTTAAGGCAATGTTACCTCATATCGCCTTTTCTTAAATCAGTTTAAAAAAAATTGATATATTTTGTTATCAAATCATCGCACTGATGTTTTAGTCTAAACGAACCTGCCATTAGAAACACAATATACATTTATCACTCGACAGAAAAATAATCTGAAGCTACGTCTTTTTTGTTATCTCATACTTATCCAAAAATGAAAATGAAAAATTATAGAAATAAAAGTTATATAATTATACTGAAACATACTTTGTAATCTGATTTAGTTATTACTTTCATAAATAAAGGCATATTCTTCCCACAACTTAAAATGTGTACGGTATTAACGAAGATGTCTAAATAAGTAGATCTGTATATTTAACTCATTTTCTGCCGGCTTTCAAAAGGGAGACGGTACTCAATTCGACTGTATATTTTTTTTATGTGTGTTACCTCATAACTTTGTACTGGGTGAACTGATTTCGATAATTCCTATTTTATTTGAAAGCTGGTACTTTTCGTAAAGTCCCATATATATTTGATAAAGGTCAGACCAATAGTTTTTGAGTTATTCTTAAATAAATTATATTGAAGTCGGCTGTACAAAATTTTTAATTTTTAATTATTGAATGACTTGTGGGTTTATTTAAGAGGTATAACCGCGATGTTCAGTATGAACTGCATGCCTTCTGCAGCAGTTTAAGATGGGCCTTAATTTTAAATTAGGCAATAATTCAAATTATACTGAAGTTTGATGATTCTTTTTATGTTTATCAATGTCAGTGCTATTATTCTTGCTATGTCTCAACACCATTCTATAAAATTAGTAATTTTTAAGTCTTACATATTTATTCCTTTTTAAAAAAAGTAAGGTTTTGTGGACGTATTGAACGTAAAAATTGTCTCAAACTGAAACAAATTAATAGCATGCATTTGACTAAGTTTTTTTTTTCATACTGATCTTACATCTTTCGCATTAATTTTATACTTCATGTGAAAAAGTATTACTAGGCATAATTTGTCGTAATAAATCGTTACACCAGCTTCCACTTTAGATAAACAGGTCTGGAAGTTATATTTTGCTAGAATTTCTCTCTATAATATTTTTGATCATATTTATTGGGATTGTCCATTTTATATTACTTTTAATTTTTTTGTAATTAAATATTACCAAATGAGGGGATAAGTAAGACAGATTAGGTAAGGTTCCATTGAGTAGAATATATTATTATTAAGTGTAAATGGGGTAGAATTAGGACTTCTACATCACCACATACCACATACCACTTCTGCACCACATACCTCGCTGCGCTCGGTTCATGCTGCCTAAGCCCCCAATTCTGTCCACTTATTACCCAATATGACGACTCGAAATGCATAATCCTATATTATTGTTTACTAAGCGATGCTAAGCTTCTTAATTTGACGGACAGACCGATTAAAATTTGTAGTCTACAATGCTATTAAAATATAAGTCAGTCGGTTCCATTTATTAATAAGTACCTAATCAATAGGTACCAAGTTAGTTAATACCTATATTAATAGGTACCAAGTTAGGTACTTAAATAAAAATAAATAATAGACATTTATGTATTTGAAATAGTTTATTACTTGATATGACGGCTCTAACTGCAGAATCTTATAATATTGTTTACTGAGCGATGCTACACCTGATCAGACAGACACGACAGTTACAATTATTTAGTGTGAACGGTTTAAAAAACAAAAGTAAAACCTTCGCGCATTATGGGATATGTTTTTTACTTGATACAGTGGTACAGAGGCATGTTATACTTTGTAACATCTCCCCAAAGCTTGGGTCGATGTGATATTTATTATTTGGTACTTGGTTGGTTATATGATTGGTAGGTTGATAGGTTGTTAGATAACCCATGCGAATTGGTCTAAAGTTACTTTCGAGTTGTCCAATCCCTAATTACAACTAGAGAACATATATGCGTGGTTGTTAATGAAACAAGTATGAAAGCGTTAGTGAATCGGGCCTATTCAACTAAAATATCTCACACATGACCAGTCTAACAGTAGTTTAGACTGGTAATGTCACCTAAACGGCTCGATTATGCAACGTTGCGTTTTATTACACCTTTATTGGGAAAATCAGGCAGCACATATACTAAAGTTGAAGAATTAAATATGTGGATAATAGGCTCTATGTACAGTTATTAAAAAGTCTATGCAGCCTAGAATAACAATTATTGAAATTTAATTTAAAATCCATGCACACTTTAGCGATCAAGTCTTTATAATTTGGGTGAATAAATTAGTCCAGTCACTGCTCCACGTTTGATTGAATTCCTTTGAATTTCTTAGTGACAAGTGTGAATAAATTATTGGTGAATATTTAACGACAGTGGAACCCGTATGAGCATGTATGTCTTTGAATATATCTATGATTATGCAAGTATTTCTACAAATTTTTGCTACTATTATTTTATCTTGTTTTGATGATATTTTTCGATCGACAACGAGGTTCGATTCCCAGCCTAGTTGATAAAAACTTGGTTAACCAATATTATATTAACTCATTTTTTTTCGATAATAATGTCAATTATCTCAGTTTTGTTGCGTTACGCCTCTAGTCTTTTCTTAGTTTATTACTATTCATTAGGTAGGTATACTTTCTGTTAACAAAACAGTATATTTACAGGTCGAAAAATCCTTTCTATTTGGACGATGAGGTCGGAAACAACCGCTACTTGCGCATCAAAAAATAAGAGCGAGTCAAGGCGGGTGAAAAAGGACTCGAAACCCCCGCCAGCCAAACACCAAAGAGAAGGCAGTAGTGACTAAACCAACCGTTCAAAGCCTCTTTGGAAGCGATTGCAAAATAGATCCCAATGATACGCCATTTCCACCGTCCAAGAAATGGAAATTCTGGGCACTGATTAACTCAGAGGTACTTGTTTTCAATTTTTTTTTAATTTAATACGTAAAATAAAATAGGTCCTCAAGATGTTAGTATTCTACCAGAATTATTTTTGTCTCAAGTTTCCAAAACAGTTTTTAGACTTATAAACGACAGTTTCTGAAGCTGGATGATTTATACCCTTACCAAAACATATCTCGGATACAAAATTACGTCTGCATAAAAATAATCATGATAATTACTGAAACTAAATTTTTTGCAACATTTTATTATAGATATATAATGTAAACTCATTCTGCGTAGATCGGACCAAAAAATTAATATTCAAAAACTGAAGGTAACCGGGCTAACTATGACATCGGGACGTCAAAACGTCGGGAATTAAAAAGTTAAATTAAACACGATAAAATCTGTAAAAAATCGTTTCATTTAATGTGTGGTCTTAGCGTAAATATAAGAAATCATTATAATAATTGCTGTTTTTTATGGTCTATTGTAGCATATTATGTATCCAGTAAACCGAACAGAGTTTCATCATATCCGCATCATTCCAATCTTTTCAGCTTTATAAGTATATCGTTTCCACCTAGCTTCGGCGAAATTAAGCTATTTGTACATAATAATACCCATATAAGCGTAAACGTAGGATTACATAAAAAGTTTATTACATTAGACTATTATACAAATATTGCAGTCGTAAGTTGAATCGTGTCAATTTATAAGATCTGTAAAAATGAAGAAGCTCATTTTTGTTTAATAAAAAATTTTGGGAAACTTGGTCACAACCAAGTTACTAAACATAAATCTAAAATATATTAGTGTGATTAATGTTTCACGTACTCTGACGAAAAAGTTTCGAACAAACTCTGACTAAATTGACTCTGATTAAATTGGTTGGTAATCTAACTCTTTGTTCGCAACGCGGGGTTATTTTTATTTCGTTAGTTGGATTATTAATGATGGGTATATTTGCGGAATTTGTCTGCAATATTTCGTTTAAAGAGATCGCTTCCGATAAGTCCATCATAACGGCCGTCAACATCGTATATATAAATGTATCTGATCACTGTTGAAATTCGGAAATAACGGTACAATAATTATTTCATCGTGTGAATTAGATGAGTGCGTACTGATAACTCAAATGGTTCGTAACGTTTAAAGTTCACAAAATATTCGTTTCTTTTAGAAGGACTGATGAAAGATCTAGAACTCCCAGTATCAATCATAAATTTAGTTATTATAATTTCGGGTATTTCTATATAAGGTAATTTTAATTTAGGGTTAAAATGTATGTGTATCATCTCTGGGTTTAATTCAAGTCTTCTATTTTAAAATTTTATTTATATATATATATATATATATATATATATATATAATTACATAAACTATAATAATAATAAAAAAACTAAGACTAGAAACTTAATTATCATATAGTCCTACTCCCCGCGGTATCGTGCCAAGAACGCTCGCTGCGTTTCCCCGCTGAATGGCTATATTTAGCCTTTGAGCGAGAAAAGAATCAGCCCTCTTATCACCAGCAGCAACGACCAGCCGCGGATGGAGTTCCTTTAAGAACTTCTATTTGAAAATTTTCGACTTCGTTTGTTAATTCTTGTCCATTATTTCGGGTATTTCAGGGTTTTCGCAATAAATAATTTAGTCTTTCGTTTGCGTGTGGTCTACGTCACATTACTGGGTAATTGTTCTATATCCAAATTGTGGTACTACATCTAATTGCGGCTTATATTCTATGGGTTCTTGAGAAGTTTGTCATCTAATTTCAAATTATTGGGGTTGCTGTGTTGGCAATTTGATATGCTTGCTTGGTGGAATTCCAAATTTAAATCTGGTTATATTATGATGGGTTTGAACTTGGTGAGGCTGTTGAAAGTAAGATCTCGTATTCGTTGTGTTTTGGGTTTGTATTAAATTTAAATCTTTGTTGTGGTATTTGTATGTATTGTGACGAAAATGGTCTAATTGAAAATTTGTCAATATAGAGATTTTGAAACACTGGCTGCGGTTTATGTTGGGCGTTCTTCGGTAATCGTAACATTTTATTTCTCGCCTGATATTGGTATAACAAATTAACTTCTTCAAGCACTATGCTCAAAGCACTTTCTAAGGTATCACATTTTTTAAAGTACAATGTGCAATAAATCTTCGGGCAAATTATAAAAAGAAACATTCATAGACATATGGTTATATATAGTAATTTTACTCTTACAAAAATTATAATCTACTATTCTATTAACTTTCGCTATTAACGTACTCTTTATATATTGTATTCTATTGCAGAACTCGAGATATGATTCACCATTATCAATTTTTAAAGTTTCCAATTCGATCGAGATGCACTCTTCAGAGCGTGGATCACCGAAATTCAAATATGTATAATCACTTAAAATATGTATAAATCTTGTTCTGTATTTCCTATTTCGCTACACAACTGTATAACACATATTCACATTTACGAATAAATAAGTTAAGTAAATTTTCATCACCGACAAATTTTGGAATAATACCAGATAGTTCCTTGGGAATCTGTTATTTTAGGCATTTTATTAAAATATATTTATAATAAGTTTAATTTAATTGTAATATTAAATTAAAACAATTATAATAAATGTTTAGTTTATAAATTGAATTGAATTATATTTACTTATTTATTAATCAAAAAAGAAATAATCACGCACTTCGATTTTGGAAATAACGTTACCACTTTCTAGACACTTATAATTAAAATGGAATAAGATTGGAAAATGAAAATGGAATAGCGATTGGGTCTACTCAAATATTGCCCATGTCCCTCCGAAGAGTCTTAGTTCTGTAGCGTCTGGCCCTCGCTCCTTTTCTTCTAGACGAATTTATTTGGTCCGTGGATTTTCGTTGTAAACGTTACAACACGCTCGTCGTATTTAACTGAGTTCAAGTAAAACGCGACGCGAAAACCCTACCGGCTACGCCAGTTAAATTATCCAAAGGCCGGAGGACGTGTTAAAAATACTAATTTTATTAATTAAAAGCTAAATAATTGCTACAAGAACTCGCTTAAAACTAACTTAATATTCTATGCTTAAAAACTAATGAATGAGAGCCCACACAGGAGCTCGGCAGTTTCCGTTTGTCCACTCAGCACATGCCTGTGGTCTACAATCAGAATATTCTGCTGATGCGGACATCTTGATGGGTTCCGCCACCCGCAACAATCACCTTCATTTTGTTGGCGGTAGAAAACATGGGTGTTCTTCCTAATCACTGTTATAACATTTTGGTACATTTTTAACATCAGAATTACATTTTATCGGCCTAAAGATTTTTGGCTGTCTGTTGTCAGAAGGGTTTGTTTGATTTGTGGTGTTCCTTTCAGGTCTCCTAACGCTTTTAATCCATTCACTGTCCCGTGTACTACATACAGTTCATTGCTATTGACTTAGTATTTCGTCTGAAAAGTGGACAGTGAAAGTGTTAACATTTCTTAGAAAAAATAATAATTTATCTGGTCCCGTAAATTGAGCCACTTCAGCACTTGTCCTGAGAGACCTGTCTTTAACAGCATGCAAAATACAGTCTGTAGCATTTTTACAAAATATTAAGCATCTGTTCAGTAAAACAATCTTTTCATAAAAATATTCTTCTAAAGACGGACAAAATCGAGTCCTACAGCGCTGGAACTACGTTAATAGCATGATAACCACCGCTACAATTATCAGGTTTAATAGTTCTTTAAATGTGTTTATTAAGCTATTTGCAGAAGATCACGACGTAACACCCTCATTGATTGATGAAGATCGGTGTTTTACTGCATTTCATACTTGATCTCTTTTCCGGGGCGTATATCTCGATAAACTGCGCTCGCGTCGTGCACATTTGGATATGTCTCAGCCACGCTTCATACTTCTGGAGGAACTGCGCTTATTCAGTGAACACAATTACACTAAAAATCATACAGGAAATTAAATGTTACAAAAGCGGACATACGATTTACATTTATAAAATTAACGTGTATATTTCAAAAGACACAGACATTAAAATTAGGGTCATTCAATATCTTTTCATTGTTATTTATAAATAATTGCTAACATAATTGTTCCGAGTTTTATGGGTTGTTTAGTCGCACTATAAGAAGTCTCACTGAAAGAAGTTCAGGTTTCACTAGCGGGAAGTTTATTGACTATTATGTTTTATAAGCATACAACGTATTTCATTATCATAAATGCCATAACGTAAATTTAAATTGTTCACGTCACTCTGAATATTTTAGGGTTGAGCATATTCTGACGTTTTGACATGCGAGGCTTTGGGCTTCGAAATGTACATAAATAAATCTCGATTTTATGCAACTATAATGTAAAATATTAAAAAATATTATAAAAATATTATAAAATTTTATACGTGTTAGAGCCACGCTGCAGCTATATTATGGTTGTAGCATGGATTTGTTGGCACGCCCGGGGTAGGACCATGCTCTCACAGAATACCAGCGTAAAATATCAGATTAATGTTACTTATGATAAGTGTAAAGAACCGGAGACCCTTTTTACTAGAATCGATCCCATCTTTGTTCTCAGGGGTAATAACGCATGGTCCACAGCATCCGATTGCCATCCTTCTTCTAATCGCCTTCATTCTAATTTAAAAAAAAGCATGCGATCCGCCTTGGTTATGGCTCGATAGGATCTCTTAATATATTTGGTGCTAAAACTAACTAACTAACTAAACTGCCCCCAACATACAGGAGAAAATGCTAGTGTGGAGGTTACGTTTGATTAAAAAAAAGACTTGGCAACCTTCAAGAAAAGAGAATATTCCTTTTCAAAAGCCGGCAGCGCACCTGTAATTTTCCTAGTGTTACAGATGTTCATGTACGACGGTGATCTGTTATCGTCTGGTGAGCTGTATGCTCGTTTGCCTCCTCTACCTGTTACAGAAGTGAGTGGCAGCCTCAGCAAAAGACACTCTAGATGGAAGTTGTTCGACCAAATTCGCGATACATTGAAAATGGGCCAGATTAGCAGTAGTACTCTTAAGAGGTTAGCATGTATGCGTAAATATATGGATGTAAAGGAGGCAAGAGATGTGTGTCAGGTTCGTACCAAATGGAATTCCGTAGTCTCTACCTATCCCTTCGGGTGACAGGCATGAGTGTTTATGTTATTACGTCATGATCATATTTCGCTATTGTACTATGATAGTTTTCGATTATCGATTTCTATAGGTTTTCTTCTATAACAACGACTTATTTTAATCTTCGATGTCCAGAACTTCAAGAACTCAACTTCTCGTGTCCCTTCTCGACTCTGCCGTTCACCGAAGCATTTTTTCTTAATCTTAATCACAACATCATCTTGCGAGCCACACTTTTCTCTTATCACACAATTACTCTCATTTTCATTGAGATTAAGCCCTAACATACTCCTTAAGCATTTCTACAGCATTTATTCTACTCTCGTGCTTTTTCTGCCACACCCAACTTTCACTACCATACAATAAAGTAGGGACTAACACAGCATTATGAATTGCCATACGTGCATTTATGATACATTTTGACTTTCCATAATAGAGTGTAGAGCAACATTCACTCCATTTCTTGCGTTCACTTGTCGTTCTATATATAAATATCATATCAACCATCCTTACTAAATACATAAACTCATCCATTTGTTCAGTCAACTCCCTTTCTATTCTTATTTCACATTTCGTTTTACTTTCTTTTATTTTATCAAACCATCACTTTTATCTTAATTGCTTTCGCTTTCGTTCCCTTTTATTTTAAAGACCTGTTCATTAATAGAACCTTAATTTGCAACTCGGCTGCTGACGATGCAAATATGACTTGATCATCGCCATACAAAAGGCACTTGACGGTTATCTCACCCATTCTTATCCCACATTCTTCAACATCAATGTTTCCAAACAACTGTCCATTAATAGTTTAAACAACCACAGGGAAACTTCATAGCCCTGTCTGACACCTTTTTGGATGCCAAGTCAGTCTGAGTAGACCCCGATAATCCTGACACAAGCATTAGAGTTCCAATAAAGAGACCTAATGAAGAGATCAAACTAGGGCTTAATTCAAATAAGTTTAGTGTTTTCCATAACACATCCCTGTCCACTTTGTCATAAGCCTTTTCCAAGTCCATGAACGCACAAAAAACTTTCTGGGTTTTTTAAAAACTTCTCCGCAATCATGCACATGGAAAAAACTTGATCCGGATACTCCATTCCTATTCTAAATCCCGCTTGTACATTTTTCTATCAGTTTCTTTCATACCTTTATGAATTAACACCTTAATATACAGTTTACCCACAATATTATACAGGCTGATAACACGTTAGTATTTTCAGTGCTGCTGTGATCGGCAAGAATGCTTGAGATCCAATATCACAATTTCATAAAGGCAGCGTCGAAAGAAGCACTTTGTGCCAAACTCGATTGAAGGCCTTCGCAATATTCAAACTAACGGCCAATGCCTCCTCCTTTGACTCTACTGCCTCCGCCCATCTATGAGTCAGGTAGACCAAAAGATCACCAGCTCGACATAGACGAAAATTGTATTGGCAGTACCGCATGAGCTGGCTGTTTATAATGGATTCCATTATTTTGTAGAACAAGGAGGTGATGGCGATAGGCCTGTATTTAGACGGGTCTGAGCAGTCGCCTTCTTTTTACGGTGGACAAAAGCCGTAGTGATCGTCGTGATTTTGGGACTACGCCTAGGAATTAGTAGTACCGAAAACGATGCGTTAGAACCGGTGCCAACTCAGGAGCACACGTCTTCAGCACAATTGGGGAGATTTCGTCAGGCCTACTCGACTTGTAGATGTCCAGGAAGAGGAGTGCGTTGCGCACCGAGTGCTGTGTGAACCGCACATCCGGCATGGAACACTCACACCGCGGGATGGTTCGCGGTTTGTTTCCCCCATCATTGAGAGTCGATTTGGATGCAAGGAAAGAGCCTAGCAGGAGTCGGCTTTCTACTTCACGGCATGGTCCAGTGAGTTATCCTCCCTGTGCAGACATGGAAGAGATAACTGATGGAAATTCCCTTGGACTGCCTTGGCAAAAGACCAAAATGCACAGGTTCCCGAACGAAAGCGAAGTGGTTTCCCGCCAATTTTGCTTATTTACATTAATACTCTTTTGAAGCACCTGGAGGCGAAATTATACTTAATTTTAAGAGCACTGGTATTAAAATTCCGAAACGTTGATGCGCCAGCCCAGGCCCGATAGCACTCCTGCTTATAGCGTGATGCTATTTTACAGGAACGACCAAACCATGGCTTGGATCTGCCTCTGATGGGTACCACAGAGAATGGAATAAAAAATACCATACCCTGAACTACCACATCAGCAACAACGCAGGCATCTTCCAGCAAGAAGTGCACTTGCCCACAAGGGTAGAATGCAAAAAAGACCGCATACTATCCCAATAGACCGACCTATAATGCCAAACACGGCGGCTACCTGCAGAATGCAACCGCTACGTTTGTGTGAGTGGCACTACACTCCGGACAAGCCTAAGGGACCGTCGACAAAAACCTACTATCCGTCTGAATGAGAGATCAGCAGAAGGTCCAACAAGAAAGGTGCATGATCCTTCACATCTGGAATTTGCGTAGGCAAAGTAACCAACTGTGTAAAACCATATGCCAAGTCAAAGCCATAAATAGATCTCCCTGCATGATCGATTGAACGTGAACTAACCCATTCGGCGTGGTGGGTATTAAAATTGCCAAAGATCACGACCTCTGAAATGAAATCAAATGAAATCTGCGAATGGGACCTGTTGTAGTAAAGAATCTGTAACAATTTGCACGAGGTCGATGCGTCGGTCTGTTTCATCATTACCGCTATGAGGTCTATAGAGGCTCCCGTAGACGCGCGGATGGTTGTCGTTGTCTACGCGTAACCAAAGACTGACCTTTAAGACTGCTAAGGCGTCAAGAACAGATGTCCTCTCTGATGTATACGCAAACTTCAGTCCGAGGCACAAAGGAGTGTTCCAATTTGTAACCCGGATAGGAGAGATACGAAGTATCAGCCGGAGAGGACACCTGGGTCTTGGTCAGAATGAACAACGCCGACTTCGATTTCTCGAAATGGTAGTGGATAGCGTTATGGTTCGAGTGTAATGCCTGTACTGGGGTAGTCTTACATTTAATATCACTACCATGTTGATGGGGGGGATAAAGCCTCCGGCCACCTGCACTCACCAGGCGAAACGCAGAAGCAGAGCTTCCACTTCACGCCGGTATTTTGCAAGGTCGTGGTTCCATCCCGGCTCGAGCCAGCCCATATGTGCAACAGCAAAAACTACCGAGTGGCTCTACCATTGTAAACGGTACAAATAAATCATCACCATATGAAAAGTACTTATTCCACGTGAACGAAGTCGCAGGCACTACTAGTTTAAATATTTTTTTTTGAAATAATATATATTACGTGAAATTTATTTATTAATTTATTATAGAAGATTTATTTATCTATTAACATCTTGTGTACGAGAAACAGATTATTTAACTTTTTGCGAATTGAAAGAAAGTTGACGTCTATAGCCATACGTTTTGTTAAACATTACGGTCTTCAATTTTTAATAATCGTTATTAACGCTACGGAAATTGGTTCTAATCGCTGTCACATTGTATGCCCTTAACAACTTAACTAAAATAGTCTCTACGACAAGACGTTTACAATTATAACTTTAATAAACAGCTTAAATGTTACTCCTTAAAGTTTTAATTAAGTGCATGACGTTACCCGCCCCAACTGTCGAAAGATAGTGTTAAATTGATAATTTACTCGTACTTTCGAGTACGTATTTTATCCTTTGTGCATGCTCACTAGATAGGAACATCTTAAAATGTATTTGAGTAATTAAGCTTTACTTTCAGACAACCTCTTCTTTCTAATTTTATTTAAGTTCAGCTTTTCTTTCAAAAAATATACATATAATCATTATAAGTCTCGACTAATTGCTCACAAAAATATTGCTGATAAATATATTTGTTGTTTAATGAGATAGGACTCAAATCCATGGATAATAATTTCAAATAACGAGAATTGTACAGTAAAATTTGAATGAAATTGTAATAAATATTTTTATGCTCAATTAATCAATATTCTTAGTTAGATTTTAACTTTAACAATAAAATACAGATAAACAGCATAAATTCTATGAATTCTGACATAACTATTTTTCTTCAGTAGCTAATTTAAAACTTAAAAATTTGAAATCATTAGTGAAGCAACTAATTCCTTTTAAATATGATTTTGGTTTGATGCTTAAATTTAGCGCATAAAAGAAAAAAAAGCACTTTTTTGTGGTGTTTTTTCAGTCCTTAGACATAGCAATAGTTCAAGAAGAAACAATAAATGCAAAGTTCGCGATTTTATGGCAAAGACATGTCCAACGCGCTGCCCAAATCCACGTCTGATAGACTTCACAAATTTTCATCTATTTTTTAATTTCTTCGAGATGCAGCTTTCCTCATTATTTTTCTCTTTACCGCCAATCACTTAGTAATATTTTATAAAATATTCTTATAAAGTAACAATTCAAAATTTTATGGAGTAAGCGGCGCGGCGCGGCGGTCTCTTAAAACAGAAGTTAGTAATAATTTTAAATACACTTTTTCTTCCCTATTATGTTAAGCAAATTGTAGGGTGCAAACTGACGATCTAGTAAGAGAAAAAATAATCGATGGATGTGCATCAGACTCACCTTTTTCCATATCTTGGGGGAGGCATATGTGAGCGTATGATGGGCTGTTTTAATTAACCTTTAACTATGGACACTTATTTTTTGTAACACTATCACGGACATGGGGGTCTGACAGACTCCTTTCTGACATTTTTAGGGTCATTTGATTTTAATTGTGCAAAAAATTAATAAATAAGAATTTAGAATGAATGCTTGGATAGTAAATAATTAGGTTTTAAATAGATATGCGAAACATTTGTTACGAAATACAAATAATTACAAAAATATCAGAAAAAGGCACTTTTCAGTTTTAATTGGCACTGCGATCACTTAAATTTCTATTCATAATTAGTTTTATTAACTAATCACAAATTTTATTTTAATTTAATAAATTTTCAATAAAAAAACAACAATGTTTATTCTGAATTGCAAATGGAAAAAAAAAACTGAGAGAGGGTCAATACCCTATAATTATTGGCATGCTTTACATAGGGGAAATGCAGACATTGCATTTTTGCATGATTCACCTTTGTAGGATGTATTTCTGTGGAGTCTTTGTGGGCACAGGTTACAATGTTTTCTCTTCCCTTGCTGTTTTTCTTTAGCTTGGGTATAATTTGGGGGCGTGGTACCACCTAAAACGCGCTTTGTGGTAATTCTCAATTCTCTTTGTAATGCTTTGGTCGAGATATAAGGTCTTTGCATATGCGGAACTAGTCGAGAATGAGCTGAAATCTTTATAAATATACGTCGATCTATTTCATGATGAGCATATAATATGCTAGCTTTGATACCATCCAAGTTAAGAAATCGAAAAAAATATCGCCAGAAGACGGATAATCTAAACGAAATATTTTTTCAGTTTTTGTACTGCACTTTTTTGTTCTAGTGGTCGATTTGACCCCGAAGAACTTGGTCAACTATTTTTAGCCATTTCAAACAAAAAATGTAAAGTAAAAGAAAAGGAAGTATAATATTTTTTCTTGAGGAAATATTGACATGGGGTTTCATAGACCACGTCCAAACTTTTAAATACGTTTAACTTACTTTTATGGCACTTTGACGACACAACCTCCTTCTTCATCGAGCGTTTGTTGACAAAACAAGTAGCTGCTGAGACGCCCACCCACGAGAGATGGTCGTAAATTTGTTCTTCTAAGAAATTTGCAAGTGCGAAAGCTCTGTCAGACCCCATGTCAACATTTAAAGTTTATGATAATAATTTTCAACTCTCGTGAGACCTTTTTATATTTAATTAATCTTTTTTCGTTATTTATTTTAGTGGTGTTTTATTAAAAATTGATTTTAATTTTTTTTGTGATTTATCTTGACTACTACTGCTTTATTGGCCATATATTGAAGATAGGCCAGATTAAGAGTACCCTTAACCGACGAGAATGTATGCGTTGATACATAATATGAAAAGGAGGCGAGAGAGGAGGAACGTGCCAAATGGAAGTCTGTAGTAATTCTTTATTAACCGTGTTCGATGTAATATGCACGATACAATTAAAGATACATAAGTTCTATTATTTTTAATAAAATAATGATTATTATTTTTAATAATAAAATAATATTAAGTCCTTCACTGCTGGCCGTAAGAGGAAGCTCAAGGTCACTCAGCGAGCTATGGAGAGGGCTATGCTAGGGGTTTCTCTGCCTGATAAACTTAGAAATGAGGATATCCGCAGTAGAACCAGAGTAACCGACATAGCCTAACGGATTAGTAAGCTGAAGTGACAGTGGGTCGGCCATATAGCTCGAAGAACCGACAACTGATGGGGAAGAAAGGTTCTTGAGTGGCAGCCTCGTACGGACCCCCCACGAGATGGAGTGACGATCTGGTAAGACATTGTGATGTCGGCAGGTGTTAATGAAAGAGAAGACGTGTTGCTGAGACTAATTCTTTAATTATACTGATCAATAAACTTAAGAGTACATGTATTTCTTACACTACTAGTAGGGTGGAGGCACATACACTACACCTCCCCCGATATTTAAGAAAAAAAAGAAAAGTTTTCTATTTACTTTTTTTTACATGTTGATTTCTTGACAGATATAATAAAAAAATGATTTATGATTACATGTAATATTTAATTATAATATGATATTAACCCTGAATCTTATTACATAATAATAAATTTAATATTGAAGATTAAATTAAAATACAATATTACTTAGCCATTAAATTTATATAATTTCTAAATTGAGTAAAATAAAGCAGTGAAATAAAATATAAAATAATTAAAAAAGGTTATAATCTCATGATCATGATCAGATCAGGTTAAACATAATATTATTGAGTCAATCCAGGACACGCATGCGATTTTATTTCGTACGTCATTAAACCTGTCGTATTTTTGGTACTAACCAACGTTACAACAACATGTTAACATGATCAAGTAGGTATATAGGTGGACAAAAATAATAATGCGTTTTGCAATTAACTTGACATCATATTATATGTACTTTTTATCCTTCCTAAAAAACCCTGATGTCTACAAAAAGTTCTCATTGACTTTTTAGCATTTCCATCATACTCGTGTGCACACCCGACTATCACTGAAATAGCTAACTAGATCTTGTGCTCTACCTATTAATAATCCAAAATTTTTTCATTGCTGAAATAAGTTAATATTTCAATTTACTCTAACCAATGTGTATAAAACAGTCACTGAATTTATTTTTATCAGTCAAATCTTTCAATAAATTATACTTACAATCCTTGCCATTCAACACAAAGCTTTTAAGTGAGTCTTATAGTTTCATAGGTATAATATTTAGATATATCGTCGTCAGTCAGGGATTGAGGCTCACAATATTCTGATTACAAAAAAAATTAAATTAATTAATTGCAAACATAGTATAATGAGTTTCAAAATCGTATTAAATAAAGTAATTATTTTCATAATCCATACAAATAAATTGGCATTACTCTACTATTTACTCAGAAAATAATAAATTGTAATAGATAAAAGTTTATGATTTGAAAGTTCAATCAATATTATACCGAAAATAATTGATTACATTTCATATTGAGATATCTAGAACAAAGAAGTCAGTAGCAAAGCAACGTACCTAATCAATTTCGTTAACATAACAACAGACAGATCAAAATACATGTTGTGATCCCCGCTGCGTAAGCGATTTATGACACCTTTGTTTTAAATTCCAAAGTACACGTATATGGAAACGTTTGAGATTCCATCGTATGATTGTACCTACTTTCAATAATACGATAAAACGATACCGTGAATAAAATAATTTACCTTTCCTAATAGTTAACGGTTAAATATTTGTTTTAAAATTTTTTTCTTAATTTACACAGTTAAGGTAGTTACATTTCATTATGATAATAGGTTTATATGAATTATCGAGTATTCATTATTTAAGTTATTTATGATAGTCGAAAACACATTACTACTTTTTTATTTTATGACTTTTATGGAATATGTTTACCTTAATTGAGATACAAATTTAAAATATACAATATTACACACCTAAAGTTTGTTTAAACAAAATATTTATTAACATTAGACGAGACAATTTTTTTTTAAAGCAGACAACATAATTTTATATTTCGTTGTCCATAATAAAAATACTATTATGTTATGAAACTTATAATAATAGAGTACACTTTGGAATTGTTTTTAGTAATTAATATACAGAATTTATTTTAAAATTGTACAAATTTTATATTAACAAAAAAAAACATAAACGAGAAATTTAGGGTAGAGTTATTGAAAATATGAAAAAGTTTTGCAAATTCATATGAAATATATCTAAGCGAAAACGTATTTATCATATTTAATTTTTTTTTTTAGTGTGGTTGTTTTTGTTTTGGGCGGGGATCCCCCTTATTATCTCATTTCAATTGTTCTCATGTCCCTGCATGTTAATTATTTTCATACTAACACATCTCATTACATTCCCTTTTGATTGTCAGGACTATTTTTTTTTTCATAATTGTTGTACGTACTTTATTTCTTTCTTATATTTTTGACTTTTAGCTAGCTTTATTTCTTTTAGTATTCTCTCTCCTTAATATTTATTTATTAATTAGATACCGGGAATCGGAGTATTAATTCACTTCATTTATATTTTATTTCGTGATATTTATCACGCGGGTACTTAATAAATATGGGCCCCCCATTTACTTGGGTATTATATTTCTTTTTCATAACATTCATTTAATTTTATTGGTACATTAACTTTTTTATCATATTATCTCAAGGTAGAACTATACCTTGGGTTGTGCGCACAACCTCGAGGTCAACTTTTAAGTCATTTTAAAAGGACTCCAACAATTGTCACGGAGGAAAACTAAGTTCACACTATGATCCAACGAAGGATGTGACCTCTATGTGCCATTATTAAGGGTAACAAATTTAAGACTTCTCTGGTCCCCAACAGTACTAATATGAGTAAACTCGTTCACATCTAACTTGTACTGAAGGTATTGTTCCCTAGTACCCGTTACTTCCGATTTTAGCATCCAATCATGGAAACATACCCTTCTCGAGGACTATATGCTTTACCAGTGATGGACGTTCCCGTATCTCTCCATGATTTATTTATCAAGGTCATCTTTTATTTTATTTTGATTCTCTTCGTAAATTTTTATTTCTTTCTTTATCTTTATAGTACCTGCTGTTATTCACTTGACTGCATCGGTAACTTTTATATACTTTCATACTCCATTTCCATTACTAACTTTCATAATTCTCTCTCATAGTGGTTTCAATACCAGGATTTTAAGCATCATCAAATATTTGGGTGATCAGTCCAATATTGACGAAACTTTGCAATTCCATCAGTCGTATCCACACATTTGAACATTCCTTCTCTCATTCCTCACGCCTTTTAAATATATACTTTTTAATATTGTACAAAAATGAGATAACTTTTTTTTTTGTCAACAACTTTTCATGTCCGTGTTTAACTTTGTTAAGAAACATTATTATTAAAACCTCTTTTATTTTCCTTATCACATTAAAATGATAGTTTTAAATATTTTCTAACTGACACAAAAGTTTATAGTATAATTACATCGCATCGCTTATAGTTATATTACTTTTACTTATATCGAAAAATATATTAGCAATAGTTATACATTTAATTTACATATAAAAATTTGGAATGGTTAGAAATTTAAGAAACCGTATAACCTACAGAAAATAATTTGTAATCACTATTACAGCTAAATTTATATTAAACAAAACATTAAGTTATTTCCAATTTTTGGTATTTAAGCAGGTCATATTAACTTTAAGTTCATTTATTAACGGTTATGTATTTTTTTTTATATAGTTATTTAAAGGTTTTCATGCCTTTAGAAAAGAAGAAAAATAATTATGACTTATAATAATAGCAACTTTTTTTTTATAAAACCCTTTTCAAAATTGTATACTTATATTTAAATAAAATTTATCACGGAAAAAAGTTTGGCTGAATTTAAAAAATGTATTTACTTTAATACGAATCTTGTCATTGTAAAATATAACTTAATATATTGTTTTTTTTTTAATATAATACCTACTAAAATATTATAAATATTATAAAATGTTAAATTCAAGTTACTTGTAAATACCGTACATTAAATATTTACTTACTTATTTATTTAATATAAAACATAATAAAACATTATTAAAATCAAATGTTAAAAATTACGCTGAAGCGATGTTACCTCTTAAATCTTCTTTTTCCTTTTCGGTTTAATTTTCATATCTTACTGGACAAAGCTCGCTAAAGTACAACTGCTCCTTTCCTTATTAAATTAATTTGCTGTTTCTTGAGTTTTGGTCTTTGGTCATTATTTAAGAAATCACTTTTTATTCTTATTATTATTTCTTAGTTGCCTTCATAGTGATGTTAAAGATAAATACATTATATACGTTATAGTTTTTAAATTTTCAGTCAATTATTATTGTGGCCTCTTCTTGTATTCATATTTATTAATTTTTCGTCACATCCGGTATTGCGTCCATTCCGTTATAATATTTCTTTTATCTGTCATTTCACTTCATTATTTAATTTAAATTTCTTATAATATTTTTATTTATCTTTTTTTTATGTAGTAGGCCCCGGCGGTGCGCATGCATTGTCGCAGCGCACCGCCTGGCAGGGTCGCCATGTGATGTCGGCAGGTGTTAATGAAAGAGAAGACGTGTTGCTGAGACTAATTCTTTAATTATACTGATCAATAAACTTAAGAGTACATGTATTTCTTACACTAATAGTAGGGTGGAGGCACATACACTACAACATGCAGGAAGTCGATGGATGCAGGTGGCTCAGGCTTTGTGGCATTCCTTGGGGGAGGCCTATGTCCAGCAGTGGACTTATGAAAGGCTGTAATGATGATGATGATGATGAAGTTCTATTAAAGCTAAAAGTTAACAACAAACAATATCCGAAGGTCAAGAATTTGTGTTCTGTCAACAATGTTGAGTCGGTTGGTATGTTAGGAACAGTTCCCTGTCTTGGTGGACAATATGGCCAGCTAATGTGTCATGTAATCATGGATCCTGGATAAAGGCTTATGTTTTTCTAGACAAAAGGGCAAAAGAGCATGCGGCTCACCTGACCGAAGTGAGGTGTCGATCGTTGTCCATAAACAACTGAAACATCAAGGCAATCTGAGCTGAATTTTCAGCCTTTTCAAAAGAAGTAAGCTCGTTCCTTAAAGGTCCCTAAGTCGTATAGGTCCGGTAAAACTGACGGTGGGCATATGGAGACACTACGACTAATTGACAAACGCCAGTTACTATTCGATCAATATGCAGTTTTTAATAACGTTCGGTATGTTGTACAATCGACAAGTTCAATCAGGAAGCTACATCATTATGGTGTAAAAACATAGCGCTTAAACTTCATACATAATATCTAAATAATAGAACGCACACAGTTGTTATTAATGAGAGCAGTTCTTCCGGATCAGTAATATCTATGGGTATCCCTGTATGCTCAATTCTTGGCTTCTTCCTGTTCCAACTTTATATTAATTACTTAACTTACTTGGAATTACCATGATATAGTTTTATTTGCTGATGCAATCCCTTTACTAAAATTAGACGAATTAAATAATGCTACATCAGAAGTAGTGCACTAGATTAACGTCAATAATTTGCTTTTAAGCGGTAATAAAACGAAATCTCTTAAGTTAACAACACCAAATGTTAAACAGGTGAATACTAGTGTGTTTTTAAATAGGAAGGAGCTGAGCTTTGTCAAATCTACTGTTTTTCTCGGAATTGCAGTTGACGTGACGCTTGAAAGGGCTTCTCATATATCTAATTTTGCTAGCAAGCTCGGTTTTCATGCAGATTTCTTCACGATGTTTTCCTTCACCGTCGAGCTCATGGTAAATCAGAACTTAAAATTGCAATTTACAATTTTTTTGGTGCCGGCAGGAATCGCACTCGGTTTACTCGCGTGTTGTAAAATTTACAGCGAGCGCTAACCATCTGAGCTAACTTTGTTGTCTATTGATATTACAATAAAAAAAAATAGAACCACTTTGTGTTTAAATCTAGCCCTTGCTTCGCCTGGATAGGATCTATTAATGTGATGTTACTTAGATATAAGGCAATCAAAGACAATTTTTATCTTATCATTTTTTCGTGTTTCCAAAATAAGTATTCGGAGAAAGTACAGCCTAGATCACTCATGGCCTCTCTATCTGTTCTTGAAGTTTAATTACATTCAGTCGGACATTTTGAAAATAATCCGGAGAAGTTTTTTGAATGTTAAAACAGACAAAAAATTTTAATTGGATAATCATGTTACGGTAGCATGAAAATAACTCCCTTAACTCAAACAAAGATTGTTATTTTAATACTACACACAGACACTTCAATTTTATTTATTTATGTTTTGAATGTAGTCTGATAAAAAAATAGCAATAAGATTAATAAAAAACTGTTGAGGACGATATTTTAGATCTTTGTAAAAAAAGGAAAACGTAGCAAGGCATTTTATGCACTACTTGGTAACGGCAATAGAGGTCACCAAAGTGAATTAACTCTGCCAACCTTCACAGGATATTATGTTTAAATTAAGCGATTCAACTTCTCAGTAATCTCCTAATTCTATTTTGTCAGTAGAATTTAATTTTGAATTTCTTATATATTTTCTTAGTTTGTTTCTTATAAAATAAAGCTAAAGAACCAACTATCTGTCCACCTGATGGTTATTGACTACTGCATGTCGGACACAGATATCGATCAGCTTGCATGAAAAAACTTTAAAAAGACTAAAAACGCATAGTCTTTTCTGAGGACTAAGATGGTAACTGCACTGGCTCTCTATATACTTCATTTACTGCTTGCTTGGCGGCAAAATAGGTAACAGTTTGGTATGACCTACGCAGACTTCTAGATAGAAAAGAAATCATAATATCTGGTGATATTTTTATAACTTTTAATATATCTTACAAATCCAAACTACAATAATGGTCTTGAACGACTAGGGTGTCTATTTTAAAATGTATTTATATTTACGAAATGCTTACAAGTGTACAACTGAGACTAAACCCTTATGGAGATAGACCTCCTCTCTGCCTGAGACGAGAAGCATCGTTTCGATGAGTGTTGGCAGATATGATATTATGTCCTAGAATTTAATATCTCAGATTGCATGCAAATTAACGATGTTTGCCGAGCACATAGTAAGTCAGCCCTTTAAGTTACAATTAACAAAGTATTGGCATCGGAGAGAATCAAATTCGGCTTGCTGGCATGCTATAAAATTTAAGTCGGTCTTGTAGTAGTAGGAAAGGAAGTCTAAGTAACACGGTGTGTGGGGATTGAGGTAACGTTACAATGTTACCTCAATTGCCACAATTATCGAGCGAAAAGAACAATGTTGATAACTTTTAAAACAAATTAATTGACGTTAATTAGTAGATGATTAATTATTTTTTTAAAGTAACATAAATTATAAAATGTTTTTCATTATAAGAGTCACAAAATAATAATCACTTGGTCCACGTGATGGTGTGGATACTGTTTAATAAAAATATCCGTTTGTGTAAAAAAATATTACATTTATACCCGATTAAGAATCAAAATGCAAATGCGTTGTCATCCCTGAGGGCTAAGAAGCTCCAGTAAAAAGGGTTTCCGGTTCTCAATACTCAACATACGAAATGCGGCAGCATTAACCTGCTATTTTACGCTAGTATTCTGTGAGAGTGTGATCATACCCCGGTCGATCCAACCCATTTGTGCTACAACCTTAATAGTATAGTTGCTATGTGGCTCTACCACGTTAAAACATAAAGTGAAGAGAATTTTGGAAAAAACAACTTGTCCAGGCGGCTTCTTCTTTGCTTTTTTTCCATTGTTTTTCATATATGTAAAAATAATACCAAATTTTTAAAACATGTTTGCAACAAAACCTCAAAAATACTGTGTGTGTGCGCGTGTGTGCGTGCGTGTGTGTTTGTGTGTGTGTGTGTGTGTGTGTGTGTGTGTGTGTGTGTGTGTGTGCGCGTGTGTGCGCCTGCTTTGGTACGTGCGTGCGTGTGTGCATTCGTGCATGCTTGCGTGCGTGCGTGTGTGAGTTCGTGTGTGTGTGTGTGTGTGTGTGTGCGTGCGTGCGTGCATGCGTTTTGCCATGTTGGGACTTCGAGACTTAAGAAAAAACTTTTTTGTTTTTTTTTTAAGATGGGTAAGCCTTTTTTAAAGAATTTAAATTGAGTTAATTTCTGGTGAAACGTATTAAAAAGATGCAATTTTATGTAAAAATCAACATTTATTAAATAGAAAATTAAATAACTTTAATGTCAATTTCAGTCTTAATAATTACTTTGTTTATTTCTTTTAATCACATACAGATGCACTTCCAAACAGTTAAATCTTATAGTTATGAAACAAACTTAGTTAAAAATCATACTAATATAACATATTCTTTATAACATTACTATAATTCTACTATCTAATCATTGTTCATAATCTCATTGTTAATTCTCGTAATCACATATTTGTTTAATTTATTGTGTTGCGTACTCAGTATTTACGTAGTCCACCAAGTA